>CM060951.1:181468995-181512689 GCA_030765055.1 Mantis religiosa
GTGTGTGGACGTTTGGAGTGTACCGCAGTTATTTCTTTCGTTTGTTTAAGTGTAGCAGTGAAATGACATGACCTTGGAGACTGCTGTTGTGTATGTCACGTCATGTTTCTGCTGCAAGGGGTGTACAAAGTTACTGTTTGCTGCAATAAAGATTATTTTCAACTTCTGCAAACAAGACTTTTAATTCTAGAAACCCACTAAGTCACACTATTTAAACAACATAGCAATATTAAAAAGTATACTCAAATTGAGTACGATTAAATTTCAAATATTTGTTTAAGTTGCTACGAAATAATATGTCATAAACTATATATATCAAAGGTGTCTATGTTTCCTTACATTTTCAGTTATGCAATCAGTAAAATAAAGAGGAGCTCGCAGGTAGTTTACAAAACAAGCATATATGCTTACCTTTTCTCTTGCAAATATCTGAAACGTATATTTTAATTAAATTATTTAGTCCTTTTTAGGAAAGTAAAATAAAAAGTACTCAGAATGAAGGAAATATAAAATTATTTTCTTGAATCCTAAAATGACCTTGGGCTTCATTCTGAACTTTTACTTTTGAGTTAATTTTTTCCCGACCTCTTTCTTTCTCTATATTTCTCTTTGTCTCTGTATGTCTATCTCACTGCGCTTAAGGAGGAAGGAGGTGAGATTTAGAATGTAACGACGTTTCTATATTTTATTCATAGGACTCGATAGAAATTGCAGTTTTGTGTTCATTGGTATTCTTATAGAACGCAATACTTATTCTGGCTTATATACTTTGTATATGAACACTTCAGAGATAGCAGTTAAATGAATTAAAATACTGGCACAAAGTATCATTTAGAAAAGAAGACTGTTGACGAAACACAACAATGTAGAGAGAAATGAAAGAAAACAAAAGCATCCTTTCGAGAAGGTACCTGTTAAGCCAGGTTTAGAACGCTGATGCTTAGCTGTTCGGGATTTCTCCTAGCAAATCTTTTAGAAACTACAAGCTAAACAGAGATGTTCCAACAAGACATTGTTTTCGTGAACGCGTCTTCTAATGGAAATCCGGCACACTACAATTTGCATATAATTTATGCACGGTGGTACGTAGGTTGTTTGTAATGTTAATACGTAATTTATGTCCGTTAAGTGGACTGGTTAATGGTAGATTATTTTGATAACTTACTACAAACGCTGAGCCTGACCTTTTACTTTGATTTAACATTACGGAATGCGAACCGCACCTTGGGGTTAAACGACTGCAGATATAGCTTTCATTAAACTTTCGCTATTCCTTGTGCAACTTCTTAATATGTCGATTATTAGGAGAAAAGGACAAAACCGAATGAAAGGATGAAATCGTGTATGACAGACACTCAGCATCCCGAAGATTTGTTCACGGGGAGTTCATGTAGTATAAACATTCCGTAATGCTCATTACAAAGTGCCTCGTGAATTTGACGAAACAGATTACAAGGATATAATAAGAAACGATATGCTTAAGGATAACATCTTTTTGAAACATTCAAGGTACTTATTTTCTTGTCCGTTATGCTTTCAGAAATAATGGTTTCAATTCAATTACACGCTTTTTACACGCCAGACATAAACGTTACATACAAGGGGGACGTTTAATCAGACCAAAAAGATCTATGAGAAGAATTCGAACTACGGATCTTTCACATCCCATACCAATGTTCCTTTCTTGTATGAGTTATAAAATACACGAACACTCTAAACTCTTCTCATATGTTTCAAGCAGTTAAAACCTTGAAGAAATACCTTCAAGAACGATGTAAATTTTTCTCTTAGAATTCATATTTTAAATAGCGACAGCAAGGAAAACCTGTGGTTCAAGTCACAGCCATCGCAGTGAGTTTTTGAAGACGAGTTTTTTGCTCACATCTAGACGAAAGGAACAATTTCAGAATGCCTTTAGTTTTTCCTATGACATTAAAAAATCTGGAAGAATGTCAGCACCTCAATGCAGATATTTTTAAACTATGCTTTCCAAGTGGAGGAATATTTCTCAAATGAAATCCCTTTTGGAAGGTGTAAGGATGTTTTAATAACGTAAATCGCACCAGGACTAAACAGAAACATTCCCCTCGTAGCAAAGTTAGATTTGTTTGGATTGCAATTTTGACAAAGGGTTAGAGTTATTAGAAAGTGGCACCTTTGGCTCAAAATTTTAAAGTACCATTTGTGAGTGTAAGGTTTAGGATTGTCATGGTGCTTAAAGCTTTTATCAGGAAGAAAAGTGGGGAAAGGAAATGATAGAATACTTTATTATAGAACCAAATTCTAATTATAAACAAATGAAGGTTTTGGAAGAGGAGTAATGATATTTTAATAAAATGACATGCCATTACAAAGGCTCACTTCTATTTAATCACTCCGATACAGGTAAAGTGGTACAGGAAATGTAACCGATGCTGAAATATTTAAATGTCGAACGCTGCATACTAGATTTAAAATACGAGGACTGTTCAATAAAGAATGATCACATTTTTTTTTCTTTTGACAACGTACCTTTACTCTTCCCCATAATTTTGATGGGCTTTCTCAAAACAGTCTCCTCTGAATGCGATGCACTTGTCCCAGTGTTTCTGCCAGTCCTCAAATAAATGCTTGAAAACATTTTTGAGATATCTTTCAAAATCGCCACCGCAGCCTTCACCACTGCTTCTGATTATGGATAATGCCTCCCACGAAGGCGTTTCTTCAAGTTAGGGACTACAAAAGTCACATGGGGCTAAATCCGGACTATAGGGGGGAGTAACGGATGCACTTTACTTTGATTTTTGCAAGATATTCAACAACATTAGCAATATGTGGCCGCGTATTATCGTGGTGCAGCATCCAGCCTGCTTCACGGAAATGTGGTCTTTTGCGCCTGATATGGACTTGCAATCTTTTCAGGACATCCCTGTAGTATTGTCCAGTTACTGATGTGTATGAGATGACCATAACTTTCCAAACAGAAGCAACCACTTTTCCTTTTGGGGGATTGGTGATGAAGGAGATTTCCACACTGAGCTCTTCTGTTTGCTCTTAGGATCAAAATGATGTAGCCAAGTTTCATCAGCAGTAATTACGTTTGAAAGAAACTCCGGATCTTCCTATAACATCAACTTTAACTGCATTTTACCTCCATTGCAGCGGTAGGCGATACTGAACATGTCTAAACTTGCCTGATTCTCACAGGCGGGAACCAGGAGTACCAACAATGAAACTACTACGGCGTGTTTGTTTCCCATTAAGCTAAAAGAATATAATAACATTGAATTTTAGTGCGAAAAATTTAGACCATAAAAAATTATGAACATTCTTTATTGAACAGCCCTCGAACTACACTTCTTCAATTATATTTCAAGAAAAAACTGAACAGCAACATTTCGAAACATAACAAAGTATTGAAAATTTCAAACCAACAATAACCAATATCTCACAAGAGGGTGTTGTTATACGCAAATAAAGCAAATTTTATTTTTAAGGAGATATATTCTTCATACAACAGATCTCTCTTTGTCTCAAATACGTGGTTAATACGAGTGCAAGAGTATATAAACACCCTTTGAATGAAACACTACATAAGTTATTCTTAGAACATAAAGAAAATCAATTTTTTGTATGCAAATATACTTCCTAAATACGTGCATTTTGATCAGTATCGTTTAATGTTTGAGAAACTCAAAAGTATGGTTTGGCTGTAAAGAGTTCATCCTAAGGCCGGAGAGAGTATTTAAACCTTTACCTTTAGCCCAATGTACAAACTTCTATCATATATAATACATGTTAATCCAAATAACATGCTTGCTTTAGTATCCGGAAAATTATAGATAATGAAAACCCTTGAAAAACTGATTCACCATTGTGCTGACATAAAATGAATTTTTTGAAGTATATGATCAAATCTTTCCTTTATATTCCCAAAAAGGTTACACTAAAGTTTGTTTAGAATCTCTAGCTTACAAACTTAAAATATCTGATAAGTTTTGACAACATTTTGAGCGAATGCTACAGTTCATTTACTTTTCATGTCCGCAATTGAAAATTCAATTGTTTAACCCACCAGAATAAAACTTTGTGCAGGAAATGGGAAGTGGGAAGTTCCGTAGCATAAGTAAGGTATGCCTCCCCCATACTGCACCTTGCAATTAACATATACAATCTAAACTGTTTACTGATTTAGAGGAATTTGAAGATTTACATATTAGCTATTAGCAAAAGGGGTAAGTGACAAAAATATTTCTGTGGTATGTTCAATACGCTATTCTTGTTATTTCTACACAAATACGTCACAAATGAAGATACATCTGGATAAATAATTATTCATCAGACACCTTAGAATTCCACAAGCTCCCTGAAAATATCGAGAAATACTAGCCCTGAAAAGATTCCAATATGATAAAATAACAACCCCTTTGTGGTAACTAAAAGCAATAATTTAAAGTTAACCACTGGCTTGACAGCTCTAAGAGGGCCGAGAACTACCAACCCGACTGCCGGTCTCACCCCCACTTACGCACTGCAGAGGTGGGCGATCATCCAACCGATACGGGGCCCTCCTTGGTAGCGTGTCTGCCTCACGTTCAAGAGGTGCCTACTTCGAATCTCGGTCAGGGTGAGTTACCTAGAAAAGGTTTTTTCCGGGGGTTTCCCTTATCCTGAAAGACGGATGTCGGGTAACTCTAAGCTCTATGGATCCTGGGCTCATTTGAGCATCACTTCACCCATTCCATTCATCGTCCGATATGACGTAAATTACAAAAAAGAAGAAAACCGATACGGGGAGGAGATGTGGTCAGCGTCTCTGCATCCCCCAGCCGGAATGTTGGGTTTCGTGACCAGTAAGCTCCTCACTTTCCTCGGGATGCTGAGTGGGCACCGGTCCTTACCCGGGACCTAAAAAACAATAAGCAATTACTCGCTAGTCAGAATACTTTTACTGGTTCAACAAGTTCAGAGAAACAAGCGAACATCTCTTAACACTTCAAAATCTATTGCTTAAGCTATGGAAAGTTTCAAAGGAAAGAGCAGTGAATTTTATGGAAATGAGATACTTTTATTCATTATTTTAATAAAAATCTACTTCTTTTCTATAGCGATCATCACATGTTCCTTATTTTTCAATATAGTTGATTAAAAATGGAAAAAGCTTCACGGTTACTTACAAAAACTAAAATATACATTATATTTTCAATACCGATACTTCAATTTGAACAAAATACGTTTGTTATTTTTGAGCACAACTATTTCTTTTTCTGTTTATAGGGTTATTAATGGTGGGGATTGTCATAATGTTTTCCGTTTTATACATAAATCCAGACTCCTTAAATTTTTTGTTATTAAGTCGTCCTTTTCACTGACACATTTTGTGGCAGCAGAGAAAGACTCAGAAACGCCCGTGGCATTGTGCATCTTTTCCTACATTTTTAAGATAATGGAGAACTCCATAACCTATTTCTCCAGTGAAACTCAATACAATGTATTTAATTACATTTCTTTCTCATAATCGATTAGGACCGTCATCGACAGAAGCTATAATTACTGGAGAAACCCATGCAATTTAGGAATGGAATGCGGGATTAGCGCAGTGACAGTATATAGTTCTTGTGCATTAGAAGGAGAATAAAAGCCAATAACATTAAAGAAAAGGAAAGTTAAGAAACATTTAAGAGCTTAAAATGAAGATAAAGTAGCAAAGAAAAAATTAGCGCCCTAATTGAAACAAGGTAGATCAGAATGACACATTAATTGGAAGAAGAGTGAGCATGAACGGAAATAGAAAGGAGTTGAAAATAAAACTGAACCACCTTAGAGCAGTAGGGAGACCAGGAGGAAAGAAGCTGTGACAAAAGAAACACGCCCTTCACTTGATGTTCTTCTGACTAAAGCAGTGCCATTCACAGTTCCTGACTTTTGCAAAAGCAATCTTCCGTTCGAGCGGAGAATTAGAATATCAAATACAGCCTTCCCACCGGAAACGTAGCATGTCCTTGAGCAGACAGCTCCACTTCACCACTGACTTTCACATACACATCATTGTAGGCACTATTGAAAAGGTCTTTCTCCGCAGGGGGCTTGTACCTTCGTGCCGCAATCACCTAACCCTAACGTATTACTCAACAACCAAATCTCTAGGGAGAGGTATATACTTCTTTTAACATATAAATCAATTGTTTTCTTTTCCCGAGAGCAAGTTGTATGGCTCGAGACCTATGGAGGCTTGTGAAGAGATCATTTTTAACGGTGTCAAGAAAGGAGTAAGTCATTCGAAGCCAAGCTATTCAGTTTCCCAATACATATTTTAAGATGTAACCGTCGGTGCTTGTGGGCATTACATATTAGGTCCATTTCTTGTTGCTTTCCATATTTAATTTGGAGATATGAATGCGGGAGTAAGAAAGGAAAAAGAATGGATAACTTGTTTTCGTATTTTGCAGACTGTGGATTTCGATTATTTATAATGAAAATTATCAATAAAATGTGTACCTATATATACATTACAATGATCTGATATTCATTATATAGCTTAGTATCATTTAAGCTACATAATTTAATTCCGCCTTAATATAACTTACGACCATTTAAATTGATTAATTTTATAATTAAACCTATCATATCAATGCATCTCGAAGACTTTATTCATATAGAGGTATTAAAACTCCAGTATGTAATTACTAATCTTACGGTTATTTAATTAGATACAATTAATCATCAAATATAATATGATTAAAAGGAACTGAATTTACCTTGAACAAGTAATTCGTAAATTTAACAAGGAAATAACGCAACAACAACAATAATGATGATGATAATGATAATAATAATAATAATAATAATAATAATAATAATAATAATAATAATAATAATAATAATAATAATAATAATAATAATAATAATAATGATAATGATAATGATAATGATAATGATAATGATAATGATAATGATAATGATAATGATAATGATAATGATAATGATAATGATAATGATAATGATAATGATAATGATAATGATAATGATAATGATAATGATAATGATAATGATAATGATAATGATAATGACAATGACAATGACAATGACAATGACAATGACAATGACAATGACAATGACAATGACAATGACAATGACAATGACAATGACAATGACAATGACAATGACAATGACAATGACAATGACAATGACAATGACAATGACAATGACAATGACAATGACAATGACAATGACAATGACAATGACAATGACAATGACAATGACAATGACAATGACAATGACAATGACAATGACAATGACAATGACAATGACAATGACAATGACAATGACAATGACAATGACAATGACAATGACAATGACAATGACAATGACAATGACAATGACAATGACAATGACAATGACAATGACAATGACAATGACAATGACAATGACAATGACAATGACAATGACAATGACAATGACAATGACAATGACAATGACAATAACAATAACAATAACAATAACAATAACAATAACAATAACAATAACAATAACAATAACAATAACAATAATAATAATAATAATAATAATAATAATAATAATAATAATAATAATAATAATAATAATAATAATAATAATAATAATAATAATAATAATAATAATAATAATAATAATAATAATAATAATAATAATAATAATAATAATAATAATAATAATAATAATAATAATAATAATAATAATAATAATAATAATAATAATAATAATAATAATAATAATAATAATAATAATAATAATAATAATAATAATAATAATAATAATAATAATAATAATAATAATAATAATAATAATAATAATAATAATAATAATAATAATAATAATAATAATAATAATAATAATAATAATAATAATAATAATAATAATAATAATAATAATAATAATAATAATAATAATAATAATAATAATAATAATAATAATAATAATAATAATAATAATAATAATAATAATAATAATAATAATGATAATGATAATGATAATGATAATGATAATGATAATGATAATATGGTGACGATAATGATAATTCATTAATTAATAATGATAATAATTAATAAATTAATTAATGATGACAAAAGAACGGTATAAAAAGGTTGTGCTTACATTTATCATCATCATCATCATCATCATCATCATCATCATCAACCTTTAAGATAAGCCAGATAGGTCTGTTTCGGCTCAGAAGGTATCTTTCCAGCGTCTCCGTGGTCTTCCACACCTCTAATACCAACTGGTTTATACTGCAAGGCCTGTTTGATGAATCTTTCTTCTGGCATTAGAGAGAGATGATCTTGTCATTTAAAGTAAATAGTATTAAAACATTAATTAAACATTTATTATGAAACTGCAAAAAGTTTAGCTGACCCAAATATTTTTATTTAAATTTTTGTCATGTACAATATAACTTCAAACTAGAAAACAAAAAGATCATTTCATGTTAATATCAACATCACTATCGATATATATCACATCGGAATGGTACCTTAAAGGTACACAATTACTCTACTGGATAAAGTGAAGCTGATTGTCAATAATTTAAAAATAAAATAAAATAAAACGCCACACAATTACAACAATGTGTAAAGAAAATTATTCATGTGCAGATACCTTTGTTATGTATTGGAAGTAATATGTTCCAAATTATTATTTCAGCTATTTACATCAAATATATGTCACTGAAGACCTCAAGATTCCATTTTGGGATACATTATCTGTTTTCGATAAAGTTTATCTTCAAAAACATCTTTATGCAACTCAATGATTTTTTGCAATGAAATGTTTGATTTTGTTCTTTACAAAAACTAATTGAACATATTGTTGTCGCTAAACAACAGTTCTAAAATTGTATTGGGTTAGGTATATCATATATATAATATTTTTGCACAGAGAAAGAAGTTATACACTAAACAAAAGAAAACTGTCAAGCAATATGAACATACACACTGGATAATCATTTGCTTCAGATGTATGTGCTAAACATTTACCGTAAAGATCGATATAGTTATTGTGGTATGTTTATGTGCTATATGCTATCGAAATAGATACACACAAAACCCTTGGATTTGCATTAATTCGATGAAAGGCTAACTCTTGTGGTGTAACATTACATTGATACACCACTATGACTGAAGGGGAGAGGGGACCAATTGCTTTGTCAACTACCGTTTCTACTGTCTACCCAGGAGTGAACGCAAGGCTGAAGAAAGTATAACGCAAACACTTTTGATGTGTTTATGCTCGCCTTCTGGATATGATATAGAAGCTAGGTTCACAGTATTGTCACATAACACACTGCAGTTACTGAAACGAGCATTACATAGATCTGGGTGACTCACATGCCCTTTCATACACTAATTTCGTAGTAAAAGGATCCTCTAACAGAGCAGATAAACAGTTAAGGCTCCTCTCCCATTCATTCTCCAATTCCCTTCTTGTGATGTGCAGACATACATTGTCTGCCTGCAAAACATAAGCATTTTTATATTATATGCAATATACTTAAAAGCTGAGAAGACATTGCATTCCACCAAAAGAATCAAGTCGGGATTCCACAGAAAGCACAATTTTTTAGCTTTCTCTGAAAGTAGAAAATGATTTTAGGCAAAGTTCCTTGCATGAGTGTGTGTGTGTGTGTGTGTGTGTGTGTGTGTGTGTGTGTGTGTGTGTGTGTGTGTGTAAATGTGAGCAGCATGGTTCTTAAGTCCATTAAATATCAATGCATCCTCTTTAGAGGATGAAACACTGAGATTCAGAAGAAAACCCTCCTACTCCTTGCTACCCATTACATAGAAAACGTTTCGAAAATGCTTTATTTAAAAAAAAAAAAAAAATCCATCTTGATCACAGTGATACTTTTATTAAATTTATATGCCGAATTTCGTAAGAACGGCCTCTAAGGACCTGTTCACTGTTAATAACCTTTGCATAACCGATAAACCCTCATATTGAGAATTTATTTAAAACTAATATTTTATAAATAATAAGCTATTTCCTTGCTAACCGAGAGGAATAACTCAGACGGTTTCATCTGTGTCCCGCATTCAGAAAGCCCAGGATCAATTCCAGTAGCTGACTTCCCTGACCCATGGGTTTTACGGGGGGTTTCCCGGTCGCTAGGCGAATGCTGGGTAGGTTAATTACATCCCCGAATTTCCTGTCTCTTCATTTCATCTCCATTATCATTTCATACTGTCGCGAGCCTATTGTTGATTGAGGGGGCACGGGCGACTAGCTCAAAGAGACGTGCAGTGCAGTGTGAAGATAACAGCTCGCCGAAACTGTGAGGTGAAGGAGACGGATTTCTCGAGAGTTCGGCTTTACTCTAGCCGTATCGATTGTTGGAGAACATTCCGAAATGTGAGTAATCTGTAAAAAGGGAGCCCGTCCACCAAAATGAGTCAGTCGGTAATTGAACTCGCGTGCGTGAACAGCTGGTGAGCTGTGTCGATGACCTTGCAAGTTGTATTGTGTATATGACGTAATAATGGACTGCTGTGAACGAAGCGTGTTTCTATGTAAATAAATTGAAATTTTTGGTGTTTGTACCTGGACTTTTGATTTCACAAACCCACAGTTACAATATCATCTCCCATCTGGTGATCTCTTTCAGGTTAGAAGTGTTGGTTCGTGTCTCGGCACTGTCGCGACTCCTTGGGTAGGCCTCCCACTCTCTCCTCTCGTCTCATCCTTCCTCCCGGGTAAGAGCCCCACTTAGGGTTTAGGTACAATAAACCACTGATTTCGATGCCGAATCCCCTCCATAGCAAATCCTAATTTTTCAGCAGGTCCTCCTCAATGCTCTGATTGTAATTATTCATTCATAATATCCGATAAGAAACATTTAATGCTTTTGTATAATAGTATTTTCTTTTGACATGGACATTTGAACTAATGGAAAAATAAATATAATACAGAAATAAAATGCTGAAAATATATCGAACAATTGTGACTTTGTTTGAAGTTGTGTGAATTTCACACAGGCTACAAATGTTTCCGAGGCTATTGTCTACCACATTTTACAGTGCTGCATAGATTTTTAGGAAGTTAATAAATTGATTTGATTTAATTCATGGTAATTGTTAAACTCAATAAAATTACGAGGACTGTTCAGTAAAGAACTATCACAACTTTTTTGACAATGTATATTTACTCAACCTCATAATTTTGATGTTCTTTCTCAAAATAGTCTCCTCTGAATGCAATGCACCTGTTCCAGCGTTTCTACCAGTCTTCAAAGACATGCTGGAAACAGTTTTTTGAGAGACCCTTCAAAAACATCTCCGCAGCCTTCACCACTGCTTATGATGATGGATAATGCCTCCCACGAAGGCAGTTCTTCAAGTTAGGGAATAGAAAAGAGTCACATGGGTAAATACGGATTATAGGGAGGGTCAGGGATGCACTTCACGTTGATTTTTGCAAGATATTCAGCAACAACATTTACAATAGGCGGATGCACATTATTGTGGTGCAGCATCCAGCCTGTTTCCCGGAAATGTGGTCTTTTGCGCCTGGTATGAACTTGCAATATTTGCAGGACATCCCTGTAGTATTGTCCAGTTACTGATGTGTGTGCATGTACAACATGCTGATAACCCATTCCATGAATATGAAAAAATGAGATGACCATAACTTTCCCAGCAGAAGCACCCGCTTGTGCTTTTTTGGTGGTTGGTGATGCTGGTGATTTCCACACTGAGCTCTGCTGTTTGCTCTCAGGATCAAAATGATATAGCCAAGTTTCATCAGCAGTGATTACGCTTGAAAGAAACTCCGGATCCTCCTCTAACATCAACTTTAACTGCTTGCAGACCTGCATGCGAATGTCCTTTTGTTTGGGAATCAACAGTCTTCGAACCCATCGCACAAAGACACGTCTCTTGTGTAATGTTTCTGTCACCAACGTGTGGGTGACACCTAATAAAATGTACAGTATTTCAGAAAGTGATCTTAAGGTAATTCGTCGATTCTTCTCACAATGGTAGCAGCAGTGCTGATATTTTCTTTTGTAAGAGGAGTAACTGGAGCAGTGGATCCACCTTCCTTTGAAATTGATTGTCTCCCCTTTTAAACATTTTAAACCACATTCGAGTTGTGCTGTAGGGAAGAACAATATTGTATAGGCCTCAACTCAAGATTTGTTGAGACGAAAGCAGAATTTCAAAGCCGCATATTGTTCCTCGCGTGTTAGCTCCATTGCAGCTGTGGGTGATACTGAACATGTCTGAACTTGCCTGGTTCTCACAGGCGGAACCAAGAGTACCAACAATGAAACTACTACGGCGTGTTTGTTTCACATTAAGCTAACTGAATATCATAAGTTTGAAGTTTAGTGTGAAAAAGTATGACTGTAAAAAATTATGATCATTCTTTATTGAACGGCCCTCGATTATCACGATTTAACAAACCAACAATTTTTTATTTTAACCTGAGGTATTTTGATATGTTTACTGAAGCTCATAAGAGGTCGATATATTCGAGAATAAAGATTTTATAATTGCGAAAAATACTTAGCTTCTAATTTTGCTTTGGAATTTATTTTAAATGCGCAGGTGTATGTTAAATATTGCGTGAAACTTCTTATTTACACCCGCGTGTTTGTGTGTGAGAGAGAGGTAACAGACATCCAGAAAACTAACAAACTTTTAGCACTGAAACAGTTATTTTAGATAGACTTTAATATATATATTAATTTACCACTATTATGCTTTGTTGAAACTGGAATTCATTATATTTCCTCCTGGCCATTCAAATATAACACAGTTTTAAACACTTTCCATAGCAATTAATTTTTAAAGATGGACTGTCGCATAAAACCTAATGTATTTGTCTATTGATTTGGTAGCTACAAGGAAATGTAAAAATATTTTTACATTAAAATAATCATTTCTTCCACACTAGCCGTGTGTAGGCTAAGGTCTGAATAAGAAGAGCCAGAAAAATTTAATGCCATAGCCGGGATTTGAACCATGGATCTTCCGCTCTCTGTGCGGTTAAAATAAAAGCACAGTGGTTTAACTATGAAGCCTGGGACTTAAGTATTTACAGCATAGCAAGTCGCCACAAAAATGTGCGTGTCTCATAACATATGAGAACCTCTAGTGGTTTACCGGTAAACATACGAGTCAGTTGGATAATTTAATGTCATGTCGGCAAGGTGCCATAGCAGCTCAGTGGTTTTGAGCAACCACACGGAGAGCGCGGGATCCGTGGTTAAAATCCCGGCTATGGTATTTTTACAATATTTTATCCTGATTAACACAAAGTATATAGACGAATGAGCTATTCTAAGAGTAATCTACTGAAAAATGTGTAAAGAAATGTATACAAAAGATATCAAAACATGCATTTTTATGTAACCTTTATGTCAAATTTCAGGCTGGAATGGAATACTTCCCCTATCTGCTAGATACTTATAAAGAAAGTAAAACTAAAGGGAGGCCGAAAGTACTAAGCCGAATAAACAGTTTTAATAAGTGGTACAAACATTAAGAAATATGTGTGCTTAACGCTTTTCTTTTGTAAGAGCCGTTTAAGACACGTTCCCGCGGTGGACCACACATTGCTGTGTGACACTAATGTGGAATAATGGCTGCTTCGCTTCCTCCACGGATCACTGCCTCTGAACGGCCGAGGAGAGCTATTGAAATATGTGTACTTACATTGCTCCGTGTTCCCATGCGCCTGAAAACACATGTCAGGGAGTGAGAGGGGGGGGGGGGCTGCGCATGCTTTCCCCAGAATAATGCGTTCACCTGACGTTCGTTTTATTATGCTCCTTAATTGTTTATACACACAAAGCCTGTCCCCTGCAGGATGTATGTGCTTATAATTTATATCTAGGAAACGAACGGTGCGTGATTTGCACATGACTTTCTCTTATTTCCGCGTTCACAGCTTCGTAACGGAATGAAATGGTAGTCAGTGGTGCAGAAAAAAAGGGTTTAAGATCTTGAATAATAAATCATGTCGAATCATATATTCGTAGCATCAGAGTTGATCTCTTACTGCAACTTACAGGCAAAATTATCCCATCCTATATAAATAGCTTGCAATATATATAATAAAAATGTACTAGCTTCTATACCCTTAGCGAACAAGATGGCGTCAGAGTAACTAGCATTCGAGAGCTCGTGGGTTCGAGCCCCTCCGACTACACTCACTTGAAACGGGATCAGAAAACTTGTCATGCAGGTGAATGCCATCACAACTTGCTTTCCATCATTTCCCGTCATTAAATTACCATATCATTTTTCAGGAGTAGGCACTTTCAGGTTCGTGGTGAATGGCAGTACCGGACAAATGGTGCGGATGCTTCTGCCTTGTAATTGTTGCTCGGCGATGCGTGGTTGCTGTCCTAACTCTTGTCGATGCTGAACCCGGAATGTTGACAGCTTATGAGACTTTCCTAAATGCACATCTACATATTTAGATTATTATGTACAATATGTAAATACTTATATAGTACATACGGGTTTGTGTCTGGCTGATCTCATTTAAATAGGCACATTGTGGTAACACCCAAGCAATTGTAACGCGGATTGTAAAATTTATTGATCAAATGTAAAATAATATCCAAATAATAAAATTAATTTCTTAAATATCTGAAGACTCTTATTGGACAAAATTCCAAAGCAGGAATTTTACTATATATTTACTCATCTGCGGCTGTATTACTAAAAACAATATTGTGCCTCTGAAGACTTTCAATTGAAAAAAATAAATAAATAAATAAACAACTCATTCTACGTCTCGCTAAACAAGATTTAGTTGACTGATAATCTGTTGCAAATTCACTAATTTAGATTCTCGATTTGGCTTCTCTTTTCTCCATGTTTGCTGAAGAATCGCCCTGAAATGTATATAATGAAGTAAATAAGGACATTAATAAGTACACTTCTAGAAAACATACAATGGCTGTACAGCAAATTTAGTTGCTCATGTTTGAAGCACAACAAATATGTTATTAGAATGTCTTCCTTCCTTCCAACGTGCTCTGGGTCATGCAGTTACATCTGTTTTGCAGTAATTAGTTACATTCTACGATGAACCTAGCCTTTGCTGATAGCGCTGTGTTGTTTAGCCATGCCTGGCCGCTCTTACACTGCTCAAACAAATCGGTACGAACTTCATAGCTCTGCAGGTAAGATATATTTTAAATAAGCTAGAAGTAGATCATGTATCAATGTTATTATATTTATATTTTTATTATATTATTTATTTAAATCGTTTTAATAAACAAATCATAAGGTAATCAACAAAACAACACTCTTCTCTTTTTATGTTGGATTTTTTTTTAAAGATATAGTGTTCAAATTTAGGGTATTGAGTAGTATTTTACAACAATTTAGAATTCTTTAAAACCGAAATATTATCAGAAAGGCTAGCAATATTTGGCTTCCATTTGGAAACAATAAACTCGCTTTATATAACACTGAAAGTACTGTAGAATGTAAATTATATTGATAGTTATTTAGGAGAAATAAATATGCATATGAACTTTTTAAAGTTTGAGCAAAATAATAAGGTAAGTTGGGGAAGATTGAAGTTGGGTTTCGTAATATTTTGTTTATCTGAGACTAGATAGCAGCACTTACCACAGCCTAGCATAGGGGCATCCAGTTGGAAGTGCGCTGTTGTGCTCTTCCGTTTTATATCTTGTTTCTTCCAGTGATAAACAAGAAACTACTATCTGTAAACTTGGTAACTACAAGAAATGTAATATTTCGTTGCCCATACGTAAGGTCTAGCACTCGATGTACTGCATGGAGCTTCACCTAACCATGGTACTTTGCCAGGTGCGTCTTTGTGAGCACATGGTAGCTCGGACCAATATGGCTGGTAGTGTACACCAAAATAAGGTTCACTTGCATCTTCCCCCAGGCATTGGCGGAAGTTGAAAGTTCTTAAGGAGTACTGATAAACTACATATGACCAATCATGACGGCTTGACCGATCATTCTTCTAACCGTTGAAAACATTTTAGCAGCAAGCTTTGAATACTTGGATTCATTCAAACCCAGGCCTGAGAGTTACAAGACTGCAGTTTGGTTCTCTCCTTTCTTCATTGTATCATGTCTCTAACATGCGTTAAATCTACATTTTATAAAGTGTCTTACATGCTGCAATACAAATACTAAATTTACTTTATTTTCTAATTTAAAACTTCGTGTTGTTGCATCTTCCTCCGTGTTGTTCCATCTTCCCCCCTGTTAACTCCCATCTTCCCTTAATGATAGAGTAAGATGTAAGTTTTGTTGCAATTAGTTGAATTGTACCTTTTTATCTCCTTACATTTAAGGACAGTGATTACTGTTTCTTCCAGTAACAATTAAATATATAGGGAATATCTTGAGATACTTTTTATATTTTGTTCCATTCCTATTTCCATGTAAAAAGGACATAGCCCTTAAGTATGTCATCTTCCCCCGACTTACCTTATGTGTAGTACAAGCAGTGTGGCAGTTATAAGTAGAAAGTTACAAGTAATAAATAACTTGTATTGCATGGCTCTTCATGTTATGTAGACTAAGAGTGAACATGAACTATATTTAAAAAGTAATACTTCTGTAAGTTGTAGCAGTATTTCATTGGAATGGTGGAGGAAGCTAAAGAATCTCTCACCTTTGGTGACGATCTTGAAGATGTCTAGAAGTTTTCCCTGCAACTCTTGGCGTGGGTGGGCGCATCAATAATTTTGGAGCAATGAGTTCTTTTACCCAGGGTTGTGGTAACGGGGCTGAGAAAGTTGGTATTGCTATTGCTGAAGAATGGACAAATCATTATTTTCTTTTTTAAACATGAGAATTTAATTTTTCCGAAACATATTCAAATTGCGATACAAATTTAAATAATATAACAAACGATGACTGATGTATTGATTAACTAATACTTCCTTACACACACACGCTCTTTGTGCATCATAAATGCACACTCAAAAATAATTCTGCACAACAAATTACACAAATGTACGTCTTTCTCCTACGACGTTCATAAGCACAAGAACAAATTTTTTAAAATATTTAACAAATTCCTCTCATTTGAGGTTGTCATGGTTACACATTCCTACCTTTCATTATATCTCTATTTCATTACATATATTATTTCCTTTAACTATTATTTTTACAAAACATGAAATATCTAAAATAACTGCTTCAAGGCTTATATTAATAATGTCGAATTGTCCAACTAAAACTACAACTAAGTTGTGAATTGCTTTATACATTATTTGTTATTATGGTACGGGAATCCATATATACTTTAATAGCTGTGAGTTACCAAATACTGTTACATTTACAGTGAGTTACATTTAATACTGGTTACCAAATGTTATAAATCCATGTTATTCTTGAATTATTAAGGTACATAAATGAATTTCAGAATTTAAATTCAACAAAGGAACTTAATTTAATGTGAAGGGGATTGTTTATCCCGTTTTGGAGTATATAAATAACATCAATAATAATAATAATAATAATAATAATAATAATAATAATAATAATAATAATAATAATAATAATAATAATAATAATAATAATAATAATAATAATAATAATAATAATAATAATAATAATAATAATAATAATAATAATAATAATAATAATAATAATAATAATAATAATAATAATAATAATAATAATAATAATAATAATAATAATAATAATAATAATAATAATAATAATAATAATAATAATAATAATAATAATAATAATAATAATAATAATAATAATAATAATAATAATAATAATAATAATAATAATAATAATAATAATAATAATAATAATAATAATAATAATAATAATAATAATAATAATAATAATAATAATAATAATAATAATAATAATAATAATAATAATAATAATAATAATAATAATAATAATAATAATAATAATAATAATAATAATAATAATAATAATAATAATAATAATAATAATAATAATAATAATAATAATAATAATAATAATAATAATAATAATAATAATAATAATAATAATAATAATAATAATAATAATAATAATAATAATAATAATAATAATAATAATAATAATAATAATAATAATAATAATAATAATAATAATAATAATAATAATAATAATAATAATAATAATAATAATAATAATAATAATAATAATAATAATAATAATAATAATAATAATAATAATAATAATAATAATAATAATAATAATAATAATAATAATAATAATAATAATAATAATAATAATAATAATAATAATAATAATAATAATAATAATAATAATAATAATAATAATAATAATAATAATAATAATAATAATAATAATAATAATAATAATAATAATAATAATAATAATAATAATAATAATAATAATAATAATAATAATAATAATAATAATATAGTTACTAAAGTATATTTTTAACTTACTTAAATTATTTCTCTTTAACCTCTATAGGTTTTCATCATATCTTTAAATGGAACCTTGGGACCTTACATTTCTTATCTGTGACCATTCACCTTTCGAACAAGTATTCAGATTTATTAACATTAAATACAGTATCTTAATTAAAATGGAAACATAAAATGCATTTCTTATGCAGGTAAGTGGATTACTCAAGACTTCAGTGTTACTGGAATACCAAAGTTGGCGAGCAGCAGCAAGTAGCATTTAATTTCCTTCTTGTTATAGACTTATCTGTTTTGAAAACATAAATCAGTCTGGATATTTATCGGACCGGTAGCACTCAAATAGCTACTGTATAACAGCAATAAAAACAACCAACGAAATGCAACCAAACAGCCTTATGCAGTTTTAGCGTTGCTTGTCTCGTCCTGGACACATGTGGTGAGCACATATTTCATTATTCTGAAGATTTATGTAAGTAATTGGCATCGAATGTTACATGTATAGGTAAACGTTTTCTTCAATTGGACTCGAAAACAGTTAGGAATTTAAGCAAAGAAAACTGGTTCTTCCATTAACTTTCCGGTCTTATTGCTTACAATGATAATTCATTTTACTTAAATGCAAATTTTACTGCTTTGACAGTTGTATATTTTTAGAGATATATTATTTTGTCGTATCTGCAACTGTATTATAAAACACTTTTTAATGGATCACGTGCTGCTATTATGATCTAATAAATTGGTCTTACTTTTCTACAAAGCCTTTTTAACGTTAAGTCAGTGTTATACAAAGATAACTTCTAAAGTGAAAAAGGGCAAAACTTGAAGGAAAAATTATTTCTTTACCCATCGACTTTACATGCAATCCATTGAAAGAATAAAAAAATTGAAATATTGTAGGCAAAGGTGTAGTATATGAAGTATGAAGTATAAAAGTTTTTCCTATTAACTAGAATTAATTACAATCATTTCTGAGAAAATAAAAAGTATAGAAACTTTTTCCATTTAAAGAGGCAGAATTATGGAAATTTAATGATAAATCTTAATGCCCTATCGTCGGAAAATATAAATATTAAATACTAGCTTTGGTAGTCATCGTATTTTAGTTTCTGCGTCATATCGTTCTAAAACACACACACACACATACAAACACAGACTCACAATTTTTTTCCTAACAACGCATTATTTTCTTGGATTCAGAGATGCTCAAAATATGTATTTTCGTGAAGTGTATAATGGATTGAAATAATAAAGTCTAAAATTGTAAATGTCCATCGACCTGTACAGTGCTTTTAAAATAGTACTTTAACAGGATTTTACGGTAAAGGGGATGGAGAGGTTGTGACGATCTCCACGTAGGTTGGATGCTAGAGCGTCCAGTCTTCAGCGTTCGTTACGATGCTCTGGAAGTCATAGTTACCTCGGCTGCTCTCGTCTCTGCATGATGATCATACCTTGGGCGTGTTCAAGGTAGGAAGCAGTGAGTAATTTGTTAAAAAGTGAAATAATTGTTGTAGCTTTATTTTCGAAATTTAAATTTTAATTAATTAAATAAATCAACATGACTCGCTGTAACACTCAATTAAAATACACTTTTGTAAGTGTCGAAATTACATTTTCTAATTGCACTATAATCTCCACAGCGTCTATTTGCAAGTTTACAGACCGAATAACAGTCCGCCCCCCCTTTTTCTTAATTTACGTCCTCCAACGTTATGTCATATCGGACAGTGAATGAAATGATGCTCAAATGAACCCGGGGTTCATGGCTTAGAACTACCTGACATTCCTCATTGAGGATAAAGGAAACTTCGGAAAAAATCTCATCGAGGTAACTCACCCTGACCGAGATTCGAACTTGAGACCTCTTGAACGTGAGGCAGACACGGTAATACCTAAGCTACCGAGGCGGACAGTCCGTCCTTCATGAAGTCTGTGCAAAGAAGAATGCCAAATCCGTCTAGTCTCAAGTTTTTGGCCTTGTTGCTATTAAAATTCAATACATTTTTATTGGTCCGCGTCATATTTTCACTAAACAATATTTGGTAATCTTTTAGAATTTTTCCTTTATATAATTTCTTAAAAGTTTTAACACTAAAACAATATTTATTTAAAATTTACGATAATATTATCATTATTAAAAACATTAATTTTTTTTCCTCAGCTTCTATCTCTTCAATCAATATTTCACTTTCAATTCTTATTTTTAACATCTTTAATGTTTACTATAATTTTTTAAGTAATTTTCAATTAAATTCTATTTAAAATAACTGTTTTAGTGCTATAAGTTTCTTAGTTTTCTGGATGTCGTTATCTCTCTCGCTCTCTTTCTCCCTAATTCGCATACATACAAACACGCGGACACAGATATGAAGTTTCACGCAATATGTAATATGCCCCTGTAAATTTAAATTAATTTCAAAGGCAATGTTAAAAGCTGAGTATTTTTCGCAATTATAAAATCTTGCTCTTTAATTTAGAATATATTGACTTTTTATGAGCTTCAGTAAAAATTTCCAAATTCAACCATTGTTGGTTTGTTGCATCGTGATAAGTTGTTTTATTGAGTTTAATAATTATCATTAATGAAGTCAAGGATGTTTTCATTAGCTTCCCAAAAATTTATGCAGCACTGTAAAGCGTGGTAGATAATAGCCTCGAAACATTTGCAGCCTGTGTGAAATATCACATAATTTCAAACGAAGTTAATATTTTGCCAGATATTTTCAGCATTTTACATATTTTCGTATATTCATTTTCCCATTAATTCAAATTCCCTTCTATTTTAAAGACAATACTGTTATACGAAACTATTAATTATTTCTTATCCGATATTATCAATGAATAATTACAATCAGAGCGGTGAGGAGGACCTGCTTCTTTCTTTTTGTTTTACCATTGGAGGCGTCTCCATACTTCAGGAGGTGGTTGCGTGCCAGAGTGCCATGCACTGCGATACCGGCAATCCAAGTGCTGTAAATAGTTGACAGTATGGTTTGGTCACGTAGGCGTTTACGACAAGTAGATGGACACAAGAGGGTTATGCGTCCTGTGGTTAAACATGGCAGGAATACAAGTCTTTATATCATTGCAGCAATGCCAATATCCGGGAGATGAAGGACCCGAGTTTCTAAAAGGTGTGGCCATTCCGATACCTTTAAAAGAAACGCAATAACTATTTGTTGTAATTTTCACACTGAAAAATTAATACTAATGATTCACAAATATGCATATAATATCTAAAACGTGAAGTCTTGTAGTTCACAGTCTTATCAAATTTTGTTTCATTTATTTTCATTTTCAGTACTTAGGTACTAGTTTTGTTTTCCCCACCTTATAATCTACCAGGGCTGTTCAATAAAGAAACATCGCATTTTTTTGACAACATACCTTTACTCATCCTCATAATTTTGATGGTCACTCTCAAAATAGTCTCACCTGAATGCGATGCACTTATCCCAACGTTTCTGCCGGTCTTCAAAGACATGCTGGAAACCATTTTGAGAGATCTTTCAATATCGCCTCCGCAGCCTTCACCACTGATTCTGATGATGGATAATGCCTCCAACGAAGGCCTTTCTTCAAGTTAGGGAATAGAAAAAATTACATGGGGCTAAATCCGGACTATAGGGAGGGTGAGTGATGCACTTAACGTTGATTTTTGCAACATACTCAGCAACAACATTGGTAATATGCAGCCGCGCATTACCGTGGTGCAGCATCCAGCCTGCTTCATGGAAATGTAGTCTTTTGCACCTGATATGGACGTGCAATGTTTTTCAGGACATCCCTGTAGTATTGTCCAGTTACTGATGTGTGTGCAGGTACAACATGCTGATAAACCATTCCATGAATATCAAAGAATGAGATTACCATAACTTTCCCAGCAGAAGCAACCACTTTTGCTTTTTTGGGGGTTGCTGATAAAGGAGATTTCCACACTGAGCTTTGCTGTTTGCTCCCAGGATCAAAATTATGTAGCCAAGTTTCATCAGCAGTGATTAGGTTTGAAAGAAACTCCGGATCTTCCTTTAACATTAACTTTAACTGCATGTTACCTCCATTGCAGCTGTAGGCGATACTGAACATGTATGAACTTGCCTGGTTCTCACAGACGGGAGCCAGGAGTACCAACAATGAAACTACTACGGCGTGTTTGTTTCACATTAAGCTAACAGAATATAATAAGTGTGAGTTTTAGTGCGAAAAATTATGACCGTAAAAAATTATGATCATTCTTTATTGAACAGCCCTCGTAATTAATTTTTCCGTTTATGACCTTGTGAACTAGCAGGATCACGTCAGCGCAGCTGGTGTGCCATAATTTCGTCTCGCAGGAGTTCATTTGCATTTTATTAAATACGTGGAGCTGTGGCTTTAAAACTCATTGATTTGGGCCGGGTTTGAACCCGGACCTGGAGATCAGTAAACGAGTGCCGAACCAAATGAGTCACCCAGGTCCATCAGTCACGTCAGTTGTCTCTACAGTAGGAATGTAAGCTCGGACGGCCTCAGGCAAAGAAGGCTGTGTAGAATATTTATGGGTGTTCAATTATTTATCGGAAGAAGATACAGTAGAATATATAATATTTCAGAAGGAGAGTGGCTTCAATACTTCAAAGGACTATGGAATTATTCGACAGATATTTAAAAGCAACAATTAAATACTACATATGCATTCCTTTACAGTCCACTCTTCTTAGATGTTCCTTCTACTTAAGCTTTAATTTATTTTATTCATTTAATGAAAATATTTAATTACGAGGGTCGGCTGCTAAGTCCCGGACCTCACATAGAGATGGCTCTATTGGGCCAGTTTGGCGAATAGCATCATAGCTTGTGTCCGTAGATAGGTGTCAATAACCTTTTGGGAAAAAGCATTTTGAACAAAACAAGTGTAGAATTTTCACGAAAATAGAGGATTTGGGAAAACGATCAGTGAATACGTATTTCCATTTGAAGGGCCTAACACATAAAGAAATCAAGGAGAAGTACATTGAAAGACTCTGTCTCTTCATATGCAATGATTAAAAGGTGAATTGCAGAGTTAACAATACGTTGTGCGAGCACTAGTGAGTAGCCTCACTCTGGACGCCCTGTGCTAATCACAACTATAGAATTCATTGAACAAATTCATAGTTTATAGTACTGGAGACAGAAGATTAAAGTTATTTGAGATAGCAGAGGCTGTAAACATATCAAGAGAACGTGTAGGTTATCTTTAAAGTACTGTTTTGGGCTTCAGTAAGGTCTGTGCAAGTGGGTGCCGCGATTTTTGACATCTGATCAAAAGTTGCGAAGAAAAACTGTTTCTGGTAAGAACTTGGAGCTAAATTATAAAAATGCCAGTGAAGTTTTGAGATGGCTTATTACCATGAATGAAAATTAGATACATCGCTATAGGTACACGCCCGCCTCGGTAGCGTAGTTCGAATCTCGGTCAGGATGAGTTACCTGGATAAGGTTTCTTCCAGAGTTCTTCCTTATCCTGAATGACGAATATCTATGGACCCTGGGCTCATTTGAGCATCATTTCATCCATTCCATTCATCGTCCAATATGACTTAACGTTGGAGGACGTAAATTATACCACAAAATATTGGTATACTCCAGTCAAAATGTGGATTGCGCCGAATGAACCAACTTCAAAAAAGCAAAAGTCAATTTTGACAGCTTAAGTATCACCTGTGACTACCACACAAACCTACTGCAACGTTTGAGTGAATGAGGTGAAAAGAAAAGGATCTCATTTCAAAAGAAAACAATGTCTTTTCACGACAATGCTTCGGCTCATCATTCAGTCATTGCAATGGAAAGAATCTGCTAAATAAAGTTCAAATTGCTTGAACATCCACCTATTCGCCAGATCTAGCTCCCAGTGACCACCACCTGTTCTCGAACCTCATTTTTTTTTTGGTAAACGAAGAGTTCGCAGGAATGAGCATGAGGACCATGATTAATCACACTATATTAATGCTTTAATTAAATTAAAACACCGATATGACAAATGCCTTTCTGGAGCCATGTTGTACGCTCTGAGAATGGTTTAAACAATTCCACTGCCATCGCCTGATTGCTTATGTATGTAAAGCACAACCATTATTCATCGAAGGGTGGGAAGCAATCATCTGAAGGTACTAGGTCAACGGTTCGATTCTCGTCCCGCCCAAGTGTTAGGTTTGCGATATTACAATAAATGTTATGTGCATAAGTACTTTAATTTTTATTAAACAGAAATGTATGTCAAACGGCTTGCTGCAGATAAGCATCAGGAATATAATGCAAATAGTTCTAGCAATTGCAGAACCTCCCATGAAATGAACGGAATTTATGTTGCACAAGAATCTTTCTGCGTCTTGTTACTCTCATATTTGTCAAGTCATTTACGTCACTATCGTTTGCTTCCTTCATTTCTGGCAATGCATGCTCCTTTTGGCTTAAATAAACGTTTTGGGTATCTTCTGTATTCATGGAACATCATTCCGACAATTTCTTGATGATAAATAACCATATTTCCTAGGCAGTCAAACTAACTACTTCAAGATGGCATTACTTGAAAAAGCAGCCTATGACAGTTTTACTGAGAGAGAGAGAGAGAGAGAGAGAGAGAGAGAGAGAGAGAGAGAGAGAGAGAGAGAGAGAGAGAGAGAGAGAGAGAGAGAGAGAGAGAGAGAGAGTTTGACTCTATTGCTAAAGAGACGGTAATTATGGAATGGGCTGATTCAAAAGAATACTCTTGCTAAAAACACGAATCTGGTATCACTTCCTTCATTTTGGTTTCTTAATCTAAAAGATCAAGCACAGCATTTCAATAGAACACCTCAGTTAGATAATTACAGGGAAAATATACGAGATATTCGGTCATTATAATCTCATGAAGTCGAGGGACTCGATATAAAACCTGTACCTAAAAAACATGGGGTAAATGTTTCCCACACTTCTTGTACTAGCGGAGCTGTAATATAGAATAAGTATTTCAAAATGAAATAGTTTGGAAAAAATTGCTTAACCTGTTCTTGTTTGTTATCACGTACTACACACGCAAAATCAGGGCTAGGAACTGCCTCCTGTCGCTCGCAGTAGGAGCATGGTGGGCTCACGCCACTGCACTGCGTTTTACTGGATTTACTCCTTCTTGTTGTGCAACTGTTGTAACACGCGAAGGGTTTCCTGCTTACATGAAAGACGAAGCAGTTGGGCTGCTGAAATATAAGATTATTAGGTAAATACGTATTTTGGTGCTGGTAACTACTTATAAAAATGTCACTTTCAGAGATACTTTTGTTATTTCATAGAAATATATATATATATATATATATATATATATATATATATATATATATATATATGTTTCATATTTTTCATTCCTTTGTTGCCCGCCTCGGTAGCGTAAATGGTAGCATGTCTGCCTCACGTTCAAGAGTTCCCGAGTTCGAATCTCGGTCAGGGTGAGTTACCTGGATAAGGTTTCTTGTAGGGTTTTCCCTTATCCTGATAGATGAATGTCAGGTAACTCTAAGCTCCATGGATCCTGGACACATTTGAG
The DNA here is from genome assembly GCA_030765055.1 of Mantis religiosa. Lineage (NCBI taxonomy): Eukaryota > Metazoa > Arthropoda > Insecta > Mantodea > Mantidae > Mantis > Mantis religiosa. The sequence goes on from CM060951.1 coordinate 181,494,930, forward strand.
CATCATTTCACCCATTTCTTTCACTGTCCGATATGACTTAATGTTGGAGAACGTAAAATTCCCCTCCCCTCCAAAAAATCTGTTGTTACCGAGCGGGATGGCTCAGGCGGTTTCATCTGTGGTGCGCATTTGGGAGACTCGGGTTCGAATCCCGTGGCCGAAACACCTGACCTATGTTTTTCGGCTGTTTTCTGGGATCGCTAGGCGAATGCTGGGTAGGTTTATTGCATCTCGCGAATTTCCTGTCCCTCCATTTCATATCATCTCTCATCTGGTGGTCTCTTTCAAGGTAGAAGTGTCGGCGGGAGTCTCGCCGGTGCATGGCAGGATGATATGCTCAGAGGAAAACTACTTCCTCCTCCGGTAGGTCGGTTGCCGGTCTCCGCGCCTCTGCTGGGACCATTTCGGGACCACCAATCAGGGACCTTTGGGGCTCGGATCGCCTGCTGGGACCATTAGGGCTCGGCTGCTGGTCTCGTTGCCGTCCCACTGTGCGGGAGCGAGTTCGTTGTCCTGGCCTGTCAGGGGAAGTCTCTATCCAAGTAAACTGTAGGGACCCTGCCCTCTGTACTGTCGTGGCTCCTTGGGTCGGCTGCCCTCTGTCTCCTTCGCATCATCCTTCCTTCCATGGGTGCCCCCACTTGCGGAGATAGGAACAATGGCCCCAGCATGGTGACCTACGTACCAAATCTCCTCCGTAATTAAATCCCAATTCCATAGATTTGTTACAGACACATACCTATACATTTATGTGATAAAATAAATTTTTGTTACTACGCTTTTGTCTGTGGCACACAACATAGAAGTTGCTTTGTCAGCAGAAGAATTGTGTAAGCTTAATGTTAGATTAGATATAGACTGCGTTATAGACAGTGCCCGTTTCTACTGATATCTTATTATATATAATATCTGAATATGTAGCAATAGGGTTGAGCGTTTCACTTATGTCATTGTTTTTGCCAAAATACAGTGAAAGTTTGTTTATGGTTTCAGCAGTGTATTCAGAAGATGGCAGGATTATATGTTAGCCTTGTGGAACTTCTAGAAAAGTCGACGAATTCTCACTAGCAAGGCAGTTGTTGTAAATTTACGTTCTCCAACGTTAAGTCATATCCGACGATGAATGGAATGGGCGAAATGATGCTCAAATGAGCCCAGGATCTATAGAGCTTAGACTCACCCGACATTCGTCTTTCAGGATAAGGGAAAGCCCCGGCAAAACCTTATTCAGGTAACTCACCCTGACCGAGATTGGAACTCGGGACCTCTTGAACGTGAGGCAGATACTCTACAACCACGCTACCGAGGCGGGCCTGGCCTGGCCTGGGGTGGGGTGGGTAGGGGGATTCTGGGTCTGCCCAAGGCTGCTTTAGGGCTGGCACAGACTTGATACCAGCACCGGCATTAAACCCGAACGACGACACCGAAGGACCAATAACAACAGATGACTTTGCCAACACCGTAAAACGCCTTGGAAAATCCGCACCCGGCCCAGACACAATCACGTACACAATGTTGAAAAATCTTCCACATCAAATGATAGCAAAAATTGTACATCTATACAACTTAATATTACAACACGGACATCATCCAGAAGCTTGGAAGAAAGCACATTTAATATTGCTAGAAAAGCCCGGAAAAACCAACACGGACCATACAAACTACAGACCAATATCCCTAACAGCAACATTATCAAAAGTATTAGAGAAAATACTAGTCAAACGCCTCACCAACCATCTGGAGCAACGCAAAATAATACCTGAGACACAAGCCGGATTTCGCTCAACCATAACAATCGAAGATCAGCTCCTTAAAGTCATCTCAGAAATCAAGGAAAAAACAAACAGAGGCTTTACAACTGCAGCCACATTCCTGGACATCCAAGGAGCCTTCGATCGATGCTGGACACGTGGATTGCTGCACAAAATGGCAAACCTAGAACTACCTGAAAAGCTGACGAGATGGACTTCCAGTTTTCTATCCCACAGAACAGCCCGGATAAAGATAAATGGACAACTATCAGCACCCATCCAACTTGAAGCAGGAACCCCTCAGGGTAGCGCCATATCCGGCATACTGTCCTACATAATATACACTTCTGATACTCCCCAACCGTTCCACCCAACAATCCAACTGGCATAGTACGCAGACTTGAGAAACAGCTCGCAATCTTCAACAAATGGGCGAACAAGTGGAGAATAACCATAAACCCAGCAAAAACCCAATACATAATCTTCCGTATACAAGCCAAGGAAACCTACAGAGCTTCCACCATTTCCTACAACAATCATGACATACCGACCCAAAGGAAAGTTAAATACCTTGGAGTGACATTAACCGAAAAGCTATCAACCTGTACGCATTATCAAAACAAACTTCAAGAGGCGAAAGCAGCAACATCATGCCTAAGGCTCTTGGCGAAAATAGGAAGGGAAGGACTAGCCCCAAGAACCCTAACACAGATCTACAAAACCATAATCAGACCAACACTTACCTACGCAGCAATAACCTTATGGCCCATCACCATGCAAAACACAAAAGACAGAATATCCGGATATGAACGGAAATGCCTACGCATAGCAATGAAGCTACCACCATGGTCCAGGAGCAACGAAATCTATGAAATAGCAAAATCTACAAGTATAGAAGAAACGATAAAAAAGAATACCACCAAATACATGGACAACGCAAAGGACCGAACCCATAGACAGAACATCATAGACGCCGCAAGGAATTATAAGCAAAGCCAGATGGATCAGAGTAAGAATTTAAGCGACCCTCCTCTAACAACCATCATCAAACAATACGAACAAGAGATAGAAGAAGAAGATGAGAAAATACAACAGCACCTACGACTACTTCTGACTTAGAAAAAACTCATCTGACGGATACATTTCTCATTATGTAGAATATCATAGAACATGTTAGAATAAGTTATCAAAAATTAAAATAATAATAAATAAAAAAAAAGAATAAATAAAATAAAAAAAAAGCCATCTGCCTCTCCCAAACAAATAAAAATTTCTGGCTGAAGAGGGCGAAATAAGCCCTAAAGCAGCCTTGGGTAGACCCAGAATCCCCCTACCCACCCCACCCCAGGCCAGGCCAGGCCCGCCTCGGTAGCGTGGTGGTAGAGTATCTGCCTCACGTTCAAGAGGTCCCGAGTTCCAATCTCGGTCAGGGTGAGTTACCTGAATAAGGTTTTGCCCGCTACCGAGGCGGGCCCAGTTAGGCAGCATTTATAACAAAGATATCATTGCTTATTTTGTACTACTGCGAAGCAAATGGTTTCATGTGAAACCGAAGTCTCCGGTTCACGCTCAAGATCTTTCAGATATCGTGGCTCCTATTCAGATTTATGCAAATATCTTGCTTCAGCGGATATTCCTCTATTTAAAATAAACAATCCAGAAAAGCGATCAAGTAGACATTGGCAATGCAAGTGCTAGTGACGTGCCTTTTATGAAATATGCGGCTGACTACACGTGACAAAATGATCATTCTTGCAATACCGTTTAATGCTCCATGACAAGCAACAGGCGTTTCTAGTGCACAATTTAGAGAAGACCTGTTTTGTGCACTGTAACCATAGTGTTCAACAAGTTGTCATGTTGCTTCATTAATTTATTACTGATGAGTTGTTAAGACGCTATTTTAATACGAATTGTTGTGCAATATAAAACAAAAGATGTTTCTCCTTTAGTAAATTTTCTTCACCTTTCGATAAAATATAACATCAGTTTTAATGCATGAAAAACAAACTTTTATTCTGAACGTTTAAAAATCCTTTCGCTAGTCATAAGTTATCGGCATAAGTAGTAACGTCTCTGTATAGCCCATGAAGAAGAGCATTTTGGCATTCCTCCATCACTATCTGACCACTAAAGACGCGCGGTGTCTAGGTATAAGAGGAGAATCTGAATTGCTAACCTGCTCTCGCAGTCATTTGTTTTTTTACTACGAATGGGTGCAAGTGTGTATGTGAATCACCCATCTTGCCACGTTTAATACTTACACTTGCATTTACAAGATTGTGGCTATAAGGAATGTTTCACATCGACAACTCTAGCGTACTCTGAGAAAGATTATGACTAGAGTTTCAACAGAACAACAAAACATGCGTTCAGTGTTAGAATCTGAGTATGGTTATCATAAGAGACCCAAGGCTCGTTTGAAATGTTCAAACTCTAGCAATAATCTTTCTCAGAAAACACTAAAGCTGTTAATTTCAAGCCCTTTCTCACAGCTATATTCTCGTGAAAGGAGCACAGTTGTTAATGCAGACACCTAGTAAATCTATTCATGATACACCTGACGTGTGCCCTCCTTAGAAAATGACACCCTTACCTCTTTTGGCCAGAAGCCTAGAGAACGTAAAATCTGCGATGAGTATTATTTATTTATCTCACAATACTGCGTGTAGCATTGTTGTGCTGCTACCACGGGCCGTAGCCGGGCGCGTGGGGAGGATAGAAAGGGACAGAGAAAAGCTCCAGAGCGTTCCGCCCATTGTTACAGCCGCGAAAGTTCTCGGCAGTTCTGCGGCTTTCTAGGAACAATGGCTGGGAAGTTGTTAAAACGACAGTTGTTTTTAGCTTATTTGAGACAGTCGACGATTGAAGTGTACCGCAGTGATTTCATTCACTTGTTCTCGTGCAGCAAAACACTGAGTCAGCTTTGAAGGCAGCTGATTGTCAATTTAACGTTATTTTACTGCAGCAAAAGTTGTTTTAGATTTCTCCAAGCCAAATTTCCGAGTCTACGTAACCCACGCAGTCACAGTATTCGAATATCCTGCATAAACATGATAAGATAGTAGATGTTTACGAAGCATTTCTTCCTACTCGCCTTCTGATTGGACTTGATGCCATGATGCTACTATTCAGTTACAATTTCAGGTTTTCCCTCCCTCATTATGTAGTGTGTCTACTTATTTATCACCCAAATGAACTGTGGCCTCATCAGAGAAAAACCCTCTAGGAGAACGTAGATGTTCTTTGCGGATATAGTTGTTCTTTCAGGACGTGTAAAGAAAATACACAATATTAGGAAGCTTTCATGGCCGGAGTCAGAATTAACAAAGCTTCTTCCGCTCTTAGAAGCCGTGGCCTAAAACTTCGCCAAGAAGACATAGACCACGCCACCGATGATATCCACCGAGGTGTGGACCAAACGTCTGGACATCAAAACTCCAGCAGACCACGCCGTCTAAGCCCGTAAGAAACTTGTGTTAACATATACAATATATGTTTACATTCTCTATTCTTATATTAGTAAGTATAAGATATACTATATTCAATGTGGGATGGAAATACTTTCTTTGGTGCTATAAATAAAATCGCATTTTTAAGAAGAATGTGGTTTTCTCATTTTCTGTGCTTTTGAACAACATAACTCAAAAACGAAAGGTCGTTTAGACAGTAAACTTCGGTTTATGTTCAGCATATTCCAAGATTACGATACAAAGATTTTTATAGAAAATTCACTACCTCAAATTGTCCTTTATATGGATTCTTTCCCCTAAACAATGTTTTAACAATCAGATTGAAGGCCACATGTCTTGCAAACACATTGAGGAATTCATTAATTTGCTTCTCATGATCTCATGAAAAGATTGTATAATTCCAAAGCTGTGTTTCCCTTGAACTGAATTTAAATTGGAATTGAGTATTTTTTTGGACCTCTTTAACAGCCGGCCCTCGCAGCCATGGTCGTTAAAGCGTATGTCTGTAGTGTCCCGCCGCGGAGAGGGTCGCGGGTTCGAGTTCCGCCTTGGGCATGGGTGTTTATGTGTATAGTGAATATTCGTGAAATTAGGAAAATAGATAAGACAACAAACGAAAATAATAAAAAATCGGTTAAGTAAGAAAAAGAGAAAAATATATATCTATGTACATAGATATATATTTTAAACTCAGTTAAAAAAAAGCCCCTTGTGCGGTTTTCAGCATCCAATTCTACATTGAAAGACTTAGTTTGGCTCATACACCTCTTTATCAAAGGCCGTTAACCTGTGACACGACATTACCAGCTTTACTAAGGATTTTTAAGCCCAAAATATACATCAATCTCCGCCTGGTTTGTACCCCTGATGTTGGAAACCAGTTGTTAGTATATTACCCCTAGACCATGGAGGTCGCACCGTGGCTGAGTGGTTAGATCGGTCGACTTTCACCAAGGCAGCCCGGTTTGGATCCCAGATGACCGCAAAGTGAGATTTGTAGTGGCAACCGGTACTGGAGCGGATTTTCTCCGGGACTTCGAATTTCCCCCACCATCTCATTTCACTGGTGCTCCATCTTCAGCTTATGTATCATCAGTGTCACCACCTGCGGTGCCGTATGTAGGAAAAGCGGTCGTTGAACACTATACATACCATGGAGGATGAACTAAATTGAGGATGCCTAACACCTCAATCGCTTTTCCCAGTATAATACTGACATCGTGGCATAAATCACCACTCGTAGTGCACAGATTTAACTTGTAATAATGAAATATTCTGCACATTGGTGCAGAAAGCAGCTTTTTATAATAAATTTTAAAGGTACTAAATAACTCGTATAAAGGAAACTGGCCCTCTCTGTGTTCACACAACTGATAAATTGAATCTAACATTGTAAACAGACTAATCCGAATACCAAAAGGTCAGGTTTTTGATTTTGGTGTTTTCGAAAATTTATTGAGTTGGTCATGCTATTTACAGGATGCCATGGCCAGTGTTGCGCACTTTGCGGGCATGCATAAGTCTTCACTTGTTATTAAACAGTCACAAAATAGAGATAACAAAGTTTGAACTTATAGTCCTTTACTGGAAGCAAGATTATAAAGGCGCTGTCGCAGCTCAAAGAATATGTGAAGTGGAAGGAGAAGAGTACCACCGTTTGATAATAAAACTCGCTGAACGATGGCTCAAGAGCATAGAATCTAATGATCTATACTTTGAAAATACTTATTTGTTTGTCAGAACAAATTTAAAATAGTTGTTTTTCTTTAAAATCATGACTTACGAGAAGGCATCTATAAAATTAAAACATATGAATGTGTCTTCCAATTATTTTTAACTAGATAATATAACTGCATATTATTAAATTTATTACTATATACCAATATCTTATTTACGAGTACGTGTATCCCATTATAAAGGGGAAAAATGTAATCCATGTAGTTGTCAACTTTATTTTAATTGCAACAAATTTGTTCAAAATTCTAAATAAAGTTGGTCTAAAAATGTGTATCTTTGAAAAACATATACGAAGAACTTTAAGATTTATACTTAAAATTAATGTAATACATAATTTTAAGACGTTTAAATATGAGAGAGTGTTGAATTTGAATTACGAATTGTGGGAGGTTCTGCCCGAGTTGGGCTGGCGGATAAGGAGCTTCTGATAAGAAGAAGAATCGTACAAGATGTTCTGGGAAGTGTCCATTTGTGATATCATTCACGAATCTGCTGGCGCACGAAATGTTTTAGCTGAGAGCACGAAACCATGTAAATGAGACTGGATGACATCATTGGGCGATGTAGGTGGCAAACTGCGCCACGCGACTTGGCGTGACCAAGGCTAACAGACAACCATATGGTTTTCCATCTCGTGGTAAGGATTCATTTAGTGCAGCCAACTCGTAAATCTTCACCGATATAACGTAGCTTTTTATAAAAACAGAATTTATATCTGGGTCTCCAAGCTACGACTTAAGTGAAGGTCCGCCGCGATCGACCTACGCAGGAACATGCATCTTCACCTCTCAGGCTTTCCTCAGAGGCCTTCCTTGAGGTTCTTTCTTACATGCTGAAGCAAGCTTGTTTACTACTGTTCTTACTCTTTTTCTTCTTCCTTCCACTATCAGAGGAAGTCGTTGCTCACAGTACATTCCTTTCGGAACATCTCCATCTTGCCATTAGTAGTCCTTCCTGCTGTGATTAACATCTATTTAGTTTTATTTACTTAAATTTTCCACTGTTCTGCTACTGCTCTTCTCAAGCTGTAGGACCGTTACTTATAGTGCAGCAGCAGCTAAGCCGGAACCTAGAGGTGAAGTCGCAACACAAATTAGCGACATAAACGGGACAGTAATATCCGAAAGAAAAATTACACCAAGATCACAGTCAAAGCAACAGCCACCACCACTAACAACAGTGAGCACCTCAGTTAAAGTCGCCTGACATCCCATCGACATCCAGGAATAAGAGCAAACTGCCTATAATATACCAATCACGAGAAATAAGGTTTAAGGCCCAATATGTTAGAGATACCTTTCTGAAAGAAAACGCAAAATCTATTCCTGAAACGACAAGGGAAACAGGAGCCTACGACCATCTCCTCCGAGATCATCCTCGATCTGGAGAGGACTCAGACTGGCGACATCCAACTTCATCGGTCGTAGCTTCCAATCGGTTCGAGAGGCTCGAACCGAAAGATCGAGAAGGGAAAGAGTTCTCATCTATAGAGGATATGAAGCAGGAAGATGCTGACCTTTTTGTCAGAATGGCAGGAGAAAAAAAGGCAAAGTAAACCTGCTGTAAATGTTAGCCCAACTCCGGAAAGAAAGGAACATATTGATTCGATCACCATTGGGCAGGTAATTTGTTTTGCCATTCCACGTTAATATTGAAACTGCTTTTTAATGCTTTTGGTGTTTCATTAAATGATATTTATAGCTTTTCATTGGTTTTCCCTAACTTTGCTTACGTATTTTATTTCCCTTTTGTCTTGATCTTTTAAACATTTATATCAGTTTATCTCTGGCTATTGCCATGATATAATGTCTTGGAGGACGAAACTTTCACAGCAACCAACAGGTCATTGACGCGGTAAACATGATAAACCGCACTACACAGATGGTTTAGGTAAATTGACAAATTTATTAGCATTTCTAAAGATCATGTTGAGAAATAAAGAAAAAACAATTTTAAAACGTTTTTGGTTATGTGCCCCGGGACCTTTCTGCCTACCCTCATTCTTATTTTTCTCCTGATTCGTATCAATTCTTTCTTTATTCCCACTACGATTATTTTACAAATGAAAAAAAAATAAGACCTGAAGCTTTCCTGGCGACAAATTCGCTCACTTTCTTCTCGGACAGCCAGTCAGGTGAAAAGATGATTAGATATCGACGTTTCGGGAGTGTGCATCTCTCCCATCATCAGGATATTTATAAAATGTTATAACCTCAAATGAAATACTGGATATAACACAACTATAAGCTAAGACAAAACACTATCAAAATTCGCATTACAGAACAAAAGACTGTTTTCAGTAAATTAAATGCCACGTCAGGAGATGGCGTGAGTATAGAAAATTGTGCCAAAGAAACGTAACTACTTAACTTTATTATCAAGCTGTATTTATCTTTGCTTCTTAATTCAACGGATTTCCATTTTTAAGGCCACTTTGCAAGAGAACCCGAAAAGAAAATATTAAAACCGTAAGGAAGAGAGTCGGTTTCAGTTGAGCTCATCTTGGAAACCGGCTTTAAAAATGGAAATCCGTCGAATTAAGAAGTAAAGATCTATACAGCTTGATAATCAAGTTAAGTAGTTACGTTTCTTTCACACAATACTCTATACTTACGGCATCTCCTGACCTGGCATTTACTTTACTGAAAACAGTCTTTTTTCAGTAATACGAATTTTGATAGTGTTTTGTCTTTGTTTATAGTTGTGTTATATCCAGTGTTTCATTTGTGGTTATAACATTTTAGAAATACCCTGATGATGGGAGAGATGCACACTCCCGAAACGTTGATATCTAATCATCTTGTCCCCTGTCTGGCTGCCCGAGAAGAAAGTGAGCGAATAAAAAAACAAGTTTACATACAATAAAAATAAGAACAGTTTGTAAAAATCAATCACACTATTTGTTGAAATTCCTAAACACTTTCAGATTCTACTTTCCTACTTATAATTTCCCACACTTCACCCCTTTTAAATGATAATAAAGTTTTAATGAAGGTAACTGGTTCCACTTGACACACTGTATCCATTACCTACTTCTTTCACAGTTTACGTTTAAAAAGGTTTTTACAGTATGCTCAGTTTACTGAATGTTGGAATGGACAGTGAATTCCTATAATGAAACATAGACATCTAAATAATATAATTATCCGGGATATCAGGTGATTTAGATAGGGGCGTTTATATAAATACACATATAACACATAAATTGCTTCCCCCGCCCCAGGGACCTCATGAATCTGAAGGACCCCGTACCAGAGCTTCCGAGGGAGATCAAGATTATATCGGTACTCAAACCCACGACTCTCGACAGTAATCATTTAGACCACCACTTTGCTAAGGACTATATGATAGATTAGAATAATACGTTTTTCTTTAAAATATGGTGATATTATAGTCATACTGCTGGGGTTAATATAGCATGCAAGACTTTTCAATGATACAAAATTTTAAAACATGTAGCTTTTATATGAACCTGTCAAAATGTCATTGAACTTTCTGGTCCACAGACAAGTTTTCCTGAAACTCACAATTCTTTTTTACTCAAGGAATAAGAAAAGGCACTAAGTCTCATAGATTGCATTAGTGCAGCAGCTTCTGCCAAACTAGGAGATACTGATAGTGGACTGATCGTGAATTTGGGAGGGAACTAAAGGTTTTTCTCTTTTCAGGCGTGGATACCTGTTGCAAGCTACTCTGTCTTCCGAAGAGGTCGGCTGGTTTTCTGGGTGACTTGCTGCCCGGCCCAACCTGTGAATTAAATGATTAATTACACGACAAAACGGACACCGCCTGTAAATTACCAGGTATTTAGCCGAACTGGCGAGGAAACACCCTAAAAATGCCTTACAAGTGCCTGTAATTCAGCCCAGCACGATCGGAATGAGCTGTTCTTCCATTCCTGGTACTAATCTAGCTAATGTGCAATATCGACGTTTCGAGACCGTATCCAGGTCATTAGTCACTGGACTTTATACATACTTTTATGGTCTACTCGTAAATCAAATATTTCAATACTAAGAAATGAATGGGGATCATTGAAGTATTTATTTAACAAGTAATAATACATGACACATTTTAACAAATATGTCAACCTTTATTTTCATTACAGAAGTAGTAATTCATACTATTTATGAAAATATTTTGGATATCAAACCTCTAGTGTCCTTCTACATGATCTCCATCTAGCTCAAAACACATACGCCATCTTTCAGTAGTGGAACGAAATGTAGACTGTAACATGTCAACCGTAACTCGACCTGCTGCTTCCCTGATACGATTCCGTAACTCAGGCAGACCATTCACTTTGCTAGTGTACACTTTAGATTTGATGTACCCACATGCAAAAAAGTCTAAAGAAGTAAGGTCCGGTGAACGGGGAGCCCACAGCCGAGGTGAACCTCTCCCTATCCATCTCCCTGGAAAGGTTCTGTTCAGGTAGTCACGGACGATGTTTGCAAAATGTGGAGGCGCACCATTTTGCTGAAATACAACTGTATCCATTATGCCATCCTCTTGAAGCTGCAGTTCAAGGAACAGTTCTAACAAGTTGAGGTAGATGTTACCTGTTATTGACCTTTTGGCAAAGAAAAATGGGCCATACAGTTTTACGTTTGTCATACCTTACCAAACATTGACTTTCGGTGTATCACGTTCCCACTCCGATACCTCATGTGGTTCTTCATATGCCCATATTTGGTTGTTGTGTCTGTGCACTTTCCCACAAACATGGAAAGTGACTTCATCGGAGAATAAAATGTTTTCCATTAAATTCTCATTCTCTACACATTCCAGGAGGTCATAACACATTGCCCGACGACAGGCGACTTCCTCGTCCTCAAGATGATACAGAACTTGAACGTGATACGGACGTTTTTGTAGAGTGAAACGTAGAATTTTCCACACTGTGTTGCGAGGGACGTTCAATTCCCTACTGAGGCGTCGAATTGATGCCTTCGGATTCCTATCACTGGCAATTTGAACCTGCTGCACTGTTTCTGCCAAGACGTGTGGTCGTCCAGGACGTGTCTCATCACACACACTATTTAAATTTGTTCACAAGCAGACGAATGTGTGCCCTTGATGGGGATGATTTGTGGAATTTACGGGTAAATTTCGCTCTGGCGTCTTCATACGACAATCCGCGTACCCATGCACAAACAATGGTAACCCGTTCTTCTGTGCTAAACATCCTGCACTAAGATACCAGTATCCGAAAAGAAAACAAACAAAATATTGCGTTTTCATTGAAATGGATAGTGACTTTAGAGACACCCTGTATTTAAAGGCAGTTGCTACTAATGAAACTAAAGAAAATGATTACAAATTGCATAAAACATCTACAAATTTTGAGTACACAAAAAATGTTATGCTCATGGGCATGTTTGTTTGTTTGTTGTGTGTGTGTGTGTGTGTGTGTGTGTGTGTGTGTGTGTGTGTGTGTGTGTGTGTGTGTGTGTGTGTGTGTGTGCATAAGAAGAAACTCGAGAAAACGGAAAATGGTTCAACACTAAAATTATTTTTTGGTATACCATTTCCGGTGGAAGGGACAAAAGAATTTTCAGGAAAATTCATTAATAAAAAGTACGTTTTATACGCAAGTTGCTTATTTTCATATATAATACATATAATCTTTTCATATATAATTAACGACGTTTATTAAAATACTATTCATCTAAGACATCTGCATTAAAAGATATATATCCCGAACTTTCTTGGAATAGCCTTGGAGGTTCTCTTCATCCTTAATGTCTTTTGTATAACTGACAGTTAGTAGAAAATGGACAAAATTTTACCTCACAATAAATGTAGATGTTTTAAAGAGCGCAATTTGTGTCAAATAAATCTTTTCGTGGCATTAACTATTTCCAAGTTATTCTTTGTCATTGGTATGAATTTCCAAAATTTACTGTTTTCAAAAGTTAGGTACTAGTTTTCTCTTATGGTTATGCAAAGAATACGTCATTTAACAGACATAGATATAATACTGTATCAAGAAAGTTTCGGGAATTGGTCAATGAAATACAAAATATGCATTATTCATCCAATTTTATTTTATCGCCTTCAAAGTAGGCCTTTGTGAAATTATAAACTTATACCAGCGAATAATCAAGTTATAAAAATATTTTTGTATGTATTTTTTGGAATCTTTAACAATTGTCGCCACGGATTCTCCTTCATGTCTTCTATCGACTGAAAACGGGTGCCTCAAAGTGCTAACCTGAGTTTTGGAAAGAGAAAGAAGTCGACCAGAGCCAGATCAGGAGGTTCGATGAAATTTTTAGCAGTTATTTTATATATTTCATGTTTTGTTAGGAATAGTCAAAGAGATTAGTAATAAAATAAAGAAGTAATGTAAAGTAGGTAATGGTGTAACCATGACAACGTAACATGATAAGAAGTTGGAAATTAATTATTCTTTCACACTGGCCGTGTGTAGGCTAAATTGTGGAAACGTAGAGTCAGACTGAAAAATTCAATGTCATAGCCGGGATTTGAACCACGGAGAGCGGCTGGACGGAAAGCAGAAGATCCGTGGTTCAAATTCCGGCTATGATGTTGAATTTTTTAGTCTGACTCTACGTTTTCATAATAAGAAGTTGTTAAACGTTTTAAAATATTATGTTCTACTGCTTATGAAAGTCTTAGGTGTAAGACGTGTAATTGTCTCTCCAAATGTGTGCAGAAATAATTTTGCGTGTGCATCAAAGATGCATAAGTAGAGGGTGTGCAAGAAAAGAAATAGTTCACCGTGGAATCTATAGCTGGTTGTAAAAAGACTGCATTAATAATATTTGAAAGTGTATCAAAGAATTTGAAAATGTTTATAGTGAATTAAATTTCCATCATTGAAAAAGAAAAGCTTATTCATTCTTTAAAAGTAGTTATGCTGTCCTGATCAGCCCCGCTGCCGTGACCCTGGGAAAGAAAAAGATATCATCGCTAAATAATTATAGTTGCGCCTAATTATCTAGAGTTGCAGGAGAAACTTCTAGATTTCTTGAAGACCGTCACCAAAGGTGATAAATTAATCTGCATCCACTTTCATCCCAAATAATCCTCCTTCAAGATGGTGCCACGACGTGGTGCATCATCATAGCATCCTCAAACACCATCATTCCAACAAATGCCGCTGCAGATTTGTTATGTACTTGGCCAGAAATTCGTTTACAATGATAGTCTTGTGAGCTGGGGCGTTATCGTGTTGAACAAGTCATGAGTTGTTTTTTTCACAAATCTGCCTTTTTTTTTGCCGTATTTATTCTCTTAAACGCCCCATAACGTTCAGATAATAGTCTTTATTTATCGGCAATCTCTCTCAGACCTAAATGACGATTTTCAGACACCATTTCTTTCCCTTTAGCGATGTTCAGTTCAAATGAAGCTGTTGATGGCCAACCAGCGCGAGGCAATCCCCCACCATATCTCGACCACTTTTAAATTCACTGTAAAACTCATACGCACGCGTTTTTGATAAAGTTGATTTACAGTAAGCCCTCTGTAACATTTTCAACGATTCACAGGAAATACCGTTTGAAATGCCAAATTTGAGACGGATTCTTTGTTCAATATTTTTATTTATTATAAAATCGTAACATAGCTTTGAGATATACTAACAAAATGGCGTCCTGTAAACAAACTAGATGACAAATGACAATCAAAATACGCGTGCGTATAGAAGAATGATGTACCAACTTATCGACAGCAATAATCACCTCTTATACGAGATCTTTATATGATCAATTCCCGGTACTTTCTTGACAGAATGTATACATTTCGATCAGTTTGTAAGAAACTTTACTATAGTTTTAGCTTAACCTCGATAAATGTATAATGAACGTTTATCTCGATTAACAAGAAGTGAATAGAGGAACATGCTCTCGTAAGAATAGTTTGTAGAAGGGTGATTAGAAAAAAAAATATAGGAACACATGAGATGTTTTAATATGTGGATAGTATTTAGTTTTGGTTTTAAACCTTAATTGGAGCAAAAAGATTCCAACTTCATTCCTTCCTTTCGCTCTATTTGGCAGAAATTTTACCTGTCGATATAAAACATGAACAGGTGTCGCAGTAAACAAAGAGGGAGGGAAATGCACAAAGTAGCACGTCGCGGAGTGTGACTATAAAGAACAGGTGACAGTGGAAAGTCGTTATGAGCATCACAATTCAGGCGCGTGCCCACACCGGAAGCACAACGTGCGCGATAGTCACAGTCTACTGTTTACGTCCGGAATGTTTCGGAGCAGACATTGGTGCGGTTTGAACACGTCACGCCTGTGATATTTCACCAGCTGTTTCTTTCGCACAAACCACAAATTAGCGAATGCAACCTATGCATTTTAACAATGAACTGCTAGACTCAAAAAAGTACTATTCGTGTGTAATTCAAATTGCAGCAATTGGAATCGAAAATTCTGAAATAAATTCGAAAACACAATTATAATGCTGTAGGTGTTATTGTTTTTAACATAAAATTAAATGATAAAGTCAACTTATTTGGGCATTTGTATACTTTTGAACATATGTTCTGCAATACAGTAATTTACAATTTTTATTTCACTCGTTTCGAAATGCAGCTCGTATGTTATTTATTCATTGTTACAAAGTATATGTAGTTCACATTATTTAACTGTTACTTAACATAAATATTTCACCCATCACAAAAAAAATTTCAGCTACTTAACTGCGAATTCCAAGACAATTTTAAGGTGGAGAAACACAATAGGTATTACCACAGGGGCCTTAATATTGTCATGCTCCTGATGAGTATTTGCTAAATATGTTTAAGATCACGTGGTACTTCAGATTTTATCAAATAGGGGAGATGCGCCCAGTACAGCACACCTAAGGTTTTTCCAAAATTCAAAGAAAATGCAATGGAGATGAAGCTAATAACATACAGAAACAGCATAATGAATATTCACAAGCGCGAGTCATGTTGACTTTTAAAAACTAAAATAAACATTAGTAATAACTGCGCATCTCAAAAAGTGTTTCCCAGTACCGGGCAGACGTAAATAAATACATATTTCTAAATAAAGGGAAAGGGACAACATAATGAATCTCAGGATAATTATTATCATAATTATTGTAATTTTGAGATAAAAAGAGAACACGGTAATATGATAATATAGTTTTCAAGACATTCTCTAGAGATTATCACAACAAAATAAAAATATCTTACAACTAATGAAACATTTTTTTAAACACAGTGATTACATCTATAAAAGCTAATGTTCTCTTGCCCTGTACATTCAATATGTGTCGAACCCTTGCACGATACACACTGAACCCAAGCCTCGTCTGTGATTTCTAAGCAAATGATACACTCTGTTAGAACACTACAATCAACACTGGTTTTGATTCCAACATTTTATATTATTTTAGTCTTCTAAGGCTCTTCACTATTTCCAGGTTCTGTTGACACAGAGTTAGAGCTAGATTCTCTGTTTATAGTTTTATTAATGTTAGTCT
Source organism: Mantis religiosa (assembly GCA_030765055.1). Classification (NCBI taxonomy): domain Eukaryota; kingdom Metazoa; phylum Arthropoda; class Insecta; order Mantodea; family Mantidae; genus Mantis; species Mantis religiosa. The sequence goes on from CM060951.1 coordinate 181,511,365, forward strand.
TGCGTCCCTTTGGTTTGTTCTTCTGCTTTTGTGCCTTTTCCTGCAACATCAACCTATACAGAATCAATGTTAATGTTTCAGCAATATATATTGCTACTCCCAGGTTCATTGATCTTTCTATCACATTCTTTATTGCTTGTTTCATATTTTATTCTAACCATTTTCCTTTCGTTTTGACCTCCATGTAGATAGGAATACCTATAAACAAAAACTTTATCTAATGTCAGTGCAAGTTCAGGGGATAAAAGTACGGTACTGGGAAAATTGCTATCGTACGGTACTGAGCAACTCACACGTACGTATATATAACATCATAGCACGGCCCGATTCTTTTAAACCTAAACTGTATTTTGTGTTTGTGTACTCTACTTAATACCAAATAATATGAGTACAAATACTTAATTAATTCTTTACCGGATAAGGCAGCAGCAATGTCAGCAAGCTATTAACAGCACAGCTCCAGTTCAGTACACGACTTCTCTGAACAATAACTTCTGATTCAACGATCAAAGAGGAGTGAAAACTTTCCGTTGGTAACAGTTAGTTGTTTGTCTAAATACAAACCATGAGCTTCTACTATCTATCGGCAACTACGAGATACAGACACCGTGCGGTACTGGGCACTGTGCTGTACTGGGCGCATCTCCCCATAACTTGTATGCAACCGTCTATATTATGATTAAGCCATTAGCATTTATATATGTCGAAGGTTTGACAGACTGAGGATTAACTTTAAAGGTTAAAATGTACTGTCCACTTATGGGCTGTTGGTGTGAGGATGAGAATGAGCTGTATCCTCGTTCCTCAAGGGCTGCTGATCACGGTGCAATGGCCCCTCTGCAAAACTGATGTGATGTAGTCACCAACTTTGTGTTTCCTGTGGTTACTATTGTTGAAGTGGATATCCAAGCCTCTCTTAAATATTTGTACAGGGGTTTAGCTTTTGCTGTTAATAGAGTTGTTCCTTTGTTACCGTAGGTGCCCACTTACCATATGGGGAATCTCGTTCTGGGTTATAATCCTCTAGAGACCGAACGATGGCGTTCCGATGAAGTGGCGGAGTCGTAAACTTCGCGACCTGGCACACCTAATTTTATCTTCCACATATGAAAGAGATAATTTTGTTTAAGGAATCTGAAGTCTTGGGAGGGAGGAAGAGTGTCAAACATACTGAGAACTTACTCTGTGCCCTTTGTAGGCATTGTAGGCTGGAGTCTGCAGCCGTGTTGCCAAATATTTCGTTTCCTAAGGAAATAACCACTATAAAAGCTCAGTTTCGAACGGTTAGTCAGTTGTTTCTTCCCAGTAGTTCAGCAAACGTTTGT
>CM060951.1:181513689-181898689 GCA_030765055.1 Mantis religiosa
GCGGTTACTATTACTGGTAAATCCAACATTCTTTACAACAAGCGCAATTATACAGTTCGAGCTCGTTAGTGGATTAAAAATTAGGAGTATAGAGCATAAGCTGCCGGAGTCAACCTAATTTTCAATTATATATATAACAGGTTTGACATAAACCATAATTTAGCATAATACAAGCATACATTAGATATGATTTTTTTCGATCTCAGATGAAATTAATCAAACACGAACTCGATGCTGTTTAATCGTCCTAATACATAAAAACTGACGTGCTCCTTTTTTATGACACTATTAACATATTAAGGAAGAGAGGACCATACATTTAAGAACATCATAATTATCTATCACAGTGCTAGTTGAAGTTTTAAGTTATACAGTTATACATAATTTGTAAAATTATACTGCCCTTTTGGTTGTGGCTTTCATTTTATATTGTGACTTAATAACGTGATGAAGTAATTGCAATTTAGTGATAATCAAGTTAACAACATTATGGTTAATTAATAAACTTCCAGTGAATTCCTCGTTTATTCGGAAAACCACTCAAAGGTTAAAGTTCTTCTAGCTAAGCATTACACCTTTGATAACCGAACTGATAACGTTCCCCTTTTGCACACTTGTTCTAAAACTGATGACTTAAGGAATCCTCTGGCTAAACCAAAATGTTCTTAATTATGGATTTTTGCTAAATAATTGAACTTCAAACATATTCTGTTGATCTGTAAATTTCTGCAAACAAGTTCTTCTTTGGACTATATTGTTTGTTATTTACATATTACTACTGAATATTTTTAAATAATAACACAAGAAAATGAAGATGAATAGGAAAGCAAATAACTGAAGTCTTTGAGAAACAATGCTAAATGTTGCCATTCTATTGCAAACATTGCAACATTTTAATAAAAGGAACGTTCACGTTGTAAATATCATTGTAGAATTTAAATAAGTCAAATATGTTACAATAAAATAATTTTAAGATGAAATGTTGGTTCGGGAGGGATCAACATTCACAACGAATATAAACCAAAGATAAATAGTTCATACACAGAAATAACAGAAAAAGGCGATGCGACTATATGTATTACATAACCTAAAATGTAATACACGTTAGCGTAGGAGTGACTGACAGTGAAAAACTCTAATTATAGGAGCATTTGAAAGCGTTTCAGCAACTTTAGTTTCAAATGCAGTTAGTTAAAGAACATAATCACAAACCAGTTAGCTGTGTGCTTAAACCCTACGAAGTTCTTTTTGAAGAAGTTGTTCGTCATCAGAGTTCGGAATTTCTAAGCATTACAACTGGTACAAAAGGATGTTAGGTAAACCTGATACTCGCTTTTAAGCAGTGACGTTGCAAACAGTAAACTACCTCCCTGGTACAACTTGCAGGCAACACTCACCCACTCACATCACAAGAGTGTTTTATCAGCCATCAGTGATCCTTTGCAACAGGTATAGTAACAATAGCTAGAGCGTAGCTAATTTTAAGCTAGCTGCTCAAGAATTCCTTTGCCTGGAGTTGATTGGTAGAGTTTGCATTCTCTTACGGGGGAAAATTGCATAACTGAAAGCTGAAACTCTGTTTCATTCACACAATTTTTTGTACGCACTGTTGTTTACTTCTAAAAAGCCTCTACAAACTTTCTTTCTATTCCACGTTAATTACAGAAATCCTGCATTATACATTGTACTACAGGTACAGCGTGGATAGAGCAACAGTCCGAGGGTTAATAGAGAGTGGTTTTACTCTGGCCTTGAAATGCTATGCTCTTTCCATAATATCATAAGAAACAAAGACCGCCTCGGTAGTTGGAGTTGTTATCTTATTTTTAGTCATAGCAACAGCTTTTATAGGTTATGTTTTACCTTGAGGACAAATATCTTTTTGAGGTAATAATTATAAATTCCTTCACAGTACTAATTTACTATAGTAAAGTTAATTAAATCCATAAATTATACAATAATAATGAAAGGGTTAAAATCCCTTATTAACTTTATATTTACTTAACAAAACCTTTAAAAGAAAATTTTTAAACCCAAATAAAAAAATTAAAAATTTAAAGATAAAGGTAAAAATCTTTTCCATGCTAAATATATTAATTTATCATATCGATATCGGTAGTTGATAGCGTATCTGCCTCAAGTTCAAGAGGTCCCGAGCTCGAATTTAGTCAAGATGAGTTACCTGGATAAGGCTTTTTGCGGGGTTTTCCCTTATCCTGAAAGACGAATGGCGGGTAACTCTAAGCTCTACGGACCCTGCGCCCACTTGAGCACCATTTTACTCATTTCATTCATCGTTCAAATAAAAAACAACTAATTTGAGCGGTTCCAAAGATTGCAAAAGTACTAAACATTTCAACAATACAACAAATTAAAGAGTATGCAACAATAAAATCATGAAATTAATTATGTCATAGAAATATAGTCCCTTTGCGATAGGTTTCTGTCTCTTTCGGTTATGGTTCATCATTTACAGGAAATTTGTTCCTAAGCAGATTCCTTAGGGCATTGCCAGAAAATGCGTATAAGTATTTTAAAGATTTCATATTTATCAAAATGTACAGAATGTATTGAGATTATTTTAAAGAATACCAGAAGTTTTCCAACTGAGCTTTAAAATGCTGTGTCCACAATTTAACTTTAAGATTGATTACTAGACATTTATGGACCAAATATCATTTGGAAGAAGTGCACACACATTCAATAAGTAACTGGGAGGAATGTCTTTAATCCAAAGTTGCTTAGGTAAAATACTTAATCATTATAAATATATGAATTTAACAAATAAATGCCTAATTTGAAAGGTTGTAGTTCTTTTAAAAAAAATTACATGCAATTCCAGAATTTCAGCACATCATTTACGTTCAGTGAATAAAACTTGCTCCACGGAATAAATATAGGAGGGTGGGGATTGGAAATTGCGGCAACCTTTGAATGTTTCAAATATTATGTTTCTTAATTAGCTTCATACATGGTATTAACATTATATGTATAGCTTCCACCTAAGTTTATAAACAAATGCAATGAAGTGTAAAAAAACTACAAAACTCTTTGGGGCTCAGTTTAAAAAATGAAATTTTTAAAAAATGTAAGAAAATGTCAGATCTACATTTCAGGTTCATATTGGAATTCATATCAAATAAATGTGACAACTATTCATATGACATAAGTATTGTTGTATTGAACATGTTAGACAACTCATTGATCATTTTTATTGTATTTTAGAGATTTCAACAATTTCGGTGAACTATATACATCAACAACATAACTGGGATAAATATTATAGCTAAAACGTTTATTCAGGCCGCGCTGTGGCTTAGTGGTTAGACCGCTCGGAACTCACCAAGCCTGCGACCGAAGTGAGTTTTCTGGTGGACAATACGGCACTGCGGCGGGTTTTCTCCAGCATCTTCGGTTTCCCCGTCATCTCATTCCACCGGTACTCCATCTTCATATCATGTACATAGTGTCACCGCCTGCAGTGCCGTATCTACTAGAAGGGTGCGTTTAACACTCCACAGTCATATTTAAAACTTTTATCGTGATATTAAGGATGTAATGTGCAAAAATCTAACGCTGAATGGAAAATAGAACTACACACTGCATTTTGAGCATTTGACTCCGTTGGAAAAACGAAATGAGAAAATGGGCTTCAAATATTTGAGATACTACTTTTATCTTTAAATCTGCCAGTTGAATTAATAACGTGGGAACAATTTATAGCGCAAATAATTGAAAATACTTTCCATGTATTAATTTATGGCAACCAATGTTTTTAAAGCGCAAAACTCTTAAAATCGATACTTTCAAAGATTGATAACGTAAATTAGTTGCTCCCTTAAAATGATATATTTATGGGGAAGTTTTATATAGGAAAAACGAAACGAAATTAAGGGATTGGGACTGCAAAACATCAGAAGCATTAAAAACAACTGGCACGTCTACAGTGAGTCATTTTGTAAGTCAAATTTAAGACATGCCCGGAAAAACGGGCTAACCCTCAAAATAAAAAAAAAAAAATAAAAATAAAAAAAATTGCGATGAATGCTGCCCTCTGTTGCTGCAACAGAGAGCTATCTTTTCTGGTGTTGGTCTAACCTCCAGTCATCATATTACTTTCTCTCTAAATAGAGAGAGGTGAAGTTCTTGCGTTTCGTGATATCCTTTTCATATAATGTCAAAAACGGGTTAACCTGTTCACTCTGTGCCTGTCATCTAGTGGCACTCATGGTAACTAACATATAAACAGGATAACCAACAGAACTACAAACACTTTAAATGATTGTATCCTTTCAATTTAACTATCATATTTTATGAAACCAGCATAGTTTTAGTTATAAGAATAAGGCGATACATGGAAAATAGACAAGTATTTAGCCCACTTCATAAGTAATAACTACCACAAACCGTAGTGCTTCAACAGTGCGTTATGTTGGTAAGCTCTACTGTGGATGTAAACAAACAATGGCAGAACTAGTACCCGGTCATACATTTTTGCTTTGTGATCGTGACTTCGGCCTTATAGAGAGATAGAAGAGGCAAGCAGCTTACATTTATGTTCCAGATCAGTGGATGGAGCTACTGAGGAAAGCCATTGTAAAGAATCCTTTTCATGTTTTCAAAATGAGAACTAATATGCTCATCTCTGCAAAGACTCTTCTCGACAAAGTGCAGAAAAGAACAGCTTCAGAATCTGGGCAAAAGGCACTCTTGAGCGAGGTTATATGCATGAAAGTATTTAAAGACCACCCCTTTTAAGTTATATTTTAAATACACTTACGGTGGTATAGAGGATTACGGCACTTTGAACATTCGAAGGAAAATATCTGGCAAACCATCCCTTACTTATGTGACATTTCCCTCAAAATACAATGGTCCAAGATCTATAAATCCTGAAAAATTAAAGGACTTACAGGATCTGAGGAATTATATCCCACTAATTTGTCATGAGTACTATAAAACTCTTAAATCTGAGAATATTACTGATGAAGCACATTTTGATCAGCCTGACTACAGCTGAAAAGCTTGTACCTAGTTTCCAAAGTGATATACTTATTGAAAAGTGGAATAATCCAAAGTGTACCATGTATAAATATGCCAAAAGACACGCCTATTAGTTTTACCTAAAATTGTAAAATGTATATAGAATAAAACTTCAGTAAAAGCTGACAAAGGTTTTCACTTTATTTTCAATGTTTTATTTTTATTGTTATTACATCAGTCATGTTTTGGGTTCTATTAAGGATAACCCTGATAATATATACTGTATTCTTGAGACTCATATTCTCAGAAATGAAATAAAATAATGTTAACAATTTCTTTCAGCCTCATTCACAGAACACCTGTTTTCTCCATTTTTAAAAAATGTGGGTTAACCCGTTTTTCCAGGCATGTCTTCAATTACGGAATAGGTAAAGAGAAAAGATAAATTTAACATGTTATGTCAAAATTCCTGCAATATAATATATATTACAGGACCGGGAAACAATCATGTAAAACTAAGCTAAAAGTTTTGAATTTCCCTTGTTCGGTGACGTCACGCAACTCCTACTAAAGTCACGAGGGGTAGTAGGGCTGGATAGGCGCGTCGATAGTACCAAAGGCGGACGATATCCGTTAGTGGCAGTGGCAGTCAACAATGTAACTGAAAATAGGAGGGACGCCGCCTTCCTCATGTCCACTGACCGGTTGATATACAAGCATTTTAAGGGTTTGCACCTTACTGTTAATTACATTCATGCTTTTGACTTAGGTTTAACGTTTTACAAGAAACCTGGTACCATAAAATAGAGAATAGATGATGCTTCTTCCCTGGTTCAGAGATGAAAGGAAACAAGTTGAGCGCCTACGTCACTGCTGGGGTCTGGTCAGCGGCAGTGCTGGCATTCAGTAGCACGTGTTCTGAACACGCAACCTGCAGATCGACACTGAAGATATCACGTTCAAACAATAGAGTTGCCTGGCGTGTGCTACCCGTCACTCACTGCTTCCTATCTCCTTGTCATTTTCACAATTTATACATACTTACCAACATACGTAAAGTTGGGGGCGGGAGGAACATGCTCTAGTGTACCTTTCTATATTCAAGAATAGAATTAAATTCACTCCTGTGTTGTGAACTGTTTCCGTATCCAATACTTCCACAGATTTCTACAGATGGCGAATGCAACAGGTGGAGATGCAACATTCATCCTGAAAACAGTAACGTCCAATATTTGTTACATTTGCTTTCTTGAAATAGTGTTTATGTTCCTAAACTAGCAGGACTTTGGTTGGGCAGGTACCCTAAATAGAGCTATGGTTACCCAACCGAGCGGGATGGCTCAGGCGGTTTCGTCTGTGTCCCGCACTCGGGAGGCTCGGGTTTGATTCTCGTGGCTGACCTAACTGACCCATGGAATTTTTGGAGTCTTTTGCCGGGTCGCTAGGCGAATGCTCGGTAGGTTAATTACATCACCCGAAATTCCTGTCCCTCCATTTCATCTCCATTATTATGTCCCTCATCTGTTGATCTCTTTTAGGGTAGAATTGTCGGCGGGTGTCTCGGCGGTGCATGGCAGGATGATGTGCTCTGAAGGAAACTACTTCCTCCTCCGGTAGGTCGGTTGCTGGTCTCCGCCCCTCTGCTGGGACCATTTCGGGACCGCCACCCATTGACCTTTGCGGATCGGATCGCCTGCCTGGAACCTTTAGGGCTCGGCTGCTGGGCTCGTTGCCGCCCCGCAATAGGGCAGCGTGTCTGTTGTCCTGGCCTGTCGGGGGAAGCCTCTATCCAAGTAAACTGTAGGGACCATGCCCTCTGTGCTGTCGTGGCTCCTTGAGTCGGCCGCCATGTGTCTCCTTCGCCTCATCCTTCCTCGCGGGGATGCCCTCACTTGGGGACATAGGAACAATTGGCCCAGAATGGGGGCCTACGTACCAAATCTCCTCCGTAATGAAATCCTAATCCTATAGCTACCCAACGAGTGCAGGTTCCTCACAATTACACCTACATAGAGCCCGCCTCAGTTACGTGGTGGTAGCGTGTTTGCCTCACGTTCAAGAGGTCCCGAGTTTGAATCTCGGTCAGGGTGAGTTACCTGGATAAGGCTTTGCCAGAAGTTTTCCCTTATCCCAAAAAGACAAATATCGGGTAACTCTAAGCTCTATGGATCCTGGGCTCATTTAAGCATCACTTCACCAATTCCATTCATCGTCTCACATGACAACGTTGGAGGACGTAAATTAAAAAAAATAGAGAGAGAGCCTACAAAGGCCCCTATCAACGCGGAGAGGGAAGAGCTGCCACAGATGTACAGACGTTCTTAAAATTTTCACGTTCCAAATTCTCCAACTGCATAGAGAGGGCAATGAATAACCCATCGAGCAAATAGCCCTATGACTTCCATGATGTCTTTCCTTTCCGCAAACACTGCCATACCCACTGAATCTAGAGACATATATGCAAGACGAGATCGAAGAGGAGTGTTAATTCAATTCATGCCAGAAGATCTACTCCCATTAGTCCTGGACCCGTAGGACGAAGGACCCGGGCCTCCTTCTACCAGAGAGTTACCGAGCTGTACCAAATGGGCGCCCGGCGCCTCCGAGGCTCTTTCCTGGGGCAAGACCTAGAGACTAACAAGGCCCTCCCCCATCTGGTCCTGTGGACCCAAGACGGGATGGAAGTGGATACGTCACTTACGCGCAGCAACCCCAAAATGGGAAGGCTACCGATATGACCTCGGTGGGGCCGCCTGGTGATCTAGGGCACCTTCTACTAGCTATGCTGGCTAGTACACGGGAATATTAATGGCTTCCCTCAACCCCGTCCGGAGACGTACCCGATCTCCCACGGGTATCGGGAACCACTGCCCCCTCGAGTCCAACCCATTCCGAACAACTCCCAATCAGGGAGGGGCTCGAATGTTTGGACCGAGGTTCCTCTAGTAACGCCAGAGGTACCACGAGTGCTAGGGGTCTGCTGCACGAAACGGGAGTGAAAGGGAAAGCATGGAAATAAAGCCAAAATAGATCAGAAACTATCTCGGTATTCGCCTTCTGATTGGGAAACCTGATTGTCAGGGTCACGTGAATCGAACCCGTGACTCCCGAACTCAAATTTTGTACTTTAGGGTCAAGTCCTCTCCTTCGGTAACTTCATAGATTCTTACATTATCCAGGAACGATAAAGAGCAATCTGGCTAAAAGGAAGTTCGCGTTTAAAAGATTTATTTACCAAATTAAGGCAACCTTGCATATTATGGTTGTCACAGACACACACACACACACACACACACACACACACACACACACACACACACACACACACACACACACACACACAAAGTCTGTTTAGTTAACTAGTGTGCACGTCGGCCGACTCCTTTGACGAACCTTTATAATCGTTTTACAACCCTGGCTGTCCTTTTCCCAGACCGTTCTGCAAGGTTGCCACCTTTCTCGATACGTCATGGGTATCGTCAGAGGTTTCGTCTAAATAAATTATCTTATGTCATTACTGCGAAACTTCCTTAGTTTTGACAAATATATATATATATATATATATATATATATATATATATATATATATATATCGCGAAGCTACAATTCTAGTGGATTCCATAATAACCCTTAAATTATTCAAAGTGCGGTATTTGAAACCCATCTCCTTTAGAAGGCTGCGCAAAGTGCAGTGCCCATAAAGAAAATCACAAATTTCTTGCAAATGTGCAACCAATTTGTCTAAGGTGGGCGCTCTCCCTTTTGAATGGAATCTATAAATTTTCGGCGAATTAAATCACATGTGAAATTATCTACTTTAGAGAAACTTTTCCTTTTGCTTTCACACTTGATCAGCGTCTTTGGTATTCCTTTTGTCACAATATTTCTTACTATATTTCTGTGAATACCCAGAATTTATCATCAGGTTCATTGCACGACCCCTTACCAAGATTATTTTTCAGCATATATTTATATGTGCTCAAAGCAAGCGCTTGAATTTGCTTAGAAACAGTTCCCGTTATATCTTTGTTTTTTGAGGCTTCTCCAGTAACATAACTCGGTCCAGCAACACTTTCAAATTTATTCACACTCTTGTCATCGCTTTATTTTCACTTGACTGAAAGTTATCTATTAATTCATTTGCATTTACCACTGCATTTCCCTCCCACGGTCTCCATACCCTGACACACAACAAATTTCTGCACGTAATGAAACAGATCAACTGGAAGTTGGAACTTTGGCAACTGATACTCCAAGTGGAGTGAACATGCGACTGTCATTTCAGGAAAATCAGGGTAGCTATTGGTCCTCAACGACAGTGTTCCATTTATGAAGCGTGGAGATAGATTTATGACGGTCATTAGTGGGCGGGAGGGTCATGTTCCTTTGAGTCCGAACTGCACACCCGTTGACTATACAGACTTTACACACACTCGAACATTTTTACCACCTTCTCCTTGCATAACAATAAAGTTAGTTTCTCCATCTGTTCTAGTTTTCTGGACAACTCAGGATATTATCTTGCACTCCAACAAAAATAAGAACGCCATAGCGATGATGGCCAACTATTGCATCGTGTACATTAAACAAACCTTGAGCAAAATTTTACAAATTTCCGTCACTGAAATTATATAATTGTGTGCTCCAAATTGTTTTTAAATTAGCAATAAAATTGTAAGCTATAATGTTTATTGCGTCCAGATGGTATTTCAAATTTCACACGTTAGAGAACAATAAATATCAAATGATCAAGCTGCACTCCAGAAACAAATGAAGTGCAGATTACTTTGACTTGCGTTCTAAGAACGCCATTTATATTGCAAGTGAGGCTAAAGATTACATGCATAATTTTTTTCAAGAAAACCGTTAATTTGTATGCATGAGTGGTTTAATATTTAGAATATATAATATGAGGATCTTTATGGCAAAGTAGTGCAGCCTCTTGATAATTTTGAAGTATCATCTAATTCCAGTGATTGTACAATACGTTTGCCCATTTATTGTAGTGGAAGAAGCGCAACGATAAATAACTTTGAGAAATATGCCCAGTGGCATGTTCATTAAGATCTGTGAAATGTTTCGCGCAACGAATTTGGTGCAGGCGTGTGTCCGGCACGCGCCATACGGCACTCACCTCCATATGACATACATCACATTCCGCCCCAACTTCCGGTTATAATTACGACTTAACATGTACAACAGTTGTGCAGACTTCCTGACCTGCAGGTACTTTATCGCTGTTGTACCACTTTCTGAAAGGCACACAACTGTCTATGAATTGTGTCCGTTTTTCTTATCAAAATATTTAAGGTGTAAATGTGTTTGGATATTGATGACGAATGCATTAATATTGAACGTAACAGCTGTTATCCCATATATTTTTCCGTTTGGAGGATATTTAATATTTTTGGTGCTTTTCATGACTGCATTATACAAGGGGCGTCCAGAAAGTAAGTTTCAATTTATCTCCGCTGCAGCTCAGCGATCGTGGTAGACGCTCTGAATCAAGGAGAAGAAACGTGCGCCATTGTGAGATCGCTGTCAGACACGTACGCTTTGTTGTGCTTGTTTACAATGTCGGTTTACAATGTTGATTGAAAATCCCGCCACTTGTGAAATCAGATCTGTGATTCGTTTTCTGAATGCTAGGAAAGTGAAACCAATTGAAATTTATCGGCAAATTTGCAATGTTTACGGAAAAAATGCGATGCGTGATACAATGGTGAGAAGATGGGTTCGACAGATCAATGAAGGACGTAGTGAAGTGCACGATGCAGTACGAAGTGGTCGTCCATCTTTGGTTACAGAAGAACTGGTTCACGCGATTGATGACAAGATCCAGGAAAACAGCAAGTTTACAATTAGTGCTCTAGTTATGGAATTTCCGCAAATCTCACGATCGCTAGTTCATGAAATTGTTACCGAAAAACTGAAATTTCGTAAACTTAACTCACGTTGGGTGCCAAAGATTCTTACTGAGCGACTCAAAACAAAACGAATGGGTAGTGCACTTCAGTTTTTAACCCTACAGAGATTTAGCTGGGACGTGTTTGACCATCGTCCGTACAGCCCTGACCTCGCTCCTAGCGACTTTCATCTGTTTTTGCTTCTCAAATCTTTCCTAGGCGGTCAGCACTTCAACAGTGACGAAGAGCTGAAAGAAAATGTTTCCAACTGGTTGAAGACACAGGTGCAAACTTCTATGAAGAAGGTATACAAAAACTTGTGCCTCGCTATGACAAATGCCTGCACAATTTTGGCAGTTATGTGGAAAACTAATTTAAGAGTTGTAGAATTTTGTACAATAAATAATTTTTCTCTATCTGTACACAATGTAATGTTGTTACCAAACAGAACTTACTTTCTGGACGTACCTCGTAAATAGAAATAAGTTATTTCAATTATTTTTGATACAATAGGTACTTTAAAAGATACTTGTACATCTCGACTATTCTGCATGCCACTTTACACCATCAGAACTCCCTGTAACCCAAAACATTCTTCGTAACATCATCCCTCTTAAAACCCTGATGTACATACTTTACCCGTAAAAATTTCAGATAATCCTTAAAGTATTATAATATTCATATGCAAATTATTACTCCTTTCAAGATGTTATAAACTAAAACTACTAATTCCTAATTAAGCGCTATGAGCAACGTAGGTTACTTGAAACCCTCAAAATTTAGTCTGTTTTAATTATTTTTAAATTTCCTTTAATGTAGTGTCATTACAAGTTACTATACCAGAGGGGACCCAAAATAAACCGGGTTGTTGTCATAAAAAATTATTGATCAACCTTTTAACAAAACTACTTCAGTCACCTTCAAAATACTCTCCATTACATGCGATGCACTTGCCAAGTCTCTTTTTCCACTGTTGGACGCATGTTTGGAACTCTTCAAGTTTGATATTGTCCAGTGCCCTTTGCGAAGCTGTTTTTACCGCCTCCACATCGTCATAACGCTCCCCTTTTAGCGTTTTTTTTCACTCGTGGAAATAAGAAAAAGCCGCACGGGGCTAGGTCTGGCGAATACGGAGTGTGGGCAACCACAGACCACCTCTGAGATGCAGATACAATAGGTATCGTTGTCGTGATGCAGAATCCAGTCACCTGATCGTCAAAGTTCTGGGCATTTCCTCCTCACATCCCCTCGCAGACGCCTTAAAACATCCAAGTAAAAGTGCTGGTTAACAGTCCGGCCAGGGGGTACGAATTCCCGATTCACAATTCCACGAACATCAAAAAAGACAAGGATCATCGTCTTCGCATTTGACCTCACTTGCCTTGCCTTTTTTGGTCTGGGAGAGTTGGCAGTCCTCCACTGTCTTGACGCTTGCTTGGTTTCTGGGTCATACCCGTAACACCAACTCTCATCCCCTGTAATGACTTTGTTCAAGAAGTTTGGATAACGTGTAATCTCTGTTTTCAAGTCCTGACACACATTCATGCGGATGGTTTTGTGCTCCTATGTGAGAAGGCGCGGAACAAATTTAGCAGCAACACGTCTCATTCGCAAATCCTCCCTCAAAAGCCGCCGGCACGAGCTCCAACTGACTCCTATTGCTGCTGAAATTCGGTCAATCATTTGGCGACGATCCTCGTTGATCTTTTGGCGGACCTTTTCAATCATCTCCTCATTTCGCGATGTTGATGGGCGTCTAGAACGAGCTTGTTCTGCAACACACATCTCACCACGTTTAAAGCGCCCAAACCACTCGAAAACCTGTGTGCAGCTCAAAGCGTACCCCTGGAAAGCTTCCTGAAGCATTTGGTGTGACTCTGCTGCAGTTTTTTAAATCAGGAAACAAAATTTCACACACACTCTTTGTTCTTTTGAAGTCGCCATAACGACTTCGCAGAGGTAACCCGCCAGCAGTCAGAGAAACTCAATACCACACTTGCACGTTCAGCTCTACACTGACGCCGTCTGCACAGCTGTTTCATGAAGGTCTCTACCAACACCATCTAGCGTGAGAAACCTGCACTAGATCTACGAGTGTCAGCGCTCTTGGAGTCCGGTTTCTTTTGGGTCCCCCCTCGTATGTAGGTTGGTTCCTCTCTGTCATTATACCAGGGTTGTCTGATAAGTCCCGGGCCTCACAATAAAAATCAATTCTTTTTATTTCTCAGCATAATGTCCAGAAAGGCTAATACATTTGTCATGTCTGTGTTCTAATTTTCTTAAACCATCTGTGTAGTGCGATTTATCATGGTCCTCAAAGTAGCTGTTTACCACATCAGTGACATACTCGTTGCTGGAAATCTTCGCCTTTCAAGAAACTTTTTGAGGTTCGGAAACAGGTTGTGGTCATTGAGTGCTAGATCTGGTGAATAGGGTGGTGTTCTAGCAATTGAAACTTTAGTTCACACATTTTTCGCATTCCAATAACTCAACGTCGGGCTGGAGCATTGTCGCGAAGAAATAGTTCTTTTTCCTTTGCCAAAAGAGGTATTTTTCTTTTTACGTCATCACTCACACGTAGCAGTAAGCTTGCGCAGTAGCTACCAGTGATACTTTTACCCTTTTCCAAGTAATCAGTAAAAATTATTCCCTGCATCCTAGAAAACACTCGCCATAACCTTGAAACTGGAAAAAAAATGACTTTACCCTTTTGGAGTTGGTTCACCTGGCGCAATCCACTGTTTTCACTGTGATTTACTTTCTGGAGTGTAGAGCTGTATCCAAGTTTCAACTGTGGTAATAAACCCTCTCAAAATTCACTGGAATTTTTACGGTAGAGCTCCAAATTTTTAACAGAAACAGTTTGTCATTACAACTTTTGATCAGGTGTCAACAAATGCGGCATTCATCCCCTGTGAAACCCCGAAACACTACTTACAATAATACCTGTACGTTCTTTTGATGCTTTTACAGTCTCTGCTATCTTCAAAAACTTTAATCTACAGTCTTCCAGTGCAAAGCGATGATTTTTTTTTTTTTTAAAATGATCTCTGGAGTTGTGACTTCCACAGGGTGTCCAAAGCAAGGCCCATCATTAGTGTTCGTACCTACTATTTTAAACACTGCAACCCACCTTTTAATTATTGTACATGAAGGGCTAGGTTCTTTTAATGTACTGTCCGTTTCATCCTTGATTTCTTTACGCGTTAAGCCTTTCAAATGGAAGTAATTATTCACTCCTCAATTTTCCAAATCGTCCATTCTTGTTTAAAATGATATCATTCTAAACCTAAACGAACTATTGACTCGCAACTATGGATCGAAGCTAACCTAGAGTTAAACTATATGATGCTATCCGTCAAACTGGTCCTGTGGCGCCATCTCTATGTGAGGGCCCGGAATTATCAGCCTCGTAGATGGCCATACTTGTGTCCTGCCAAACTTTGTTTCTCTGGAGCTTTGGTGGTATAAGTCTTTTGGGAACATAATATCTAAATTTTCTCTATATAAAATAACTAAAGATGAAATTAAATATAGGAAAGCTTTAGAATAAACCAGTATTTTAAAAACATTTAGACATCGAAAAATTGGGATCTTTTGAATTCCTGCACGGGTGACCTTTGTTTAATTTTTTATTTTATTTATTGTTTGTTTCATTTATTAATTGGTTTACTTTTGCTTCTGGAAGTTTGTTCCATTTTTTTCCTGAAATAGTCTTAGCTTTTATTATAATCACATGTTGGATTAGATTATTCTAGTTCACCTAATTCAGCTTCCTGTGCTGTTAGCGATTTGATCAATGAACACAATTACGCAGTCACCTGCCTGACTCGCTTATTACTTCTGTTTATTCTCCTCTATTAGAGGATCTTAGGATCGTTTCGATCCTTAACTGAAAACTCAGAGGAAGCACGAAAGAGAAAAAATGGGAAAAAAGCAAAGAAGGAAAGAAGCAAAGAAGAGAAATAAAAGAAACAAATTGCTTCGTACATGGGCTTTGAAGCTGTGACTTTAAATGCAAGTCACGGAATGTCCCACATGAGCAAACTCGTTCGGTTATCACATACAACCATAAGTCATTCATGGAAAAAGAGGAATAGTCACGTAACCTGCGATACAGACGCAGATCTGGGAAACGTTTAATATATAACAATGAATATTTAAAAATTAGGCAATACTCCAGAAAGAGTTATTTGTAATAAATTGTTCACTCTATTGAGATATATACTTTCTAAGCAACATTTTATTTGTAGTTACAATGAATTATGCATATTTCATTTGAAATAAAGATCTCTTAAAAGTCTTTCCTAGCACATTTAAGATATAGTTACATGAAACAGGTTGTTTTTACAGCTGTAGTAAGCAATGACATCCAGATGTAAAAGTTTATGTATTCTAATTCTTGCCAAGTACAAAGTGAAAACAGTTAATATCATTAAGTTGTATAGCCCCACATCTAGAATAACCAACGCTCCAAATTACTAAAATCACAATTTTATAATGCCTAGTCATACCCACATGGAGGCGACAGAGATCGGGCCTTCATAGGCAAAAGGAAAACCAAATATGATACTCAGTCCTCTTCTTTAGATACAACTCTTTCACTTATCAGGAAACAACAAATTATTTGTGTTATTGGCAGGTCTGGAGTGTATCCTTATGGCTATTTCGCAATGTTAGGTAAAGAGCTATGCTGCGAAGGATTGACAAAATGGAAACATATTTATTTGGAGGGACAACAGTAGCTTTATTTTCAAAGGGTTTATTGGGGAATGCTTATTCAAGAGGAAAAATGGGATTTCCATTTCTAGTTTCTAGGAAGAGAAAATAAATATGCACGTGTCAAACCACCGAAGAATTCAGGCCCAAATAAAACAAACCCTTCCTCTACTCCCGTTTATTTCTGTAGGGGAGGGGATCCGTCCCCTTCAGCTGCCGTGGTGCGGGCGCTACGGAACCCTAGCACTCGTGGTACCTCTGACGTTACTAGGGGAACCTCGGGCCGAAAATTCGAGCCCCTTCCTGATAGGGAGTTGTTCGGATTGGGTTGGACTCGAGGGGGCAGTGGTTCCCGATACACGTGGGTGATTGGGTACGTCTCCGGACGGGGTTGACGGAAGCCTTAATATTCCCGCGAACTAGCCAGCATAGCTAGTAGAAGGTGTGCTAGATCTCCAGGCGGCCCCACCGAGGTCATATCTGTAGCCTTCCCATTTTGGAGTTGGCGCGCGTAAGTGGTGTATCCACTTCCATCCCGTCTTGAGTCCATATGACTAGATAGGGGGGGGCATTTTAGTCTCTAGGTCTCTAGGTCTTACGAGTCTTGCGAGGACTAATGGGAGTAGAACCTCTGGCATTAATTCCCGTTTCTTTTATCGGCGTTCTGAAAACTTTGAAGGAATTTGCAAACATCTGAAAGTGCACTTAACAATTTCGTCAAATGGTCATAATATTGGGCTAAACTAGTGATTTACATACGGCGCATCAAAGCCAGGTGAGAAGATGAAGTTGTTTATTCACTATCCAGTTGTCACGATTTCTTAAAGTAAGCTTTCGCAATCGACGCGTGAATATTTTCTACTTAGAAGAAGCAAGGTAAACAATAAAGAACTGTCATGAGAAAACTAATACAATGAGAGTTATAACTGCCCTTCATTTGTGATTTCATTGATTTCAATGACTAGGGCAGCTTATTGGTTGAAAGAAAAACATCAGTGACTTAGGAGAACAAACAATGTATAAATGTGTGTTACCTGAGAGGTTTCTGATGTTCAAAGGTAAAGCATGTTAACCATAGAGTAAAAATAGCAGTGGCGTCAACAAAATTTACAAAGTACAATACTTATTAATTCCCTATGCCAGCGACCATATTTAAATTAATAAAATCGTAAGAATGTCTCAATCTAGTGAACGTTATTGCATTGTTAGCAGTTGAAGTATTATAAAGTTTCTTCAATACATGTCGCTTGGAAAAATATTAATGTTGTTTTTTCACATTACTAGTATGTTTCCATCAACCTCGTACATATATAGGAGTGCTTTGATGGTAATTGTTCTGTCTCCCCTCATCCTTTTAAGACAGAGGATATATAAATACGAGGTCCGTCCAGAAAATAAGCTCTGTTTGGTAATAAAATTAAACTGTGTAAAGATACATAATAATTACTTATTGCACAAAATTTTACAACCCTTAAACTACTTTCCCACATAACTGCCGAAATTTTGCAGGAATTTGTCATAGCGAGGCACGTTTTGTATACCTTCTTCATAAACGTTAGCCGCCTGTGTCTTCAACCAGTTGGAAATATTTTCTTTCAGCTCTTCGTCATTGTTGAAGTGTTGACCGCCAAGGAAAGATTTGAGATGCAAAAACAGATGACAGTCGCTAGGAGCGATTTCAGGGCTGAACGGGAGTTGGTCAAACACGTCCCAGCCAAATCCCTGTAGGATGTTTTTCGTCTCATTTGAAGTGTGTGGTCGTGCGTTGTCATGAAGAAACAAACACCTTTTGACAGCATTCTTATCCTGTATTGCGCGGCGCAATTTTCTAAGTGTCTCGCAATAAACATCTGCTTTCATTGTTTGACCACGCGGTAAGAAATTAATGAGTAAGATGCCTTTCCTGTCCCACAACACTGTGCACATCATTTTTCAAGGTGTCAAGATTTATTTCGGCTTAACCTTTGCTGGGGATGAGGTGTGCCTCCATTCCATTGATTGACGCTTACTTTCAGGGGTGTCGTAAGATACCCAAGTTTCATCTCCTGTGACTATCTGTGTCAGAAATTGTCCGCAGCCTTCATCATAACGGGTCAAAAACTGAGGTGCACTACCCATCCGCTTTGTCTTGAGTTGCTCAGTAAGAATCTTTGGCACCCAACGTGGCAGAGTTTAAGAAATTTCAGTCTTTCTGTAACAGTTTCATGAACTAGTGATCGTGAGATTTGGAGAAATTCCATAGCGAGGGCACTAATTGTAAACTTGCGGTTTTCCTGGATCTTGTCATCAATCGCGTGAACCAGTTCTGTAACCAAAGATGGACGCCCACCTCGTTCTTCATCGTACACTTCACCACGTCCTTCAATGAACTGTCGGACCAATCTTCTTACCATTGTATCACTCATCGCATTTTGTCCGTAAATATCGCAAATTTTCCGATAAATTTCAATTGGTTTCACTTTCCTAGCATTCAGAAAACGAATCAAAGATCTGATTTCACAAGCGGCGGGGTTTTCAATCAACAGCGACATTGTAAACAAGCACAACAAAGCGTTCCTGGCTGACAGTGATCTCTCAACGGCGCACGTTTCTTCTCCTTGACACAGAGCGTCTACCGCGCATGTGCGGAACTGCGATCGCAGCGCTGCAGCGGAGATAAATTGAAACAGAACTTTCTTTCTGGACGCCCCTTGTATATACATGCTTTCATCACTGTTTAAAATTGTTATAAAATTTCCATATCTACTTTTACCCATTGTTCCAGAGCTGGTACACTAAGAACAGCATTAACAATTTTAATTTGAACTGAGTTAGGCCAACCAGGTTCTTTAATTGGCGAGGATCCAATTTAGCCAAGCTAAGTTCATAATAAATTGTTTGTGCTACTGAACGTGAACCCCATAATAATGCATAATTCGAGTTAGAACCTTTGGTATAAGGTTATTGCCTACTCTGTGCCCATTTAATATCGGTTAACGCCAGCTTGCCTGACAGTTTTTTGTTCTGTTTTTTTCCTCCATTCAGTTCGGATACTTAATATTAAAATGCCTCAGTAAT
Source organism: Mantis religiosa (assembly GCA_030765055.1). Taxonomy (NCBI): domain Eukaryota; kingdom Metazoa; phylum Arthropoda; class Insecta; order Mantodea; family Mantidae; genus Mantis; species Mantis religiosa. The sequence goes on from CM060951.1 coordinate 181,532,355, forward strand.
TTCTGTTACCGAGGTTATTGTAAGAACCCTGTCTCCCTTCCGTTGTGACTTATCAGAATAATCGACACTTTTTCATATTCACAGCTAAAATAAATTAATCAAAACAACAAATGTCCACAATTAATATAAATAAAAGGCTCTGCAACAGAATATAAAGGCAAAAAGAAACAACAATTGATTCGGTAGCTAGCCACAATTAGTGCATTTTATGTTAAATGAAGTGAGGGTGAGTGAGTGTGTGGTGTTTTAGGGCCCGTCGATGTTAAAGGCATGAAATGTTTAATTCTTATTTTCAGGAAACAGAGTTAACCAAAAATCAAACATGTTGTTTTGAATAGAATTTTAATAAATTAACACATTTTTTTTAATTCATAGATAGCAAATTCGCGTATACAACTTCTCTTATCCTTCAAGACGAATGTCGCGTAACTCTAAGCTCCATGGACCCTGGACTCATTTGAGCATCATTTCACTCAATTCATTCACCGTCCGATATGACTTAACGTTGGAGGACGTAATTTACAACGAAAAGAATAACACTCTGGAATGAGAAGAGTTATCCAACATATTATAATCAATATATTTTTAACAACTGGAGAGGAGTAAAGGTTATTACGTGCTTTTTCCAGTGATTTTAATGCGTGGTACAGATATGAAAAATGTTACGGCTTGTTCTGTGCAGGCCATAGAGCATAAAGAATCAATTTTCTTTAAAAAAATTCATGACATAATAAACCCTCGAATTGTAATAGCGAAAATAGACAGGCGGGAAATGGGATACTTTGAAGATTCGCTTTTCATTAATCACACCAAACAATAAAACAGATGAGTTTGAAATCATCTTACTTGTAATTGGTAAGGGAGTCCAAATGTTAGTTGAACAAATTCATCATCAGATCACTCCTCCTCCTCCTCCTCCTCCTCCTCCTCCTCCTCCTCCTCCTCCTCCTCCTCCTCCTCCTCCTCCTCCTCCTCCTTATTCTTCTTCTTCTTCTTGTCATCAACATCATCATCACCGTCATTCACAATTTTCGTTATAAGTTACAATGATATATAATGTTTGTCTATCTACTCTATCTTCGAGGATTACACTCTAGAAATAAACTTCATATTTTGTGTTCTAGGTTTCCTTACTCTTAGCTAAATGACTGAAAATAAATTTGATTAGTAACTCTCCCGTTCTAGATGAACGTCCGCACTTGCTGACATTTTATCTCATCTACCCACTTCATTTTCGTCCAATCTCTTAGTTCCTCATTCAATTAGCACATATCGTTGACTCCTATATAATTTTATTTCTATATCGGAGCTTTGGTATTAGAGTCTCTTATTTGCAATATACAGTTACTGAGCACTGTTTGAAACTGAATGCAAGAGCTTCTTTGGTAAATATTGCTAGAAACTGGCCTACTGTAATGACTGGTCGGTAATGGTTTTGTATGATGCAGTTTCAAAGGAATATATTAACTATATCGTTAACTGTTAATAACTCCATATTTAGCTGATTCCTTTACTTTTATTTCCTTGCTAAAATAGTGCCATTGATCGAAAAGCAAGTTGTATCAATTGATTCTTTACTTTATACTGACCATAACTTTGGAGCTCAGAATCTCGAAGATTAATAATGTAAAAAGAACAGTTAGACTATATATTAAATGGTAACACCCAGTCACAAGGGTTTCCACTTAGACGGTTTATTACAACAAAAAAGATTAACTTCCTTTATAAGATGAATTACAAGCCATATTCAGTTTTTGAACTCTAAGTTATTCAAGTTTTCAAGCTGTGCTTCATAAATTTTTGCGTTAAGCATTTCTTTCAACGCTTACAATTGTAAAGAATATCGAGTCTATAAATCAGAAGATAATCCACTCCAGAACCGCTCCATATGTTTGTCATGCTAATTCTTGTATACATCGGTTCCACCATGTTTCTGTAACGGTTGTATAAGTTTCGAGTAATAAAATGGCCTTTGGCTTATACAAAAATACATTTGTATCACATACACCATGAGGAAATAATAATCGTTGTAAACATATTTTGAATGTAGTCTCATTATTGATACCAAATAAAAAGTGAGAATATGTGCATAAAGCTCTACTTATTTTACTGCTTGTTTGTTACATTACCAAGCATTTATTTTGTTAAACCGCATCATAAATTCCTATGAAAATGAATACTGCAGAAATCACAAGAGATTGTTTGGGTGTAATATCCGGTGGCCAGAAGGATCCTTGAAATAGCTCTCATATTTATATAGTGATAATTATGTTTCGGTTTAGCAGTGTGTGGACTAAGATTGAAATGTGAATAACATCTTAAAATTTCAGCCACGCCTAGGATTAGTATCACGTACGTATATTGGCTCTACCCCTGTAGTTTTTGTAACAAAGGAGCACCTAGGACCTCGACACACAATTGGAACATTTGTGGGTATATCTACCCCCGAGAAGAAGGGATGAGATGAAGGAACCACAGGAATGGTCAACGTAAGTAGCAGATACTGCTCTGGTGATTGCTTAAGCCACCGGAGCCAATGGAAAGGGCTACTTGGCGACTGCTCAGTTAACCAATACACGACCCCGGAGACATCCTGTCACATGAAAGAGGAAATAAGAAGAAATGGTAGAAAAACACTTGCCTTGTGGACCTCGGAAAAACCACTAGTTCTTAGCTATCATGACGAGATTGCTGAATGTTTATTGATTCACACATTTCAGTAAAACTCCAAGCTTCAAAACCATATAATGAACAGACTAAAGCTGAAATTTTGGATCAGACATGAAAATGCAAATGTCAAAGCTGGCTCAATCCACATATCTTTGGCCTCTTTTACGATGCACTTTCCATAAGCTAAGTTATAGAAGGTATTGAATCACATCCAAAATATTTATGGACATATTTCTTGATTAATATACATTTTCAGACCCCTTCAGTGTCCCATCCAAAGCAAAATAGTTTTTCAGAATAGCTCTGTTGTGTATAAATAAATATGTGCATGTGTTAGGTACAATTTCTTCAAAGGATACGAAACGAAAATGTTCCTAAAACACAAACCCAGACTGCAGTTTACATGGAACATTTTTTGAGTATCTTTATTTTCTGAAACTTGACTCTAATTGATTAAACTACATATGCTTAACTCACTTTCTTCTCGGGCAGCCAGCCGAAGTGGTAGTGGAGAAGTGGAACTCTTCCATTCCTGGACATTCTTGTTTCAAAAAACAGAAACGGTACACTGGGGCATGTTGTATACCTCAAGCCTACACACACCAAACTCTATCTGAACGCTCATAGTTTACAACTGGGAGTTCTCAATAAACTGGCCCACAGAGCTTTGTCTATCTCTGATCCCAGCCACTTTAAACAAGAATTACAGCACCTGAGATTAACTTTCCCTCAAAATGGCTATTCCGAATATGACGTTGAAGCCTCGATCACGAAGGCTAGGAAAGGGAAACCTGTAATACAGCAAGCGTCAGATAAGCCTATCGCTACAGCCTGTATGCCGTTTACTGGCAATCTATCCGGCAGAATCAGCAGAATTCTCGCCAAATACCACATCAGGACCATCCACAAGCCACCTCCGAAGATTAATCAGCTGTTGAGACCAGTGAAAAACAAACCGAACTTCCAAGTTCCGGGAGGGTACCGCATATCCTGTGAATGTGGAACACCGTATATAGGAGAAACCGAAAGGACCATCGCTACTAGAATAATCGAACATGAACGGAGCATTCGTTTAATTCAACCTGAGAAGTCTGGGCTGGCAGAGCATTGTTTTAATAACGACCATAGAGCCAATTTTCGGGAGACGACCATCTTGGCAAAATGCAACAGCGGAGCGGAGCGGAGAATTAAGGAGGCTTTGGCGATTTCCTGTGAAAGGAGCACGCTTAATCGTGATGCTGGATTTCAGTTTAGCTCCTCTTGGAAACCGGCCTTAAAAATGGAAATCTGTCGATTTAAGAAGCAAAGATCATTGCAGCTTGATAATAAAGTTAAGTAGTTACGTTTCTTTGACACAATTTTCTGTACTCACGCCATCTCCTGACCTGACATTTAATTTACTGAAAACAGTCTTTTGTTCAGTAATGCGAATTTTGATAGTGTTGTGTCCTTGTTTATAGTTGTGTTATATCCAGTATTTCATTTGTGGTTATACCATTTTATAAATATCCTGATGATGGGATAGATTTGCACTCCCGAAACGTTGATATCTAATCATCCTTCCATCTGGCTGGCTGCCCGAGAAGATAGTGAGCGCATTCGTCGCCAGTAAAGCTTCAGGTCTTATTTTACATACGCTTAAGATAATTTCCTGTAAATAAAATGAATTTTGAGTATTTTGAAGTAGCTTCTGAGGTTTCCTTCATCATCAATGACTGTTTAACTATTAAATCGTAAGAGATGGATAACGTTTTACTATACAAGGAATATATATCTTTCTAAATTATACATATTATGTCACATATATTTTTGTGGACAGTGAACCATTTTTGAGATATTCCTTGTGGTGGATGTTTGAATACTTTTAGTTTTCTCAAATCGAAAGTTGAATTTGATTTTATTATCCCCTGACCATGCAAAAGCTTAGTTCTTCTTTGTTTCCATAATTTCCTTGAATCTCCAAGAAAATAATACTAAAATGATTTCAGTCAATGTTTATCTTGATTAACGTAAGATAGATATAGGAATATCTAATGTTTTTAACAATAGTTTGTACAGGATAGTGAATATCATTTAATGTAACATATCAGTTGCACGACATTAACCTTCAGGTCATACAAATGAAACTTCATAAGCATTATATAAGTATTTGAAAATCGCTTAAGCCTAGCATATTTCTATATTCATACTTTAGCTGTGTATCATGTGTAGTGTTTAACGCCCGCTTTTACTACATACGGCACCGCAGGCGATGACACCGATTATACACGAGATGAAGATGGAGCACCAGTGGAATGAGATGGCGGTGGAAACCGGCGATCTCGGAGAAAACCCGTCCCAGTGCCGTGTTGTCCACCACAAATCTCACTTTGCGGTCGCCTGGGATCAAACCCGGGCCGCCTTGGTGCTGTGTATCAGGAAATGTGTCATGTGAACGTAACCCATTAAATTTTGCGTTTGTGGCGTAGTGAGCTAAAGGTTGTGGTTTTGTTTCCTGACATGGAATTCGCCTTGGATCGGTCCCAACCCTGGGAGGGGGGGGGGTGCGGATTTTAAGTAACGAACTTAACTAGGTAACGAACTCTGGTTCAGAAAGCCAACTTTCCAGCTAGGGGTGCCGTGATGCTCACGCATTTTCTCATATCAGTTAGATGATTGCCTACTTCTGTCCTGAGTATTGGGGCGTGAGACCGGCTGTCGGGTTGGCGGACTAAGGCTCACTTTGGATTATTACGTCATGGGTTACTTTACATTTACAGGCACTTTTGGCTTCCGTTTCTCCCTAATTGGTCTTCATATCTCAACTGCAGGTTATTAACGTTGATTTTATTCATTTTCTTTCAAAACACTTTCACTCACAGATTCAAGCTTCCAGATATTGTGGGAATGCATTTGATGAATTAAAAGTGTCCCTTCTACAGCTGCTAATAACAATTAATGCTTTTAGGTAGAAGCCAAATGCTGATGGAGTCACAATCTCACTTCGTCGCAGTTTAATTACAAATATTCGATGAATTATGTAGGATTGCTGCACCATCTTTTCCATAAATAAACTACAAGACAGTATATTGTAGTATGGGCATCAAGTCAAATATGCACATTATTTCAAAATATAGGTTGTTTCGCTCCAGTTCCTTAACTTTCACTATTTCTCTTAATGTTAAGACAAGAGATTAAAAGTAAATTATGGAAATGATATTTAAGGTTTAAAGTCTATCATGGAGGAGAGAAAAGGAACCCAAATGAAAATAACTCAAATTAAAATTCAAGATATCGCATACATCACAAGAAACAATAGGATTTAAGAAGCGTTTGAACAATGCTAAACCTTGTATAGTATTCCTTTTGTTTAAGCAAGAAATCGATGCGATTGTTCCGGGTTCTGCCATTCTGATAATTTAAGCATATATTTCATTCATGGATGAACCAGACATGAATGACTACCAGCGTGATCTGACCCAAGGCCCACTTTCAGCAAACAATGGGACTTAGTCCTGACTGGGAGTACGGAATGTATATGTAGGCCTTAGTGGGATTCCAGTACGGAAACAGGAACCGCCCAAACGGCGAAGGTGCCCTACCCAAAGGTTTGTTGATGTTACATACTATTATTTACTACACCATAATCGAAGAGTAATTCCTTTCTTACGTTGTGTTTGTTTGCTATTCAATATTTTGGATGATAGGGTGACAAAATAAGAAAGATGTGAAGGATATTTACGTCTGTAACTCTCGGTTGTAGTACAGTGATTTGTCCTTACTTACAGTTTTCCATTAATTCATTTTTAAACTAGAGCACATCTTCAAATCTTTTTAGCAAATTAGTTCCACAAATTAACGCCATCTAATACCACGTGTAAAGTAACACTTACAGGACTAATGGAGATGTAAAATTGATTATCCTAACCCTTGCAAAACGAGAACCTAAGTTGTCCAGGACAGCGCTAAACATTCCCTCAACACCTAGGTGGGGTGTTGAATCAGTAGTTTAGTTGACATACAGCCGGCATGCATTTAACCTTAATATTGGTTCGTCATCTGGAAGTTAAAAGTTGTTCAATATTGCAAGTCACCTATGAAGCTACGACATCTCAGTGTTTTGAGTTGGCACTGAAGGTTTATTGGAACATATGAGCTGGATGAGATAGTTGAATACCCTTACGGGCACCGTAAAGATGAACATCCTTGCCGATGGACTTTTAAAACTGTTCATTCACAAATATTTAGTAACATACTCATTACATGTAGGCATTAAACAGACTACTTCTAATGTGGCCTCTCTATTCTAACTGAAACACAGCAGATATTAATTAGAACACATCGACATCGTCATCGTCGTCGTTGTCGTGCAGGTTGCGGACTGAGGGAGAGCCGGTAGGTATGATATTCATGTACCTTTCCTAGAAAGGACTTAACCACGTAATGACAGGAGTAAGGGGTATGCAGGTAACGGGTAAAATGTAGGTTGGGGAAAGAAAGGAGGTAGCTTAAGCTCCTCAACAGATGATTATCCAGATACAAGGACTCATTGTGCACCACTGATGGCAAATTAGAAAGTTTGAAAATTACTTGACACTTCATGCGTATAAAGAAAGCCAACAATGGCAAGACCTTTTGTAGCAACTGTTAACATCACACTGTAATAATAAGAAATGACTCAAATGAAATGTCTTTTTTTTTGCTATAAATGAGCTTGAAATTTTTATTTAATGAATGAATGAGAGAAATTATTTTCCTTTAATGCAAGTTTATCGAACTACGACTATCGCACATGTAAGTCGGCAATATTCAAAAGTCAAATAAAATAACACTAACAGCTACACTGCTATTTTAAAGAAAATACGCATATGTGATAACTATTTTCTTATTCATAAAAATAATTCTCCCTGGTGAAAATAAACAACGAAAACATGACATTATCAATAAATGTAGAGCTTAGACTTTACTGATATTGAAGAAATAAGATGATTTTGATAATTAATTGCTAAGAGGGGAATGTTTAAGACATTCCTGCTTAAAACTTGACATCTAAAACAAATTTTAGTAGAAGGTGGCCTCGATCTAATGGCATCGATTTATTGACATCCGCTAAAAATTACTGATAGTTTCGGACAAAACTTGTAATGCACCTTGAGAACTTACAAAATTATTGATTTATTTTCAAGTTATATCCTTACATTCACTCTTCACAGTCAGATCTGTTTAAACTAAACTTGATAGTTAAACTCAAGGGATCGCAAAAGTTGCAATACTTCAAAATATTATAATTCCAATCTCGTTGTACAATAATGTACCCTTTAAACCGATGGACTAAGTCTGGATGTCGTACCATAGTACTCTGTTGTCATGGTTATGTATCAGGCTTGCATTTGGGATGTCCTTGGTTCGCTCTCCGATGACCAAACGCTCTGACCCATGATTTGAAGCTCACCTTAAAAAGCGGTATGAAAATAGCTTCTTCCAGGCTATCAGCCAGATTAATTCTGGAAGGAATCACAAGCTTTTCCAAGCTTAAGTTCCTCACACTTTTTTTTTTTTTTTTTTTTTTTTTTTGAAAGCTTGCCAGTCCCTCCAGAGTACACATGGCTAACATTTCGAGAAAAGTTACTTTACATACTCTAGAACTTTGGGTCGGTAAGCCAACACTGATATCACGATGTTCTTTCCATTATTTCCCTTTCAATCGGCTTCTTTCTCATATTTCATGTAACGTGAAGTATAACGGCGATGGATAGATGACCCGGGTGCTTGGTTATCTCCCATGGACGCTACAGAGGGCTTCTTTGTCCATGGGTCGTTCTTTGACATCTAGCTCTAGTGCCAGCAGTTGGTAGTCTTTTAGCCTGGAACTCTTAAGAACTTTGATATCAGCCCACTGATCTGTAACGACGTGTGACTGCTTATCCTTTCCTCCTGAAGAAGGATAGCCACGACAGATCTGTAGTCTGTGAAATGTCCCTCTTCGTTGTATAACCTATAACTAAGAATGAAATTATGATTCTGTTTGGGTGTATGTGCGCGTGTGTGGATGCCTGAGTGTTGGTTTAAATTTTAAAGAAAACCTGAAGGGATACGAGAAGCTAATGCTTAACACAATGATTCAAACATATTTTTCCAAAGAATTTGTTTACCTGGAATGCCTCTTTAGCAGGATTTTATTCAACAGGTATATTTTTAGAGGTGGCTATTACAAAACATTATAAAAGAAATATCAAAAGTGAGTATATCTGTTTAGAAACCTATTACACATTTACAATTAAACTGGTAAGCTTTAATTACATAAAAATTTCCTACTAATATAAACTGATGCACAAAACATCGAAGCGAATAAAAGAAACGATAAAGAAAATAACGGTCAAAACAAGTTCCATTACGAATATAGCAAGTTTAACGAAACTTACCAAGAAAGTGCACTGCACACGTCAGCGTACTAAAACAGCCCAGTTTGTGAGTTTAGAAAGAACAGGACCATCCCTAGGCAGTGACAGTGGCACTAACCCTAACCCCAGGATAAGCAAGAGCCACGTACAGATGTATTTTTTTAATTTAAAATGTGCAGAGCGATGCGCAGTGGTATCTGGACGAGTCCACCTCAGAACGGTTGCAACTGGAGGGGAGGGCAGGTCAGTTGCGTATCAGTTGCGAGCAATTAAACACGTGCAGAGCTACTTGGTAACACTACAGCTTGTTTCAAAATGTGCTTGTCTCCTGGTTCCAAGAGAGCATTTGTAAATGACGACTCCTAGCAGCACATTAGGAAATAAAGTGCACATTTAAAAACACGAGAAGTAATAACCAATATCCATAGATTTATAAAAGAGGAACAATTGTCTGGGTCAGCTATAAAACTCTGTGGAAGGGTATTTGAGACAACAGTTGTGTCTGAAAGCAGTTTAGGAGAGTTATTAAGGAAAGAGGAGCAATTGGTGCTAGTGCAACAAAGTCTTTCTCTATGCCCAGTAAACAAAGATTAAGCACATGCATAAAATCTAATTTGGATGTTTTAATTCAGAAGTAGTTAGGCGAAATATGAATAATTTTTAAAGCAGAGAAAAACAAAGACCAACTTAAAAAAAAAGTGCTTATGAAGCTAAAAATTCTACTGACCTCCAAGGCAGCTTCTGAACATTAAGAAGAGTTCTTTTGAAGCTAGGACTATTTGAAGAAAAAAAAACAGTAAGCGTGACAGACAAATTTTAATCGAACATCGCACCATACGTGCAAAAAGGCCTAAGTATTTACGAAATATTCGGAGATATCGAAGTGAAGTTTATATAGTTTATATGGATGAAACATATAAATAGAGCACATACTGGACCATATGCCTGGAGTGAAATACATTACAGGGACACTGCAGCGATATTGAAAGGCCTACAGGTGTTTATCATGCCTGCTGGAGGAGAACAGGGTTTTGTTTCAAATGTCTATGTACTATTTAAGATCCAACAAAAGCGTGGAGAGTACTACCATAGTAAGAATTACAACTCAGTTTATAAGAGCTGCAAAACTGGCTTTGAGAATGAAATTTGTTTTTAGACACCTTATGCAGCGCCCTCCCCTCTCGTAATCTTACGCGTGTGACGCATTGTGGCGATAGGTGCACTATCCCCACCACAGTTGCTACTCATCCCTACCGCGCAGGATTCCTGTCAAGATAAAATAATACATCTGTACACCACCACCACCACCACCACCACCACCACCACCATCACCGACTTCTAGTGGCGAGTAGGCAAACTACTGTCACCGATAGCATTTTGTGCTTGCCACGACAAGCGGGAGCCGGGTGCGTGGACAGGAGAGCTGGACGCTTCCTAAGAGCAAGAAAGAGACAAAGAGAGGCTCCGGAAATCTCTGTCTTTCTCTTGCCGCCGCGATTGTTCTCGGAAGATCTACGGCATTCTAGACAGAATGACTGGAGGTATAAACACCGGAAACTGTTAGAAGCAGCAGTTGTGTGATGAATATAGCGGCATTGGGCGTTTGAAGTGTACCCAGTACGTGCGGCGGAGCACCAAGTTGACCTTGAAGACAGCTGATTGTCAATTTACGTCTTTTACTGCAATAAAGAGTGTTCTAAATTTCTGCAAACCAGACTTTTGATTCTACGTAACCCCAGCAGTCACACTATTAATGAAAATACACCCACCATCCACCGGAAAAGCAATTATTACAGTTTCAAATTAAAGATTTTGAAATTATTCCCAAATACGCTCACTTGATATTTATAATGATCTAAAATCTGTACTCCAAGTTATTCTCTGTCCGCAGCACAGCCCGATCGCTCTCTTTTACCTTGCTTACACAGAATGGGCTAGGTGTAGCACTTAAGGTCAGCATGTTTATATGCATTTTTCAACACTGGCACCATCAATCAGACAAAATATATTCGGGGATCAGCTGTAAAGCGGAAACAGGAGCCCATATTAACAGCAAACTCTATATCTATATGAAGTGCAAAGACTAAGCATCCGATAGGAGGAAGCTAGTCACAGGAAGACCTGCTGCTTAACTGGTCCTCAAGAACTTCACGAGGTCGAGTGCACTGACTCCCAGAACCCTCAAAAACGAAGAAAAGTAACAGGAAAGAAAAAGAGAAAGAAAGAAGAAAGGGAGGAAAGGAGGAAGGAAGGAAAGGAAATAAAGAAACAAAGAAGTAAATTCCATTATATTACCAAATATGTCAATCCAGAATATTTACCTTAAGTGGTTTAGACAGAACTCGATACGAGAATTTTATTCGTGCTGTTATTCTCGTAGCAGGGTCATTTGGATTAGGAAGTGAATGGGATGTCCAACAGAAGCGTCTGAGAGATGTGTTATTTATTACATATTCTGTATTTTAGTTCAAAACGTGAAGCATTTATTAGATCTGAAGACTACTGAGCTTATGTCGCTTTTCCATATAGTACTTTTAAATACAATACATTACATTTAACTCAGATCGGATTACATGGAATTAATAAAAATAGGATAATATACGCGACGAAAATTTTCTTCATAGCAAAACGTTAACATTTGATATTACATAAAAATGGTCTTCCAAAATGCAATGCAATGCATACGTTTTTTAATGCTAATATCCCAAAAATATGCTACTTTAATAAACATTTTGAGATGTTTGGTCAAACAATAAATAATTTCCCTTCTAAGCAGATGTTTATATGGAAGAAATTTCATTTAATCCTCCTTTTTGTATTGATAAAGCTTGGCTTAATTATAAACCATGCTGCTTTGATGATTCCGGGCTTTATTTACCTAACGTTTTTCAGTATCCTCTGGAGTACATCTGGTGTGCTACATTCAGATGACCTCTTTTAACTATAATAAATAATTTTTCTTGTAAAAGGTATTTTTCCATTTACTTTATATTAGTCAAATTAAACCTTCTATTCACATTTTGTCTATTAGGTAATACCACAGGAGAGATTTCGTGTCGCTTAAATGAAGGCTTTTAAATTTAATACCCTTTAACAAAAGTAATAAAAAAGAATAACTCTCAATTTTGAAAAAAAAAGTGTAAGTATTTGAACAGTCAAGTCAATAACACTGACTTTAATCCAATACTTTAATATATATATTAAATATCACAGTATATAAGACCTGAAGCTTTCTTCGCTACGAGAATGTACAAGTTCTTCACGGGAACCAAGACGAAAATTCGTCTTTTAACCTCGCTTGCTTCCGAGAATAACTTTAACATCACATTATATGTAAATGAAGTAAACTAATAATATATAATGAAATACATTTTGAAAATGGTTAACCTCACAGAAAGTACCAGACACAAATTGTAACTCTTTAACGAAAGCTGATCTTTTGAAGGTAAAAATTTGTTTATTTTTACATTCTATCAGTATGTCGAAGTTATTCAAGATAAATGGGAATTCGGTGGCTATTCCCTGGAAACAAAAATTTCATTTGTCTGAAAATAGCCATTTTTTCGTTTCAGGATAGTATCCAAAAGTGCTTTTTAAAGAAATATTTTTCTTTTATGCTTGTTTGTTTTCCGGTTACGAATCCATTAAGTTTGCGGAAGCTATACAGTCAAACAGGAAGATATCCCAAAGTGTCTCTGCCGAAAGTCTAGCTTATGTCGTCTGATGTGCCCCACCTTGCGGACAGGAGTCATACATTTTGGTAGTTTCAAGGATTTCTGCCCACTCGGAATGCGCCTACATGGTAACTCTTTAAATGCAAGCTGAAACAATTAATACCTTGAAATACTTATTACCTTACTGGCTGTTTTGTAATAATGCTAAACAGAATTACGTCATCATTTGCATGGTCATGCGCCTCTATCTTAGTTAGCGCTTCTAATGTGTGCATGCAAATCCATGAGTAGACGGGCGTGTTCACCCAGTAAATTCTGTTGTAGCAGTTGTTTTCAAATGGTGCTTTGTTACCTATGGTAATTCTGTATTACAGGACGTCATAATATAACTAAAGTATTCCCTTTAAGTTTGCTGCCTAATGCTTAATATTTATTTTCAGTCATATATATATCGGAAAGTTAATTCATTTACCCCTCTGGTTCGTACACCTATAAGGCAGTATAACAATTGCTCAGTTTCTACTTGTTGTACAACCTGTTTAACACTAAACAGAAGTATTTAATTGCGCCTAAAAATCGATACCAGGAGTTTATCATTCAGGTAGCGAATACATGATTTGAGGTCCTCTGAACCATGACCCCCGAAACTGAATTTCTAGCCAAATGTCAGCACACGTTGTGTATGTGTGTTTAAGTAACATAACCCACAACGAAGAGTGCAACGAAACTAAACTTGGTATTTGAGATCAACACTTTCCAAGGATGCGACACAAAAGTGGGGTAAAACTTACCCACTCCAGCCCAGGATTTATTTGGAATATTTTTCGAAAATATATTTCTCACAAATTCTTCGAACAATTATGATTCAAATACCATAAGTTAAAATTATTCGCTGCAAATGAAATTAATATCTTGAATTATCCAGAAATGTCTTGAGAATTTCTCTTCATTCTGGAAGACTTCTGCATAACTGAAAATTGTAAGGCGAAGACAAAGTTTCTCCTGGAGACATTAAAAGAACCTTATAAATAGAGTAACTCGCGCTAGCATTTGCCAGTGTATGTGCTTGTAACACAACAAAAAGTTGAAAACTCAAATAAAAACCTAACTTTGTGATTAAGTCTAGCAATTCTCTCGAAATACTTAAAATTCTACCACATTTAACTGTTAATTTACATGAATTAGACTTTGTTATTCTTTTTTTCTCCTAAAAACGGCAATAATGATATTTATAAACATATTTTATCCTCCACCATAAGAAAAACACGCCCGCCTCGGTAGCTAGATGGTAGCATGTCTGCCTCACGTTCAAGAAGTTCCGAGTTCGAATCTCGGTCAGGGTGAGTTACCTTCTTCTTCTTCCTTCACGGGTTAGGCTTAAGCCTGTTCCGGCCTCACATTTTCTGAAGCCATCTCTTTAGGGGGCGTCCTAATGATCTTCGACCTCTTGGTTTATAATTGAAGACTTGTTTTGGTATTCTTTCTCTTGGCATGTGATTTAAGGTGTTCGACCCATTTTTTTCTATATCTTTGGATTTCTTCTAATAACGGTTGTACTTATAATTCTTTTCTAATAATTTCATTCCTAATATGATCTTCTCTGGTATATCCTTTGATTGATCGTAAGAATCTCATTTCAGCAGCTAGTATTTTACTCTTCTCCTTTTCTCTTATTATCCATGCCTCGCTTCCATTGTTTAGTATTGGGATTGCCATCACTTTTTAAAATCTTATATGAGTTTCTTTCCCTGCTTTATTCCTGAGGGTTCTCTTAATTGTTCCGCAAACAGCTTGGAATTTTTGTATTTTATTCCTTATATCTAGATTTTCCGATTCATAGGTTATATCACAGCCAAGGGATTGAAAGTGCGATACTTGTTCTATTATAGTTTCCTCTACTACAATTTTTGTCCTTATTGGGTATTTTCCCTAGAATGCCATTACTTTTGCTTTTGTCTTTGAAATTTTCATATCATATGTTTTACAAATTTGGTTTAGTTGATATATTACTTTCTGTAGTCTATCTGCCTTGTCAAAGATTAAAACTATATCATCTGTAAATAGAAGAGAGTTTATTGCTGTTCCTTGTCCTAACCTAATCCCCTCATACACTACTGGATAAGGGTTTTACCGGCGTTTTCCCTTATTCTAAAAAAGACCAATGTCGGGTTACTCTAAGCTCCATGGACCTTGGGCCCATTTGAGTATCATTTCACCCATTCCATTCATCGTACGATATGACTTACAAAATGTCAAAGGCCGTAAATTAAAAAGAAACATCATTACGCGGCACTTTTGTTACTGAAAAGTAGGCCTTTTATTTTTAGACATGGATAATCTCTGCAAAGACTCGAATTATCTTTACCAGAGTCAATATACTAGGTCAAGCAGAAGAATACAGTTCAAATTTACGAGACAAAATACATTATTCTTTAGAAATGCCTACTCTAATGTAGTGTCAGAAGTATTATACTATAATCAACTATGGATTACCTTGTAGATGGCTCAGTCCATTGTTAAATTTTTCTTTAACTATCTGAAAAACAAGCACAAACATTCTACATCTACAATGTACAGAAATATATTTTATTCTTTGTCATAAACTGCAGATGACATTTGTTGCGGCAAAATAAAGGTAGCAATTCGAGCTTCTTCTTGAATTTCTTCTGGTATAAAACTTCCGTCGCCTGAATCACTCATTTTGACATACAGTTTATCATTTGTTACTTTCACGTCACCGTAGTTACGACTCTTGGCTATTCAAAGCCTCCAATATCATCTTATACTTAGTAAAAACATAAATTCTAAAACTTTTGTAAAACGATTTTTAGTATTTTTAGAAGCATGGCAGCTCAATCGTGCGCGGTTCGATCTCTTTCAAGCAACTCTAGACTCGCTACTCCACACTCGGTGTTCCACCAACTTTTTGCCCAACTACTGGGCCGTTACCCTAACTATGTTCCGGTCTTTACAGACGGTTCTAAGTTAAGTAGCACTACGGGTTGCGCGTTCTTTATTAACGGTGAGGCTCATAAATTTCGCCTTCTGGACTCCACTTCGGTCTTCTCAGTAGAGCTGTATGTCATCCTCTATTCGCTCCTTTTTATTTGCAAGTTAGCTCCTGGCTCTTTTATTCTTTGCACCGACTCTCTAAGTGCTCTTCAGGCCTTGCAACAGCACACTGCCGCTCACACCCTTGTTTCAAAAATACAGGCCCAGATCTCGCAAATGCTCAGTTGCGGATACCATTTTGTGTTTACTTGGATCCCAGGCCATGTGGGGATTTCAGGGAACGAGGAGGCGGACGCGGCTGCTAAGTCCGCTTGCCGTTTGCCCCGGAGTTTAACAACTACGGTGCCATACCAGGATGTGCAGCGTTTTTTCCGTCGCCAGCTCCTGTCTGCTTGGCAGCAATCCTGGACAGATTTGGAAGGCACACAACTCCGGGCAATAAAGGAGAGCGTACAACCCTGGCTAACTTCCTGCAGGGATAACCGGCGAGCCGAGGTGATACTCAACCGGCTGAGAATTGGGCACGCACGAGCGACTCATGGCCATTTGTTAAGAGGGGAACCGGCCCCTGTGTGTGCTCCATGTGCAGTACGCCTCACTGTGCGGCATGTATTGCTGGATCGCCCGCAGTACGCCCGCGTTCGCCAGTCTTTGGGCTTGGGGCCTAACTTGCACGGTGTTTTAGGTGACGACCCAGTGGCCGTGGATAAGGCACTGCGGTTTGTTTTTAAAATCGGTTTTAATAAACAAGTCTGACTTGAATTTTATATTTATTAATTTTTAGAGCTTTTGAATTATTAGGACAAGGATGAATTTTTATGTACTTTTAATAGTTGTGTGTTTTTATTTTATTTTACCTTTTTAGCTTGATTAGTGTAGCTTTTAGGTTTTAATGTTGACTTCGGACCCAAATGACCTTGCTGTCGACGGGCCCTAAAACACCACACACTCACTCGGTATTTTTAGAATTCATAATTCATGTTGAAATTTTCTTAGCTAACGGATAACGTAACGGAGGTTTGATGCTTAATATGCTCTTGAAGTTTAAGCCTCGATGATACATTTTTTCACTCGCTAATAAAGATCAATTTACCTCGGAAGTACCATAAGTAACTATTGAGATATTCTTCCAAACCATAACCGAATGGAAATACAAGGCGCTACAAGGTCTTCACCTACCGAAAGTATAGCGCTTTGTTGATGGAGACATGCAAGTTAAATTAAATACCATTGCTTTTATCGCTCTTGACAGTTTTTATTAAACAAGTATTCGGCATATGCTGCTGTAATACTGGGATAAATATGCAAGAAGAAGCACATAACAATTGGGAGTCGTCAGTGTGATGGTAGTTCCCACATTTATATCGTCGTTAACCCTGATTTATCAAGCCTGCCACCTGAGCTGGCACTCTTATTGAAGCTTCATAAGAAGTCTCGTTCATTCCCAGACTATGTAATCCAGGTTCCCATCTCCGCATCACGTATACGCATTCCAGAGATCTTCATAATCTGTGAGCATTCTGAATGAAAACAAACTGAATCAAACTTCCCTTTGAATCACGGCTCTTTTACACAGGTTTCATGCTCTTGCCATATTAGGACCATCTCTGGCATGCAGGAACCGGCTTTGTCCATGCATAATTTGAAAAACCGTGTTGACTTCAGAATAGCCTCTTTCATCATTGATACGTCATTACACTCTGTTCCTTTTTAACATCTCTTTAATTATTAATGGAACCATAAATGTCAGCGCATTTTTGTCGCTAGCTAAAACGTGTTTCTTTAGCAATCTTTGGCTTTAAAAACATAGGAAATAATTGCATTTGATCATAAAATTCTATGTACATTGAGTATTCACCATAAATAAATACGCATTTTAAAATCTATAAAATTATTTTAAAAAGTATGGAGAAAGGAAAAAGCACTTATCTTTTCTCTGGGAAAAAATATGCTTTGTATGTGTGTGCACAGATGTGTTTTCCTATTCATTATGGTATAAACCATTCAAATAAACATTATAATTCATCAGTCAATTAATCAATTAATTAATCAATTCAAATAAACATTATAATCATTTGTTTTATTAAATATTTATTTGGCAACATTGGGATTAAGCGGTGGTCAAATCCTTCAAAAGGGGAACACTATCTGATGAATCTTAAATTCCGTTATATTTACATTACACACACACACACACACACACACACACACACACACACACACACACACACACACACACAGACAGACAGACACAAACACACACACACATACACACACAAACATACAGAGAGAGGGGGAAGAGCGAAGATGAAGGATGAGAAATAAAACTGCAATTTAAGGAAAGTATAAGTATTTTAAAATGCAGTCCAATAAGAAGAAACATCTCGAAAATGTTTGTTTGAAGACAAAAAGACAGACAAAGGAATTTTACATAAATTGGGTGCTTTAAGAAATATACATTTTTTTCTTTTTTTATATAGTTAACTTTTCTTGGTGTCTTACAGATTACCATTTATGCAAACGTCATTCAGAAACAGGTCTTTCTGGGTGGCTTTTTCCTAATAGATAATATTTCCTTTTTTATGAACATACGAATTTAATGAAAATGATTATAGCCAATTTTAGAAAACTAAATATATCGAAAAATAATGTTCTATATAAAGGGTAGTTGAATCTGGGGTATTTTCTTGAAAATCTTGGCGTCGCATCCTTGAACTTAACTACCCAATTTGGTTTCTAAGCGGCTTATCGTTTATGAGTCATGCTTTTCACAGATAGATAAATATGCACGCGCGCACACGTAGAAACACAGACACACGCGCACATACACACACACACACACACACACTCATGCAGACAGAATTACACACAGAGCGTACCTAAACATGCACCTTTTTGAATTCAGATGGTTTCAAAACAGGTATTTCTGAGAAATCTATGTATCAATTAAAGGAGGAATATAAAGTTTCTTTCGTCAAGGGTATCCTATCTTTATTAAGTTAGGCCAGTCATTTTTTTCATATGGTTACAGATGTTAGTTTAAATAGCCACGGCACATCACAGCATTCATCAACGCGTAGATATTGTGAAAATTTATTATCAAACTGGAACATCTGTTCGCTAAACCTTCCGTGTATTGAGTGAAGCTTCGGTTTGCATAATCCTCCCTGGAAGAGTATAATTTGGCGTTTGATCGATACATTTGAAAGAAATGTTTCTGTCAGTGATCAAAGAATGCCTGTGCGTAATCGACGTAAGCGCTCCAACGAAAATATAGGCACCGTTCGTGAGAGTGTACGCGAGAAGGAAACAAATCAATTACTTGTCGAGCGCAAGAACTGGGGCTTTCGCGTCCACAACTTGACTAATTATGCATTTGGACACGAAGTTCCACCCTTACAAAATGGTGTTAACTCAAGAACTAAACTCCAAAGACCAAAGGTTGCGCCGTATATTTGCTGACTGGACTATGGAGCAGTTGGAAGCCGACCCGGATTTTTGTCGAAAAAGCATCTTCAATAACGAAGCCCACTTTTAGATGGATGGTTTTGCTAACAAACAAAATTGCTGCAATCATAATCGAATGCAGATTAAAGAGCAACCACTTTATCTACGAAAGGTTACTTTATGGTGTGGATTTTGGTTTGATGGAGTTATTGGTCCATATTCTTTTCCAAAACGGGAATGGAGAAGCTATAACTGTCAACGGAGAAAGATGCTGGACTATTATATGGGACTATTTCTGGCCTCAAATGGATGGTATGAATCTCAGAAATATCTGGTTCCAGCAAGATGTTGCCACATGTAATGCCACTCTCGAAACAACCTATCTTTAGAAGAAGTTCAGAGGTTTCGTCATTTCCCGTGGCGGTGATGTTAACTGCCTTCCGAGATCATAAGATTGAATACTGTTTAATTACTTATTGTGGGGTTATGTTTGGGCCAACAAGCCACAAACAGTAAATGAGCTTATGAGTAACATCACGCATGTTATTGGTGAATTTGGAACTAATTTACCTTCTTCTGTCTTTGAAAATTGTCTCAACCGTATTGCGCAACCCAACGCAGTCGTGGCGGTCACATAACTGATGTTCGCTTCCACACGTAATGACATTAGCAAAATAAAAAAAATAAATCAACCTGTATAATTTATTTGTTTTATTTGTATTCAAAGATAGGACACTCTAGTTATTCTACATATGGTAAGTACACAGAGAAAAGAAACAGATACATATAAGCATAATCACTTAACAGTAAGCCACATTCCAAGGATGCACAAGTGTTCTCCACCGGCATCTATGGATCGTTGGTCCCATTTTCTTTGATACGACTGTGGACACTGCACTTTATATGGATATCTTCAAGACATTTGTGGAGCAGCTGGATGCTATCAAATTGAGAGAAAGTTATTTCCAGCAAGATGGAGCAACGTGTCATACATCTAATGACACCATGGAACTTGTAACCAGTTTCTTTGATAATTGAATAATCTCAAAAGGTGTGTGGTCCCCCAGTTCCCCTGACCTAACCACACCGGATTTTTTCTTTTGGAGGTATCTAAAATATATATATATATATATAATGTACAACAATAGGCCACGGAGAATTGACGTTCTCAAGGAACCAATTCGAACCGAAATAAGTGACATTGGCGAGGATACACTGCGTAAAACATAATAGAATATGGTGAAACGAGTGCAAACATATATAGATGCTGGTGGAGGACATTTCCAACATATTCACTGAGATGTCAATAGTGTAATGTAACCACCAAATTGTGTATTATATTCTCCCATATTTGCACGTGTGTCCTACGAGGGCTGTTCAATAAAGTATGATCACATTTTTTTTTGACAACGCACCTTTACTTATCCTCATAATTTTGATAGTCCTTCTCAAAATAGTCTGCCCTGAATGCGATGCACTTGTCCCAGCGTTTCTGTCAGTCTTCAAAGGCATGCTGGAAACTATTTTTGAGAGATCCTTCAAAATCGCCTTCGCAGTCTTCACCACTACTTTTGATAATTGATAATGCCACCCACGATGGCGTTTCTTCAAGTTAGGGAATAGAAAAAAGTCACATGGGGCTAAATCCGGACTATAGGGAGGGTGAGGGATGCACTGTATGTTGATTTTTGCAAGATATTCAGCAACAACATTGGCAATATGTGGCTGCGCATTATCGTGGTGCAGCATCCAGCCTGCTTCACGGAAAAGTCCTGATATGCAATGTTTTCAGAACATACCTGCAGTATTGTCCAGTTACTGAAGTGTGTGCAGGTACAACATGCTGATAAACCATTCCATGAGTATCAAAGAATAAAATGACCATTACTTTCCCAGCAGAAGCAACCACTTTTGCTTTCTTTGGGGGGTTGGTAATGAAGGAGATTTCCATTGAGCTTTGGCGTTTGCTCTCAGTATCAAAATGATGTAGCCAAGTTTCATCAGCAATGACTATATTTGAAAAAAAAAACTCCGGATCTTCCTCTAATATCAACTTTAACTGCATGTTACCTCTACTGCAGCGGTAGGCGATACTGAACATGTCTGAACTTACCTGGTTCTCACAGGCGGAAACCAGGAGTACCAACAATGAAACTACTACGGCGTGTTTATTTCACATTAAGCTAGCAGAGCATAATAAGATTTAATTTTAGTGCGAAAAATTATGACCGTAGAAAATTATGATCATGCTTTATTTACGGGACCAAATGACCTCGTTGTCGACGGGCCCTAAAACCCACTAATCAAATCCAATCCTTCTTTATTGAACTGCCCTCGTATCATTGATTCAAACGTTATGACCTATTATGTATATCCTGAATGTTCTGCATTATATGCAATTAATTTTGTATTAACTGAAAATGTTAAGAGCAGGACAATGGCTTGGTTTACGAACAACGTAGCAATTAGAGAGAGAGAGAGAGAGAGAGAGAGAGAGAGAGAGAGAGAGAGAGAGAGAGAGAGAGAGAGAGAGAGAGAGAGAGAGAATGGCGTTTCTCTGTAATATTATTCATTCGCAGCTGTAAATTTAAGCGTTTATAGTTAAGATAGGACGGTAACTATATTGTACTTCTTATAAATAGATTTTCATTTGTCGTTAAAATATTGGTAGTGTTGTATTTATTTACTAAGCAACTCATGCAAATGGGTAAGCTCAGTTGTTCCCTGAAACAGTATCAAGAAATATGTAAATGTATAAATATCTAAGAGTAATATATCTGGGACTGGTTATAGTTAAATTGGCCATAACCAGTTTATTTGAACCTTAGATAAAATTTGAGGTAATTTCTTGACTTGCATAAAGTATTAAAAATCTGTGGTATGAGTTCTCCCAATATTGGGTCCTGGGAATGTCAAGAAAACAAATTGTTTCTTATTTTTTATATACAGCATATGTCCAACTCTCGATTTCGCCATAATAATCACAAATCTGTCTAAACTTGGAAAGACCCTCTTTTACATTTCTCTGTATATCTATTGTACTTCTCTCCCACAAAATATTCTTTTATTTCACTGTAAAATTATATTTTATTTGTAGCTTATGAACAATTGCCCTTTGTGAATGGAGAAGTTACCAGTTAGCTTTCAAAATGTGGACTGAGGCTTGTTCAGAGTATCCTTCTCTTATACGTGGTGCCTTCTCTATCAATTCTCTGATTTTTCTCACCTCTCTAATCATGATATCCAATAAACTGATACTATAATCATTGACATAAGATATTAGTAAGGAGCAATGTATGTTATACTGTATGTTTAGGTGCAATGTGAGGGCATTTTCTTCTCATCAGTAAACTGGCTCTACCTAACTTATAAGATTCATATCGGCAGGTTTGAAGTTCCTTTGCCATCGACTACCCACTTTGGGTTTTTCGTGAGTTTTTCTTGTAGGTTGGGGACGATGGGATGATTTCTCATCTAAGAGGGTGGGTCAAAAAGTAAAACTTCCTATTATTTTCCTTAAATAATAAGTTATGTGAAAACTTTGAATTTGCTGCAATTCCTCAAACCTTCTTCTCCAATCCCCTTCAGTAGTAACTTCCTAAGTCAACAGGTGGCAGCACTGCATCCTCTTGCAAAATGGCTGGCATCGACATTCGTATTAGACAGCGTTCTGTGATTGAATTTTTGGCTGCGGAAGATGAAACGCCAATTCGCATTCACGAACGGCTAAAAAATGTGTATAGTGATGCAATGGTGAATGTCAGCACTGTTAGACGATGGGTTCGTCGCTGTAACGAAGCTGAAGGGCAAACACCATTGGCAGATGAAAAGCGAAGCGACAGGCCGGTGACTGCAGTGACTCCATGCAACATTCAGTGAGTCTATGACATCATTCTGGTGATCACCGGGTCACAACAAGTGAATTGGGTCGCATTACCTCCCTCAGGAAAGGCATTGTGATGACGGTTATTCAACAACTGGGTTACTCAAAAGTATGTTCACGCTGGTTACCAAGAATGTTAACCGCTCAAAACAAAGAAACAAGGAAAACAATAACCTCCGAACACTTTCAGCACCTCAATTTGGAGGGAGAGGAGTTTCTGGAAAAAATTGTTACTGGAGAAGAAACTTGGATTCCTTTTTTTTTTTTTTTTTTTTTTTTTTTTTTTTGACTTGAATCAAAGAGGCAGTCAATGGAATGGCATCACACAACATCACTGAAGAAAAAAAATTCAAAACTCAGCGGTCGGCAGGGAAAGTTATGGCGACAGTGTTTTGGGATGAAGAGGGTATGCTCATGATCGACATTTTTGGAGTAGGGATGCACAATAAATTCCGTCCAATACGTCAGAACTCTCAAAAGGCTGAAAGCACGTCTTTGCCGAGTTCGCCCAACAAAAACTATGGCGGATGTTCT
Organism: Mantis religiosa; assembly: GCA_030765055.1. Taxonomy (NCBI): domain Eukaryota; kingdom Metazoa; phylum Arthropoda; class Insecta; order Mantodea; family Mantidae; genus Mantis; species Mantis religiosa. Next base: position 181,555,955 of record CM060951.1, read on the forward strand.
TCTTTTGCATGAACATGCAAGACCACATACCAGCCGTTACACCACTGCAGAAATTGAGAAACTGGGATGGCAAGTCTTACCTCACCCCCCATATAGCCCTGACCTGGCACCATTAGACTTCCATCTGTTCGGGCCACTAAAGGAAGCTCATCGTGGGATTCATTTTGAAGATGAGGAGGCTGTGAAAACGTCCGTGCGTCAATGGCTTAGGAAGCAAGACCGTGTGTTTTACCACACTGGAATACATGCCCTAGTTAAAAGGTAGACCAAAACTGTAGAAAAGTACGGAGATTATATTGAGTAGTGACAAATTAATCGTCAATGTTGTAGTTTACAAGCCATGTAAATTGGAATCAAATTTCTTGGCAATTAAAAGCGAAAAAAGTAGGAGGCATTACTTTTGACCCACCCTCGTGTAAGAGTTTGCTTTCCATCGTTTCCATTGAATTTCTTCCCTATCCATCTTTCGTGGCGTTTGACAGATGACGCGGATGCTTGCTCAAAGGAAAGCGTACCAAGTAAATACTAGAGCAGAGTTGGAAAGATAAGCACCTGAAGTGTGAAATGCTTTACTTATTCCTTTTCCTTCCATCTGGCAAGTAGACAAATAGGTGACGTGTTTTGGACATAGTCAAATGCATACTTTTGAACGCAAGGTTGACTAGGAAAGCATGAATGGGATAAATAGCACTAAAGAATATGAGTGAAGGACGTAACAACAATGTTAAGCTATTGTGAGAAAAATTGTTCATCGAAACCTTAGGTTCACATAAGCAGTTCTATAAAATTGACTTGTTTATTACTTATGTTTTTATACAATAGCTGTTTCGCAGAGTCATAATGATACTCGCTTAATTTACTCGTTTCGTATCCTTGCTGGTGACATTTTAAATTTGGTGTTTCAGTGTCCACCTCCTGAACTTAAAACGTAGAACTTACGAAGACACAGGCTCGTACTGTACAGCTGTACACATGGATGTCTTAATAAAATCCATGCAGTTCTGAGTAAAGTAAACCAAGCAGTTCACGCCCGCCTCGGTAGCGTAGTTGGTAGCATGTCTGCCTCACGTACAAGAGGTCCCGAGTTCGAATCTCGGTCACAGTAAGTTACCTGAATAAGGTTTTTCCGGGTTTACCCTTATCCCTCAAGATGAACGTCAGGTAGCTCTAAGTTCCATGGGCCCTGGATTCATTTGAGCACCATTTCACCCGGTTCATTCACCGTCCGATATGACATAACTTTGGAGGACGTAAATTACAAAAGAAAGCAGTTACAACGTAAATTTTCTCCAGGAAACGCAACTTCTGTTATATTCGTAAATACAATTATGCAAAGGAATTTTATGAACTGACAGTCCATAGTGATCTTGTATGCCTCCTGCACATTAAACATTTTCCAACTGTATTGCTTATGACAAATAGAGCTGTTTCTGTGTATTAACACTTACAGTTATTTTGAAATTAGATGCTGTTAGTTGTTTGGCTGGCCGGTGAGTATAAAGCCATACAACCGGAGAGGGAGTTTATAGCTCAAGCGATAATGAATGTCAAAGGAAATGCAAAATATACACGTTCGGTATAGTATGTGGTAGCTAGGCTGACTCCGCCATTTGCCCTCCAGAAGAACGTGAGCAAGGCTTCTTGTTAAATGGGAGTGTCACCTGGTTGTTGAACCTTAACACACGCACCGGCTCTTCTCTTGTTTTACCGTCTCTTATTGTGGTCTCTTAATTTCTCTATTACGTATCTAAGGTAGATGTAGAATGGTATTGAAATTCCATAATGCGATTTTAGTGCTTTCGGGGTTTCTGAACATATAAAAAGGAAGTAGGATTAAATATAATTTGTAAAAAATATGAATATTTCATGAAATTTAAAATATGTGTACCTATTTCTGTAATTATAAAGGAGGATTATCTGTCTGCTTGCCAGTACCATAGTTCCAAAATTAAAAATAAGATAACAAATGTCGTAACTAAGTCTATCATTTTTTAAGAGAGTAAAGCGGGGAATATTTAGAAACCTCATTACAAACCAATAAATCATTTAATTGTGAACTGTTCCTCCTCATAGAACTGATATATGAAGGGAAAGTACTGATGGATATTTCATATTAGAAGGCCTCCGGTTCAAACCATGCAAATTAGGCTTTCGGGAAGGATATTTTCGTAAATTCTCTCACTTGTCAAGTAAATACTAAATTCAGCATTCAGTGCATAGTTCAAAGATTCACCGTATGCCAAAATGAGTTTATATTAAACAGCTTTTGCAGGAAGTTAACTGCGGTAGGGAGTTACCTAACGAGAGGTATACAGGCCGAAGGTACAGAGTGGCGATTACGCAACTAAGACCTTCATCCGACATTATGGGCATTAGAGATATAGATGAATCGGAAGACGAATTTACAACTGGACCATCTATCTTGAAGTTACAACTCCAGACGTCACAGGCAGGTGATTATACAACTGAATTAATCTATAGGTATATATACTTCTGCAAAAATTATACAAGAATGTTTGTGTGTAATGAAGGTAATTTACTAAACCTATAAATAATGTATATCAATAATATATTTATGTATGAACTAAAATCATGAAAAGCAAACGCCCGCCTCGGTAGCGTAGACGGTAGTATGTCTGCCTCACGTTCAAGAGTCCTAAGTTCTAATCTCGGTCAGAGATACCTGGATAAGGTTTTCTCCGGGATTTTCCTTTATCCTGAAAGACAAATGTCGGGTAACTCTAAGCTCTATGGACCCTGGGCCCATTTGAGCATCATTTCATCCATTCCATTCATCGTCCGATATGACAACGTTGGAGGACGTAAAATAAAATAAAAAAGAACTTAAAAGGAAACAATTTCCAGATATATCAATAGCGCCGAAAGTTTTATTAACATTGGTCAAAAAGATAAATTTTTTAAGTGACTGTATCCTAAAATTTTCATGGAGTGTTGTACACAAGTGTGTTGCCTGGTTTCCACACTCTACAATTTTATCTATAAATTGTTGAAGATAAAGGGTGTGACTAGTTCTTATAAATTTAAAAGGATCGTTTAGCTGTTGAATGTCAAAACTCATGATTTATGTACATACTTTATTATAAAGTATTTTCACAATATGAGCTAAACATGCAGGTTTCTACATAAGGAATTCAAAGTATATTGATGGTGATGGCTTATGACAGTTGCAATGCAGCATGTTATTTTTTGGCACTAAAGAATGAGTGCAGAATTTTTGTCTATGAATTTTGTTGAAGACTGTTGGTTTGTACGAGGGCTATTTTTTTTCTCCCCCCCTCTTTGTTGAGAATGTACCTCTACTCATCCTCATAATTTTTATGGTTCTTCTCAAAATAGTCTCCCCTGAATGCGATGCACTTGTCCCAGCGTTTCTGCCAGTCTTCAAAGAAATGCTGGAAACCATTTTGAGAGATCCTTCAAAATTGCCTCCGCAGCCTTCACCACTGCTTCTCATGATGGATGATGCCTCCCACGAAGGCGTTTTTTTTTTTTCAAGTCAGGGAATAGAAAAGAGTCACATGAGGCTAAATATGGACTATAGGGAGGCTGAGGGATGCACTTCACGTTAATGTTTGCAAGATATTCAGCAACAACTTTGGCTATATGCGGCCGCGCATTATCATGGTGCAGTATCCAACCTGCTTCATGGAAAAGTGGTCTTTTGCCCCTGATATGGACTTGCAATGTTTTAAGGATATCCCTGTAATATTGTCCAGTTACTGAAGTGTGTGCAGGTACAACATGCTGATAAACCATTCCATGAATATCAAAGAATTAGATGACCATAACTTTCCCAGCAGAAGCAACCACTTTTGCTTTTTGGGGGTTGGTGATGAAGGAGATTTCCACACTGAGCTTTGTTGTTTGCTCTCAGGATCAAAATGATGTAGCTAAGTTTCATCAGCAGTGATTATGTTTGATAGATACTCCGAATCTTCCTCTAACATCAACTTTAACTGTATGTTACCTCCATCACAACGGTAGGCGATACCCTAACATGTCTGAACTTACGTGGTTCTCACAGGCGGGAACCAGGAGTACAAACAATGAAAATACTACGGCGCGTTTGTTTCACATTAAGCTAACAGAATATAATAAGTTTGAATTTTAGTGCGAAGAATTGTGACCGAAAAAAAATTATGATCATTGTTTAATGAACAGCCCTCGTATATAACAAGTCATTGAAAAATAACGGTAGTGGAGGTTTATGATAGGAAGTTAACCATAATTTTGCCAGATTCTAAAACCTCAATGCCAAGCTTTGCAATACTATACAAGATAATAAAGTTTAACTAAATCAATGATAAATAAGTTCAACCATTTTATCTTTTCTTTGGGTAGGAAGTGATTAGTGACCCACGTACGCATTAAATTGCTGAAATAATGCTGATATTTTGTAACAGTTGATGACAATGGATTATCTTTGCAAATTTATTCTCATTCACGATTTGAAGAAGTATTTGTTATTATTACTCGCTGCAATTCACGAACGTCCAACTTCTGCGATGATCAAACATATTCTCAAACAATTCTAATTATTACAATCCTAATACAATTATTTCCTTAGATTTCTGTTGTCTTTACACAAGCGATTTCTTCACTTTTCAGACATTAGTTTTTAGATATCTAACTTCTACTACAGTCAGGCTTCATATCATGTTGATGAATAATTGAAACTGTTCAAATTTTCTCAGGTTTGCAGCTAGTCTTTTGCATTCTACACTCGCGTCTACTCACGTTGACAAAAGACTCTATCTTCTCCTTTCAATTTATTGATTCTACTTTATCACCATGGTAACTAAATATTCTAGTCGACATAACTTTTCCCTGTGGCCAATACATTAATTTTGAATTACATAATTTTCTGATTTTACAAATATATAATCCTGAAAACAATTTTATTTTATAATGTTATCTTTCTATTGAATTTATCATATTTACCATTTATTTAGACTGAAAATTAACATTCTTCTTTACCTGCCTGTGACTTACTCTATTCAGTCATGGCCATCTGTAACTCATTAATTCAAAACAAAGCACTCATCATTTTAAGGATATCGATATGAATCATAAATGAATAAATTTCATACATATATTAAAAACTTGAATGCAATAGAGTATACTTTACCCTATATTCTCCCCGTTTTACTTCTTTGGAAATATTTTGTAGCCCACATGCGCATATTTCTCCGTATTATTAGGCATAAGACTAATACTGTCTCTCATAACTGTAGAATATTTTAAATGACCTTCGAGTTTACTATAAAGTGTTTATTTACGTATCTTCAACCTAAACTTGTAGAAGGTTTAAGCTCGAAAGCATTTATTTTCCATTTTGAATATAAGCAAACAGTCTGCATATTATTATCGCGCAGGAAAGTGAAATCCTACTCTACCTAACATCACGCCTGACAGAAATGTTTTCTCTCACGAGCATTTCTGCATAACTTGGCCTATTGTTATATAAATTTGGATTTGGCAGCCTAAGGGCAGCCCTGCTTAAATAATAATATCTCCACCATCACGTAAAGTTGATCTATAGATATACAAGTATTTCCACAACATACCGTTACTTGCCAAGGGTCTGCAGAATACTAAGTAGGTACAAAGTGTTTCATAAAAGATCCTGAAATATCTCAGTAAATGGATGCATACATTTCTTGGACCTTATGCACCACCATTACTTTCCAAATAAACCAAATACGTGTTGATAGTCTTAGCTTGTTTAAGGCATTGATCGTCAATTGGAGACCCCTTTTCTCACAGCCACTTCTGCACCTTCTATAGTCTTTTGAATTTCTAAAAATGTCTGAAACCTTTAATATTTGAACTTCATTTTTGTCATAGAGAATAAAAATAATATAATGGACAATTTCCTTTTTCTCATAAGATGAAAATGTAAGCATACTTAAACTTACAAGTCTTGCATATTTGTACTTTATTAAAGTGGATTATAAACATACAGTAATTTAAATAATATAAATATCTCACTATATTACTTGGTACATATACAAAGAACATCATTTTCAGTAAATATTTTCCGACAGAAGTGTTAAAATCTCAATTGGAAACATTAAATTTTACAATTTTCTGTGTAAATATGGAATATTTTATACACTAACAGTTATCGGTTTGGTTAAGAAAAGCATTTTTTGGTTGTAATTTACGTCCTCCAATGTTAAGGGCACTGGAAGGTTATTTTTACCCAGACAAGGCTAATTTTTATTAATATTAAAATTTGAAAGTATAGAAAACTAAACATTATCAGAAATTGAAATTCGGTATGATTACTGTATAGGGATGTGTGCATTTAACTACTGTATAATATTTAGATCACATGCACATAGGTCCATGCAAAAGGGGCATAAATCACACCGTGTGTCCTGAAAAAAAATTATTGCACCCTATATGTCAGGTGTACTTTACTTGTAGCTATTTAAAGCTACATGCACCAAGTTTTATCCTAAATAACCCAGGATACAGTTTTATAATATCGGATAAATTAAAATAACATATAGTTTATATTATGCACATGAAAAATTAATTAGTTTTGAGTAAAAAAAGAATAATATTTTCAAGGACTGAATATCTGTTTTCATCCATTTTATAAATCACATGCATATAAATGTTAGCCGAATATGTTCAAGAAACACTGACAAGTAAGTACTACAAGGTTTGTGTCAATATCTTTTATGGTTTTGAGAAACAGGAAGTGGGCGTATCATTACGCCACCATGTTTAAATTGACTAATTAAAGGACTTTAATACCAGCTGACAACCTATGTTATATATATATATATATATATATATCATTTTAAAGCTGAAGAATATATAATTTTTTAACATTAAGAACAAAAAATGACTTTTTTTAAATCTATCGACCTCCCAGTGCCCGCCCTTAAGTCATATCATCCGATGAATGAGAATGGTAAAATTATGCTCAAATCAGTCCAGGGTCCATAGAGCTTGGAGCTACCCAAAATTTGCCTTTAAGGATAAGGGAAAACTCCGGGAAAACCGTATTCAGGTAACTCACCCTGACCGAGATTCAAACTCGGGACCTCTTGCATTTGAGGCAGACACGCTACCATCTATGCTACCGAGGCGGTCAAGAAAAGTGTGGTATTGTATTCAAAATGTGAATATTGAGAGATCACCCGAAATGTAGACTCAGAATCCCTTAAACACAAAACACGAGTTTAAAAAAAATAGTCTTATTTGTCAAATAGTATCAAATAGAGTGTTCAAGTATAGGAATGCAAGGGGACTTTTCATACAATTTCGAATATCAAACATTTAAATTGAAAGAAATTGCATCTCTATGTTCTCTTTTATTAAAAAAATAAGTATTTACAATTTCACATGTTTGAAAAGTTGACATAGCCTATTGAAAGGGAATTTTGAACTTTCTATAAATATTATGAAGAGCTTAGTACATTTTTGTTCAGTGGGAAAGGGCTAGAAAGAAAGTAGCATAGAATGAGAGAAAGAAATAAAGAAAGAAAGTAGGATAGAATGAGAGAAGGAAAGAAAGTAGGATAGAATGAGAGAAAGAAAGAAAGAGAGAGATAAAGAAAGAAAGAGAGAAAGAAAGAAAGAAAGAACGGAGGAAGGGAGGAAGAGAGAGGAAGAGAGGGAGAGAGAGGGAGACAGAGGTAGAGGGAGGGAGACGGAGGGAGAGGGAGGGAGCGAGAAGCAGAGAGAGAGGGAGAGAGAGGGAGAGAGAGGGGCAGAGAGGGGGAGAGAGGGGGAGAGAAATAGGGAAAGAGAGAGAGGGAGAGGGAGGAAGAGGGAGGAAGAGGGAGGGAGAGGGAGAGAGGAAGAGGGGGAGAGTGAAGGAAAGAAATAAAGAGAGAAAGAAAGAGAGAAAGGTAGAAATCAAGAGAGAAAGAGAGAGAAAGAGACAGACAGAGAAAGAGAGAAAGAGACGAAGAAAGAAGTAAGCAAGAGAGAAAGAGAAAGAGAGAGACAGAGAAAGAGAGAAAGAGACGAAGAAAGGAAGGGAAGGAGGAAGTGAGGATGGGAGGAAAAATCTCAAATATCCTTTTTCCTTTCTTTTTTTTTTTCTTTTATTTCCATGACAGATTTTGGAAGATTTTGTTGTTCAGTATTTTCTCATGTTATTTGGTTTATGTGCGCTAACAAACTTATATTTGTTACGTGATAGGAACTTAAGCTTTTTCTTGAGTCTTACAAGGGAACTATCACTGCACTCGCCCCGCTATTGCACAATTGAAAATTTGAGTGCTTTAAGGCCTGCTGTATATACACCATGTGCACCAAAAATCTGCTGTGGAGTAAACCCGTAATGCCCAAAACTGAAGCCTGAAAAGTGCCACATGCGGCTACTCTCAAGATGTCGCTGGACATCCCTCGTCAGCTCTGTGGCGATTGTGGGGAACGGCGCTCCTTACGTATGCTTTGTGTAGACGCTGCCAGTCAGAGGTAAACAATCCCTATTGCACAATGAATGCTGTGTTATTGTGCCAATATGCTGCTACGTATTTTGAACCCATTTTGGGCTACTTACAGCTAACCCCACGCTGGATTTTTGGCACACAGTCCCCATATAGAACAGAGATGATGCCATCAAACTCTCAAGCGAATATAGGTATGAGCATAGTGATAGTTCCCTTGTCAGTTTATAAGAACACATGCCTCGTACAAGAAAGAGAGAGAGAGAGTGGGAGAGAGAAAAATAGACTCAATTTGTCATACAAAAAACTCACTGTCTCTTTTGTGTCGTAAGTAAGAATAGACGTAATTATATCCTAACAGCCTAGTTGGAAGGTCCTTATAGACAAACAGTGCAATCGTAAACAAGGATTTTATAGAAATTAATTGTTCTTTTACACTAGCCGTGTGTAAGACGCACTATGAGACGGCAGAGCCAGACTGAAAAATTCAATGGCATAGCCGGGATTTGAACAACGGATCTTCTGGTCTCCGTCCAGCCGCTCTAACCTTTGAGCTACTATGGCCAACGTGCCGACATGACATTAAATTCTCCACCTGACTCGTATTTTTCCCGATAAACCACTAGGAGTGCTCATAAACAAATGAGACAACCTTAATGGCGACTTACTATGGTGTAAGTACTTTAAGACCCGGACTATATAGTTCGGACTACTATTATGTGTGTGTGTGTGTGTGTGTGTGTGTGTGTGTGTGTGTGTGTGTGTGTTAAGTGCTAAGTGCAGAGGTTCTACTCCCATTAGTCCTGGACCCGTAGGACCAAGGACCCGGGACTCCTTCTACCCGGGAGCGATGGATACTATCGGGGCTCTTTCCATAGGGCAATACCTCGAGTCTAAAAAGCCCCCCCCCTCCTCCCGTCAAGACGGGATGGAAATGGATACACCACTTACGCGCGTCAACACCGCAAGGAAGACTACCGAAAACCTCGGTGGGGCCGCCTGGTGATCTAGCACACCTTCTACTAGCTCTGCAGACTAGTACCCGGGACTTATTAGGTAACCCTCTACCCCCTCCGGGCGGCCGTAGCCTGCCCGGTGGTACCTAATTCCCCGTGGGTGTCGGGAACACTTTGCCCCCCTCGATTCCAACCCAATCCGAACAACTCCCCGACGGGAGGGGCTCGGCAGTTCGGCCCGAGGTTCCTCTAGTAACGTCAGAAGTACCACGAGTGCTAAGGGTCCGCAGCCACTATTAGGTGCAATTAATGTAAATTAATTGTTCTTTACCACTAGCCGTGTGTAGGACGGTAGAGCCAGACTAAAAAATTCAATGCCATAGACGGGATCTGAACCACGTATCTTCTGGTTGCCGTCCAGCCACTCTAACCCTTGAGCAACTATGGTCAACGTACCGACATGACATTAAATTCTCCACCTGACTTATATTTCAAATATGTTACCTTTCACAATACGGATAAAATGGATGTGGAATGTTATGTAAATGCTAAGGGTTGGGATGAAGCATTTGAAAGCCTCCATTTCGATAATATTGGATTATACATAAATTCAGGTTTAACCACATTCCGTACACCAAATGTCAAACATTGCTCCTTTTTCATAACATTCGTTCCTATCTTCTTTTTTTTCCCTTCTCTTCTTTCTCTTTCTTCTGCACGTTTGGTGAAGCCCACTATTTCGTTAATAAACTTCTACAATAATAAAAATCTTAGCTACTGCTGGAAGGTAAATGTTGATAGCGTGCTAAACAAAGTTGTATACTATCCTGAGATGATATATTGAAAACGTTATAAGATAAGAAAGTGCCATACCGAGAGAGCGAAAAGCTTTAATGTAGAAAGAAGCACGAACTTTGCTTTTGGCGTTCCAGAGAAAATGAATTTGTTGTTGAGCGTGTCAACAAATTGCTCATACCTACAACTGATTTAATTCCAAATCGATTTTAGTGTTATTAATAATTGTAGATTAATCAGAACGAATGCACTTGTTAGCTGGGAGGACCATAAAAGGGCGGGGTAATGCCCCGGGCGACGTGGAACGAGCTGTTCTCCTGCAGGAGTTAAATTAGAACTACTTTCTTACGTAAAGCATGTCGTGACTACAAGAACTTGTGATGAAGCACGTAATAATCTATCAGCAACCCAGCTGACTACTACCGCTGCGAACAAAATGGATACCTCCATGAGGTCGAGGGTATTTGCACCCATTTCAACTTTCAGTTAGTTGAAACGATTTCAGGAATTTCCATAACGAGGCTGTCTGGTTCGAGGCTGGTAAAACGTTGTTTGTTAACGGTCGCTTCTTGAATTATTTCCGACACATGGGAATTACAGATAAAATTTATAAACACTTGAGCACGCTGAAAACAGGCCATTTGAAAGAATTCGTTGAATGATCGCCAAAGAGGCAGGTGGCAAGTTTCCGTTGCTTTGTTGTGCTGGTTGTAAAACCTGTACTGGAATTAAGTCAAGTTTACCTGATTATCTGTTGGCGTAGAGTAATGTCGCCAGCTTATCTTTCTAGCTTTGTTTTATGCACCTGCATAACGTTAGAAATCTGACAGAGGTCTAATATATATGCCATAATGTATTTTATATACGTACTCGGTAATAACGACTGCCGTGTATCCTTTAGTTTCTATAAGCAATTGTTGAGTCAATGCTATACTTAAAGACGAACGATATGAGACCTGGAGTTGAATTTCGGCTTCCTACTTGGGTTGGTTAAAAATATTAGGACAGACTACTTTTCTACCCCAACTTGCCTATCCATAATTTTCTCAACCGATAATTTTCTTATTCATGGGTTTCAGGGTTCTGGGACCAGGTGACTGTATTGGGCGTCGTGCGGCTTGTCGGTGGAGGTGCTTTTGTGAAGGTTACGGTCGGTCCGACGGCTAAGCGACCCGTCCTCCGGGAGCTCAATCAGCTAGTTACCCTGGATTCCAGATTTATTCCCTTAGGGGAGAAGATCCCCGTGGTGCGGGCGCTGCGAACCCCTAGCACTCGTGGTACCTATGACGTTAACAGAGGAACGTCGGGCCTAACATTCGAGCTCCTCCATGTTTGGAGTTGTTCGGAATGGGTTGGACTCGACGGGGTAGTGTGTTCCCGATACCCATGAAAGATCGGGTACATCTGTATAGGCGGGGTTGAGGGAAGCCTCAAGTTCTCGGGTGCTAACCTGCAGAGCTAGTAATAGGTGTGCTAGATAACTGGACACCCCGACCGAGGCTATTCTTAGTCTTCCCGCAAGGTTTGACGCGAGTAAGTGGCGTGTCCACTTCCACTCTGTAATGGAGGAGGGTTTGATAGCTTCTAGGACTTGTCCCACTGGAAAGGGCCACGTATAAACCTGGCGCCCGTTTTGGGGACAGTTTTGGTAACTCCCGGGTAAGGAGAGAGTGTGGTTTTCACCCGCGTAGGTACTCTCACGCGAATGAATGAAAATTCAGGATTTATAGAGGATTTGAGTGCCGTCAGAAGCGTTCAGTGTGGAAACGTTACGGATCCTATCGTCTCATATGTGTGGTTGCCATTAGGTTACATCCTCAACCTGTGCAAGGCAAATAGGGCCACATTGGTGTTGCGTTCTGTGCTGAATTTAGGGCTCCTTCCGTATCATCCACCATTATCTTTTACTACACGTAACGTATATAACATTAAGAATATGCATAAGTTAGATTAGATTAGATTGATTTGCATTCAGTGGGCTCCCTAGCAGCCACAAAGGCCTCTGCAAATTTTCAAAGAAATGTACAGTTTAAAAGCATGTATACTTGAATATTGAACATAAAATACATATTATATACAGGCAATAAAAAACAAGGCAGGGATAAGTTCAATTTATGCTTCTTAAGTCGACGGATTTCCAATATAAGGCCGGCTTCCAAGAGGAACTGAACTGAAATCCAGCATCACAGTTAAGCGTGATTGAGAAGCACAGATCAACACAGCTTGACAATCAAGTTAAATAGTTAGGTTTCTTTGACCCAATTAATTTTCTATACTTACGCCACCTCCTGACCTGGCATTTAATATGCTGAAAAGAGTCTTTTGTTCAGTAATGCGAATTTTGATAGTGTTTTGTCTTTGTTTATATTTGTGTTATATCCAGTGATTCATTTGTGGTTATAACATTTTATATGGGAGAGATGTACACTCCCGAAGCGTCGATATCTAATCGTCTTTTCACCTGGCTTGCTTCTCGAGAAGAAATTGAACATATTCGTCGCCAGGAAAGCTTCAGGTCTTATTTTAAGGCAGGGATAATTTTATAAAATACAAAATCAAATTATGTATAAAAAATCAAGGGGCGTCCAGAAAGTAAATTATGTTTCAATCTATCTCCATTGCAGCGTGCGATCGCAGTTCCGCGCATGCGTGGTAGACGCTCTGTATCAAGGAGAAGAAACGTGCGCAATTGTGAGTTCGCTATCAGCCACGTACACTTTGTTGTGTTTGTTTACAATGTCGCTGTTGATTGAAAATCCCGCCGCTTGTGAAATCAGTCTGTGATTCGTTTACTGAATGCTAGGTTTGCGCCGCGCTATACAGAATAAGCGCCGAGGAATGCTGACAAAAGGTGTTGTGTTTCTTCATGACAACGCACGACCACACACTGCAAATGCGACGAAAAACATCCTACAGGGATTTGGCTGGAACGTATTTGACCACCCCCCGTACAGCCCTGACATCGCTCCTAGCTACTTTCATCTGTGTTTGCATCTCAAATCTTTCCTTGGCGGTCAACACTTCAAACACTGATGAAGAGCTGAAAGAAAATGTTTCCAACTGGTTGAAGGCAGAGGCGGCAAACTTCTATGAAGAAGGTATACAAAAACTTGTGCCTCGCTATGACAAATGCCTGCAACATTTCGACAGTTATGTGGAAAAGTAGTTTAAGAGTTGTAGAATTTTATGCAATAACAATTTTGCTGAACTATACACAATTTAATTTTATTAGGAAACAGAGCTTACTTTCTGGACGTACCTCGTAAAATCTCATTTTTTGTTTTGTTAACCTTTACTTAGCTTTTGCCAGTACGTATCAACATTGTATATTGGATATTATTTCCACAGCTGGCTTAGCTACTGCGGCTTAAATTTACCTCATATACGTTAAAATACTTTATATATACACACAAACACACACACATATATACAATATATATACACACACAAACACACACACACACACACACACACACACACACACACACACACATATATATATATATATATATATATATATATATATATATATATTACAAGCTACTCTGAGATGTATTTTTAATCATAAATAATGTTTCTAATATTGCTTTTATTAACCACACCCATTGTTTTGGCATGAAATTCTTTGAGAAATTCATGAAACACTTGAACCAGTTATTTGTAATATGGTTTTAACTTATATCTGGAGTCAGTTTCAAGTACAAAATTTCCGAACACGCTCTGATATATAATAAGCTCAGATTTTTATCAATCTCTTAGATTAAATTAGCTTTGGAACTCAAGTCGAGGGGGATACTTCATTTTCAGCCTTTTGGAGAAAAGGAGACATGCATACTCGTGCATATTCAGATATCTGAACAAGATTCACACTATTATCTACTCGTGGAAATATTTGCCGCATGTTAATTTGCATAAATTTATTGAAAAATAGTTTCTTTTACCACAAATGTTTAGGTACAAGCGATATAAAGCACATGGAAGCGATACGAAAACTTAAAAAGAGCTCGCTGTGTGCTAGCTTTGTAACAGTATTTTTGGGTTATGTTCGGAGGAATTATGAAGGGATTATGAATTTATAAAAATATATGTAGTTGGCCGAAGTAGTAATGGTATGACGTAATATGACGTAATGTGGTGACGTGCCATTGGATCAGCCAATCACAAAATTAAGAGAGAAGTAACGATAGTTACGATAAATCAAAAATCTGGCTTCATGGTGGAAAAATGACGCGGAGAAGATAAAAGTTTTGAATAGTAAAAAAAAAAAAAAAAAAAAAAAAAAAAAAAAATCGAAAATCTTGTTTTAGAGAGAGATTTTTGGTTGTGATGGTGGAATGTGATGAATACTGGTACTAGATCAGGAACATTTAATTTATAATTTGAATCTGTATAAATATAACCAATAACAGAATTTGACTTCTTTATTCCGAACCACGCCTTGAAACAGTCTCATGACTCTTATTTAGAATAGATGATACTATTGGTGACCAGAGGAAATAGATAGCCGCAAAAACTCACACGAGAAGAGAAAGAATTGTGCGTCCAAAATAGAAATCCTGTCTCAAATTGCACCCGAACAGCTGATGAAGACGAAGATAAATTAACGACGAATAAACACAAATTCCAGTCCCAGCTTTTAAATTTCATTCTAATGATCAAATGGCGATTTATTTCCTGAAAAAGAAGATAAAAAGCCTCGAGACAAATCGTCTTCCAATCGTATGATGATGTTGAGTTTTGCCATAAAATTAACAAAATAGATAACCCCTTCTACACTTTGAAGATCACGGTTGCCCCGGGGAAAAAGCGTTGACCCCTTTGATGTTAGTGCTTCCAGAAGTGGCAAGGATTTCGAAGGGCGATAAAGCTCCTTTTGTGACAAGTTTAAATGATGAAGATGAATGAATAAACTATTATAATTGAGTGACATTTTTAAAAATGATACTAATCTATAATAAAATATCTATATAAATCTGTCACACCTTTATACAAATGCTAAACAGTTTTATTTAGGATGAGGTTTGGGTGCCTATAATATGAATAATTAACTGTTCCCCTCTTAAACGTAACGTGACTGGAAATAGCAACAAACGTCAAGGGAAAAAAGAAAGAAAAAGAAGATGAATATTCAGAAATATTTTTTAATATTCCTGAAACATTGAAAGTCACGTTAAAAGTTTATTTTTTCGCGCAGTTCAAAGAAGCCTCTTGGTAATATATAATGCATGCAAAATATATTAAAGTGCCCAAGAATTTATTCACCTTAAACACAGCGCAGTATGGAGTTATCATGGATTTGACATCTCAGAGCAAACCTAATTGCATTTATAAGCCATTCGCAACTTAAAATTTCCTTGAATGAATACCGAAGGATATCTGTTGTATTTATATTTTAAAAAATGAAACTGCAACTACTATCGCTTCAGCATTCAACTAAATGTTAAGAAGCTGCACTAAATGTTCAGTAATCAACCAATGGAATATTAATCTTCTTAATAATGGCATTTAAACCGCCATTCTTGTTCTGGTAAATCGTACCATAGCAGTTTGGAATGTGGGGTTCCTTTTCTTTCTTTCTTTTTCTTTTTTTTTAATTTAATGTTCTCAACTAAATCATAATGGGCGATGAATGAAGTAGGTGAAATAATGCTGAAATAAACCGAGGGACCATAAAGCATAATTTCCGGACATTCATCGCTCAGGATGAGAGAAACTCCACAAACAAGCTTAATCTAGATAAACAGATAACTCACCCAGTCTCAGATTCGAACTCGGGAGTCTTGAATGGTGAGGCAGACACGATACCCAAACACCCTACAGACGGACATGAGAGGGAGTGAAGATCGTGCAGTGCGTGTACTTTTGCCATTAGTTATGTAATTATTTTTGTTAAAATGACTGTACTTGAAGTTGGCAGAATTTGATGGAAATACGAGGGTGATCTGAAAAGTTTCCAAACTCAACATGAAGATGATGGCACTCGTAGATAAAACCAACACCAACTCCAATACTCAGACCATAATGCAGATTCCAAGATGGCGCCCGTCGAAGCCCAGCGGCTCTGGTTACGTAGAATAGGAAACTATACACAATGGACATAATATAATTCATATTACGGAGCAGCGAGGTAACTCCTAAGCATTTATCACTTTATACTTTCAACTAAAACGTGTAGTAACATAAATAAAGAGCATCATGACAAATCCTAAAAGCTTATCACATTATATAGTAGCACGACCAGTACTGTGCATTTTCCACCTTATACTCCCATTCAAAATTTAATTTATAAGGCATGACAACTCATAAGCATTAAACACAGCAAACTTTATCTTATTGGACTCAATCATCCTATCGTCTGTAGCAAGTACTAAAGTTTCTTTTATATTGTTTATATAGTAACCTTTTCTGGTAAGGACATAGGTACTGCTTATACTATAATATTTAAGAGAACTCACCAGATTGTCCAGTTTACTCCAATTGTCACGTTTGAAGGTGTCAGTTCCCTCACACTGCAAGAGCCATTTAAAATATTCCACTGGTAGGCTCATAATATTGCTTCTAGGTTATGAAATAATTTGAAACTTATTAAGTGAAGGAACATCAGTGAAGCTGGGATCTTGAATGTTATTGAAAAGAACGTAACTAATCGTATTTAATAATGACTATCAATGGGTTAAAATCTCCTCACAACTTAGGTTCAAAACTGTCAATAACATCTTGTGCACACCAAATATTAAAATTATCTTCACTCTCTGTAAAATGTCTTGGATACATTCTTCAGGATTTCGTATTTTCTGGTTGAGCTTTAATGTGTGATAGGATGGCTGATTCTTAAAAATCGTGGGGTAGGCATCATCTATTAATTTTTGTACTTTTCGAAGGGCTCGAATTGGTTCACCATCATTTACTGGAAAGATGTCTCCTTAACCTCAAAGCACTGTTCAAAATTATGAATACAAACTACAGTTTTATCATTTACTTTAAAATCTTTACGATGTATGTTCCTGGTCCACTTATTCCATTACGAGTTTTCCTTCGGAAATTTAAATGTCATGTGAGGTACATTACCATAGTTTGATTGCAGCTGGGAACACAATAACGATGCATTTCGACAATACTTCACTGTATATATTTAGGTAAACGTTATCACTTTATGTTAAATACTCAACTATAAACTAACTCGTTAGTCACTAATTGCCACTGTAATATGAATTACATTAATTCTTCAAACACACAATAAAAGTAAACAAACACACACTTTACTCTGTAGATATAACCACAACATAACAAGCTGGGCCACGAGCGCCGTCATTTTTCCTACAATCGATTCTCGTATTATGGTCTGAGTATTGGAGTTGGTGTTGATAAAACCTAATGTATTTCGTTGTTCATCTGTTGACGAAACTTTCAGCCATTTTGGATGCTCAATTGTTATGTAACAATCGTTTGAGTGAGTTATTGTGAGTGTTTTTATGAAAATGAACAAAATCATGTATTGATCTGTCATTAAATATTTGTTTTTGAAAGGCAATACGCCTAAGCAAATCAAAGAAGAGTTGGATTATATGTATGGGGACTCTGCACCATCGTTTACCACAGTGAAATATTGGACAGCTATATTTAAACGTGCCTGTAAGAGCTTGGGAGGCGATGAACGTTTGGGACATCCAAAAACAGCAACTACCGACGAAAACATGGCCAAAGTTCACCAAATGACGGAAAATGACCGCCGAATTAAAGTGAGAGGGATATCAGAGGCTATGGACATATCAAAAGAACGTGTTTGCCATATATTAAATCAACATTTAGTCATGAGAAAGCTGTCCGCGCGTTGGGTGCCGTGTTTGCTCACGTTAGACCAAAAAACGTGTTGGAATGAACATTTGCAGTACTCTGTTGGCGCAGTTAAGGCGCAATAAATCCGAGTTTTGGCGCCGATTTATTACTGCAGATGAAACTTGGATACACCATTATACACCCGAAACAAAAATATGGTCCATACGGTGGACTGCAAAGGGGGAACTGGCTCCAAAAGAGCAAAAGCTGTATCTTCAGCTGGGAAAGTGATGGCGACTGTTTTTGAGGACAGTGATGGAGTCGATTATCTCCAAAATGAAAACCCATTACCATCTTTACTTGACAAGCTGAAGGCAGAAATTGTGGGAAAACAGCCACATTTGCAGGAAAAGAAAATCCTGTTTCACCAAGACCACGCATCGTCTCATACCTCAGCGGTTACAATGGCGAAAATCCACGAATTACGGTTTGAAGTGCTTGACCATCCGCCTTACTCACCAGACTTTGCCCCAAGTGATTTCGTTTTGTTCCCTCCTCTGAAAATTGCGCTCGGAGGACAGAGATTTTCGTCAAATGAAGAGGAAATCACCTTCGTGAACAGTTATTTTGCCGAGAAAAACGCCGAGTACTATTTGGACGGGTTACAGAGATGGGAGCATCACTGGGAGATGTGTAGTTACAATGGGATTGGGATGTCATTACGGAGGGGATTCGGTACGTAGCCCACCATGTTGGGTCCATTGTTCCTATGCCCTCAGGTGGGAAGCACCCCGGGAGGAAGGATGAGGTGAAGGAGGCAGAGGGCAGCCGACCCAAGAGGTCACGACAGTACATAGGGCAGAGTCATTACAAGTTTAATTGGATAGAGACTTCCCCCGACAGGCCAGGACAACGAACTCGATCTCCTACAGCAGGACGGTAACAAGCACAGCAGCCGAGCCCTAATGGTCCCAGGCAGACGATCCGAGCCCCAAAGATCCCTGGCTGGCGGTCCCGAAATGGTCCCAGCAGAGGAGCGGAGACCGGCAACCGACATACCAGAGGAAGAAGTAGTTTTCCTCAGATCATATCATCCTGCCATGCACCGCCGAGACACCCGCCGACACTTCTACCCTGAAAGAGACCACCTGGTGAGAAATGATATGAAATGACAGTGGAGATGAAATGGAGAGACAGGAAATTTTGTTGATGTAATTAACCTACCCAGCATTCGCCTAGCGACACCGAAAATCCCCGAAAAAACTCATGGGTCAGGTAGGTCGGCCACGGGAATCGAACCCGGGCCTCCCGAATGGCGGCCACAGACAAAATACCATCCAGTTCGGTGCAGTTACAATGAGAATGTGTTGAAAAATAATAAGAAATGGTCGGTTAAAATGTCTTGTATCTTTATTAGGTCGAAAAACTTTTCCGGCCACCCTCTTATTGCACCTCACCTATTGTTAGAAACAGATGTACAATTCTAACTTTCGCCCAGTGAACTGCTAGTGGAGTATTCTTGAGCAGCTAAGCAAACGAAAGTAAACTCTGAAAAGCCAATAAATGGACTAAAGCTTTTCCAGTGAAGAACATTAAATGTGATACATATCTAGTAGCCCACACACAAATCCAAACGTAGCGTGACTAAAACCTATTTTGCAAGGGTCAAAGTTATAATTATGGAATCTTCAAAATTCCATATTTTAGCAGTACTGAACTATAATGTGCTCCTGCTTGCCTTGATGTTGCTGTTTTTTCTACTTGAACTACCTCTTCTCTTCGTGTACCAGTCATTAATTATAATTCTTGAGATTTCCGTGTCTATTAAGCAATCTCGGCTGTAGTAATTTTTGGCAATTTGAGCAATATGACTTACCCAATTATCCTGCTGATCGCCCCAATTACGTAAATTAGCTATTAAGTTCCGTAATATGTGAGCGCAGCATGATGGGCATCTTCCGAACGGTAACATCTTGTAGCCGATATATCGTCGCTGGAAATGCAATCAATTTGTCCATTCGTTGGCAAAAAATCTGCACTTGAAATCCTCAACACACACTTGGGTAACAGTAAAGTCAGGCATCTGGTTACTCTGTAGAAATAGAGAGTATACCTATATATATATTTTAATCCGGATCTATTGAACCCCATTTTACACAGTGCTATATTAGGGTTAGAGTTGATACATACAAATACACAATTTTAACAAAAATATTTTAAATACTAGAAGGAAGAAATTATGTTCTAATCTGATGCATATTAATTTAAACTATTTCAGACGTTTAAACACTGAGTTTATAAACATCATGAAGTACTTATACTATTGTGGCTTCATTAGCAAAAATTTGAGCGGAGCAGAAAATTCAGTTCCTAGAGAGTCTAGCTTGAATATTAATTCTTGTCTTTCTCTCCAGAAAATGGGACAACAGAAAAAGAGATGAACCACAGTTGGAAGTTCTCCGCCACACATGCACTCGGGGTTAGATTTTAAGTGAAAGCGTGATAAGTATTCACCAAATTTACCATGTCCACTTAAAAATTGTGTCAAAACAAAATTTGGTACGAGTTTCACATTCTCCTCTGTGATATACACTAGGAAAAATAATGGTTTTGTTAAACTTCCATTTGGAGTTGTTACCCATTGTTGGTTCCATTCTTCAAGAATATGTTGATATATTATTCTCCTTACATTAGAAATAGGACATAAAGATTATGTCACAAGAATATAGGATTCTACATCCTTCTTAGCCAAGCAATCAGCTCTTTCGTTACCTAAAATTCCACTGTGTTCTTTAAGCCATCCCATGCAAATATGTCCTGGATGGTTTTGAAATAGGGTTCTGATTTCAAGTGCTAATGAATTTAAATTGTATTTATCCTTAATAGCGAGTAGAGCTGATTGTGAATCACTAAGAATACGAGCACTGTTCCCATTAACATTAAGAGCTCCGGCTGGAATACAAAACATTCAGGTGACAATTTAAACATGGAGTGAGTTAGTTCCGTTTGGTTTTCGTAAACAACAAAAGCTCATCCTACTGCAGATATATTATCTTCAAATTGGTAACGCGAACCTTCTGTATATATGTGATAATCATGAAAATTACATATTTCCTTTAAACAGGTTACAAAACTTGATGGGTGTTCTGCTGTGGTAGGATGCTCCGGGATTTGTAGTTTTAAGTGAGACAGATAAGACGCACTTTCAGTGCATGCCTTAAATTCGTAATAGTTGCTGTTGATAAACCAGTGAGAGCCAAAGGTTCGATGTTAGCTATAATCTGAGCTGCATCAGTGGAGATTGTACGAGTAAATTGTTGAATTACTTAACTATCCTGCGAAATAACTTTTTTTTTCTTTGCTTGTTCCATTTATACCCCGCCTTTAACTACTATGGTCATTTCGGCGGCCGTTCTCCTTTGGAACATATCGTTATCGTTATCTTTTTGGTTCTTTTTTTTTAATCATTACATCACGCACACATTCACACTCTCATTCATACTTCCAGACTCTGGGTAAGATGGGGAGAAAAATCCCCAACCCCACCGCCGGGAATCGAACCCGGGACCCCTGGCACGGTAGGCAGGTGCTCTACCGACTGAGCTAAGCGGCCAGCCTGAAATAACTTCTTTTATTATAGTTTACGTCATTTACCATTTTTAAAGTCATATCGGACGAAGAATGGAATGGGTGAAGGTGAAATAATGCTCAAATGGACCCAGGGTCCATGGAGCTTAGATTTTTTTAAAAATTAAAACAGAGGTGAAGATAGGAAGGAAGTGGAGCGGCTTTATCACAGCCTGGGGGGGTTCCCGCTAGCGCACTCCCATTATTCCAGGCGGAGGTTGCAATGCAAGCTGCTAATAGCAGCAAGTGGGTAAAGAATGATGGCCAGGTGTCGATCATGACCAAGGCCCTGATCAAGGCGCGTGGGAGTAGGGTGCAACTTGTAGAGACAATGTCTCTTTGGAAATGATAGTAGGGGGGGACATAAATCCTAGGAGTAATTAGTCAAGCTGGGCTCAAAGTTAAGGCGAAGGTTGGAGTCAGCTTGTTCCTTGAGGTTCAAGTCGCGTTGTAGTGTGCAGTCGGCGATTCGGGGTGGTGACGTGCTGGAGATTGGTAATTCTCCGGTGAAGCTGCACCTTTTCCTCCAGGATCTCATCAAGTTTGTCATGAATGCTGTGTTGATCTCTGGTGGTGATGTGTTTGTGAAGTTCTTTAGTCAGGTTTCGTAGATCAGCGAGTTGTGATGGTTCGATGGTCCTGATGTCGGCGATTTGTGTTGCTAGGTATTGAGCCTTCCGTTTAAGTGAGAGGAGAGCAGCCTCGTTGGTAGCTGCGTTAGATGAGATCCCTTGGACGTCTTTGTGAAAGTCGGTGATTACTTTGTTGTGAGTAGAGATGGAGTCGAGTCTTGTAAACAGATGCTGTAATGTATCAGTGGCGGCGGCGTGATTGGCTATCACGGCGGTGACTGCACATTCCAGATTGCCTATGCGAGTGCTGATATTCAGTACCTCCGAGTGGAGGTCCTGAATCTCTTCAGAAGAGCTCCTGAGTGAGGACCTCTCCTCAATGTGTTGTAGGCGCCTGTTGGTGTGCCGGTGTACCTCACGCAACTCTTGCAGAAGGAGTCGAAGCAGTGATGTAGTCGGCGTTAGTGGTTGCGGTCCTTCGTGCTGGCTGCGTCGGGCCAGGGTAGATAGGGCACTGCGCCTGTCCGGTGTAGTGGCCGAAACCCCTGCAGGTAGCTTAGTATCGGCGGCGACGGCGTAGATTGTGTTCTCTGCATCTGATGTGAGTAAGGAGTAAGGCACCTCAGTAGAGGCACCTCGGTGGCGCAGTGCAGGTGGAGTCGTCATGCCCGTACGCGCAGCATCTTCTGCAGGGGAAGTGTTGCTGATGCTTGATGGCTCCTACTACCAATTATTGCCCTAACAAGGGCAGGCCGGTGTTCAAGGCAGCGTGGCATTCCCTTGCATCGGTGAACTGAATTCGCGCAAGGGTGGCGGGGCCTCGCCGGGTGGTCATCCTGGTTGCTCTCGTTACAGAGGGCCACTGATGTGAAGCGGCGGTGTAGACAAAGCTAATTGGGAGATCGCGAGGAACTCCAAATGTGACGGCGGTGAGAGTTGCTAAAGATTCGGTTGCTGGCTGTGGCTGCGGTGAAAGTGCTCGGGTACCGGTGACTGTGGGTGAGGGTGGCCGACTGAAGTTGCCTGCAGACGGTTGCGTGGTGACTGGTGATGTTCTGCCGGATGGGCCAGGTGCCGAGGGCTGGGCTCCTGGCGAGAGACCGGCTGAGTCGGAGAGGCTGGTCGCGAAGCCCAAAACCTCCCGACCAGCTCCCCTGTAGGTTCCTTCCCGGCCACTGAGGTTGGCTGGGAGACGGTTGACGATGCTTCGGAGCTGGCTCGTGACGGCTGCGTTGAGCCTTTCTTCGGCGGCAAGCTGTGCTGCTTCTTCTTGCCGGCGTTCTTATTTCCCATTCTGCGTGTCCATGAAGAGATGTTCATACCTTGGAGTCTCGAAGAGAAGTCGCCCTTCAAATTTCCCCCCATGGAATTTGGAGTTACCCGACATTCGTCTTTTAGGATAAGGGAAAATCCGCGGAGAAAATCTCATCCAGGTAACTCACCCTGACGAGATTCAAACTCGGGTCCTCTTGAACGTGAAGCAGACACGCTACCAACTACGCTACCGTGGAGTGCGAAATAACTTTACTTCGCCGTTTTGCGATCTGAAAGGTGACATTAACTAACTTTGATGTGCTAAACTGCAGTGTTTTATATATTTCTCTATCACGTAAGGTTTTCCCATAAATCACAAAATAAATTTTCAAAATACTGTTTTGGTGCAAAAACACGTGCACTACGTACAAAATAAATAAAGAATGTGAAATTTGCTGTCTTAGAGGCCATAATATCTAACTTTAAAGTGCAAAAATTGAAAGGTGACTTCCATTTTTTCCATTACCTAATGTTTTTCTACACCACAAAATACATTTTGAAAATGTTGCTTTTTGTGTAAAAACACATTCATTACATGTAAATAAATACAGAATACGACCTAGGAGGTTACACTAACTTTGGTGTGCTAAATTGAATGCTGATTTCTATTGTTTCTATCACGTAAGTTTTTCTCACAAATCACAAAATGAATCACAAAATCTGTTTTGGTGTAAAAACATATGCACTATGAAGTAAATTCAGAATGCAAGTTTACAATCTGAGAGATCATATTAACTACGAGAGCTGTCCAATTAAGAGTGATCATAATTTTTAAGGTCATAATTTTTCGTACTAAAATTTAATCTTATTATATTCTGTTAGCTTAATGTAAAACAAACACGCCGTAGTAGTTTCATTGTTGGTACTCCTGGTTCCCTGTGAGTACCAGGCAAGTTCAGACATGTTCAGTATCGCCTACCGCTGTAATGGGCGTAACATGCAGTTAAAGTTGATGTTAGAGGAAGATCCGGACTTTCTTTCAAACGTAATCACTGCTGGTGAAACTTGGCTACATCATTTTGATCCTGAGAGCAAACAGCAAAGCTCAGTGTGGAAATCTCTTTCATCACCAACCCCCAAAAAGGAAAAGTGGTTGCTTCTGCTGAGAAAGTTATCGTCATCTCATTCTTTGATATTCATGGAATGGTTTATCAGCATGTTGTACCTGCACACCAATCAGTAATTGGACAATACTACAGGGATGTCCTGAAAATATTGCAAGTCCCTATCAGGCGCAAAAGACCACATTTCCGTGAAGCAGGCTGAATGCTGCACCAAGATAATGCGCGGCCGCATATTGCCAATGTTGTTGCTGAATATCTTGCAAAACCAACGTGAAGTGCATACCTCACCCCACCTATAGTCTGAACTTACTCCCATGTGACTTTTCTCTATTCCCTAACTTGATGAAACGTCTTCGTGGGAAGCATTATCCATCATCAGAAGTAGTGGTGAAGGCTGCGGAGGCGATTTTGAAGAATCTCTCAAAAATGGTTTCTAGCATGTCTTTGAAGACTGGCAGGAACACTGGGACAAGTGCATCGCATTCAGGCGATATTATTTTGAGAAGGACCATCAAAATTATGAGGATGAGTAAAGGTATGTTGTCAAAACAAAACAAAATGTGACCATTCATTATTGAACAGCCCTCGTAAATTTCGTAAGTACTATTTTTCGTGTAAAAAACCTGCATTACGTATAACTTATATACAGAATATAAAATTTGCTATATCAGAGGTCATATTAATTAACTTTGGTGTGCTAAATTGAACAGTCATTTCCATTTTCTTTCTATCACTAAAGGCTTTCTCATAAATCACAAAATAAATATGGAAATTATTGCAATTATATAGTGTCCAGTATAAAATGGGTACATAATTTCATAAAAGTAGTACATGTTACAGGAAGAATGTTATAATTTTCGAAATCAGCGTGTTTGCTTCCATATGAGTGTCGGGCTGTCCTAGTGAGCGGAGGTGTTTGTGCCCGCTCCATAACCGAATGGC
Organism: Mantis religiosa; assembly: GCA_030765055.1. Taxonomy (NCBI): domain Eukaryota; kingdom Metazoa; phylum Arthropoda; class Insecta; order Mantodea; family Mantidae; genus Mantis; species Mantis religiosa. The sequence goes on from CM060951.1 coordinate 181,581,439, forward strand.
CGGTCGATCGACTACTAGTGTTCCCGATAAATGTTGTAAGAGGTGTAAAGCTAAACTGGTGAACGGCTTAAAATGTTGCATCTGTAAAAACTTTTATAACAGTAGTTGTGCTAAATTAATTGATATTAAAATGATTGATGACAACAGTGTCCAGTGCTGTGAAAATGTGAAAACAAGCGTGATATCCTGATGACATGGAAATAGGCTTTTTCGAAGCTAAAGTGAAGTAGCTGATTCCGAAAACAAAATTGACATTCGTATTGTTAATTAAATTATCCACCAAAAAGACTTGGTAATTTACTAATTACGTGAAAGTGTAGTTTTAAGTAGTTTTACTTAAGTGCCAATTTAACACTCTCAGTCACCGTGTGCAAACTTCAAAAGTACCTACGTCAGATCTTGGCAATAGTGAAGTATTTTTTAATTTTGTAATTAATCGAAGTGATAGCGAAAATGTGAAGTCTATATCTGATGAAAATACACGTAATGAAACTGCCCAATCTGACGATATCTCGGTAGGGGAGGAGTGTGTTGCCTCTAGTGATGGTAAACAAGAAACAGCCGATGCACATGACGTTGCAATCAAGTAAGTAGGAATAAGAGAATACATAAACAAACAATAGTTGGCAAAAAAGACTATAAATAACAACTCTGTTTTAAAAACTGTACCAAAGAAAGTTTATTTATTTGTATCCAGATTTGCCCCATCTACAAAAGCGGAGCAATTGGAGTTGTAAGTTAAGGAAAGTTTCCCTGAGGCAACGTGTGAGATCCTAAAATCTAAATATCCAGATGCATATACATCTTTTAAAGTTTTTATTAATTGTACTAATGTAGAACAGGCAATGGATATGGATTTTTGGCCACAGGGTACATTAGTAACTAAGCTTTCTCAAAATAGACTGCCTCTATCATAAGGCACTTAATGCATTATGAGGGTCCCTACTACTATAGTGTCATATAATGGAATTAATATTTTATTTTGGAATATTCAATACTTACTAAATAAAATTCACTATATATAAATTATTCTAGGTGAGTTAAGAGTTGACGTGTTCTGCACCACGGTGCATGGTTAAATATGACGAAATAAATTTTATCAAAATACCTGACTATTAATTATCCACTTGTTATTGCAGGTCTAATACTGAACATGAGGGTACTGCCATTTACATTAAAGATGGATTGTATTAATGTCACCATTCTTGCTCAAGAATCTGTTTTTTGAAATATGCACGAGCTATATTGCCTCTCTTAATTTTCTGTGTGTTTGTCTTTTTATAGAATACTTGATATTAAAACGTCTTATGATAAGAGAATTTTCTCAGAAGATTTTATGATTTTTTAAATCTGGTATATAAATTTTGGACCAATTTTAACGTAGTTTTATGTGGTGGCTTAAATTTATATTTTCTTGAAAAGTCGAATGCTGTTAGTGGGTTTAACAATATTTTGGATAGTTTTAGCTTACAACTGACTATCAAACAGCCTACAAGGCCACATAGAAATGGCACTTCTGGATCTTGCCTTGATAATATTGCAACTTCAATTCATACTGACAAATGTAAGGCCAGTGCATACAACACCATTCCATCAGATCATGATGCTATTCTTTTTTATATTAACAATAATTATGATTTAAATAATGACATGCATAATAACCTAAATCTTATGGACCGATAAATGATTTTCATGCATATAGGTTTATCTGCCACTTGAGACATATATTTTGGACTGAGTTGTATAGCATTAGCAATTATAGTGGAAAGGTCACACATTTTTCAATGCTTACTTAGAGATAGTAGAAACACATTTTCCTTTGGTATCTACTGCTGTTAAATCCATTAAGAAATCCACAAATAGAAGACTTCTAGAAAATATGAAATCTTTACAATTTCACAAGCAAATAAAAAGAAATTGGGGACGAGAAGCATATGTAGATTACTGCAATAGGCAAGAGAGAGAAGGATTGGCTTGGATGAGAACAGGAACAATATTTCTAAGAGGGATAACAGGTAGGGAAAAGGGAATTTGTGAATTGTGTGGGGGAAAAGAAAGCATAGAGCACTATGTAACAGAATGCGAGGAGGTTGTAATATGGAAAAAAAAAGGTTTGGGAGAAAAATGGGAGAAAGTAGATCAGAGGATAGTAAATATGAAAATGTTAACGGGCAGGGGGGTAAAGAAGTTAAGAAGTATTGGTGAGTTCTTGCAGAAAGTAAAATAAAAATGGGCCAGAAATGTAAAGAACATAAGAAAGTAAGATGCAAATAAATGTAGCCAAAAGATGTAAATTGTAAAATTTTGTAATATGCACAGTAAAAATCTAATCTAATATTAAGAAATCCACAAATAAATGGTACACCTTTGAACTCAAGAACTTGAAACATGAATGTTTATATTACTGTGCTATATATGTACATTTTAGCTTCGGTGACTTAAAAAACAAATATATAGAAATTAAAAAGAAGTATAAAAGTATACATAAATGTACAACAATAAAATATTATTCCTCATTAATTAAAAAGAGTTCAAACAAATCAAGATGCATCTGGTCTATTACATCTATGTTTGTAAACAACAGTTCAAAAAGCAATTATCAGATACCTTTAATTCAGTTTTTACCAATAACGTTCAAGACATTGTTAACTCTCTACCTTTTAACACAGATAAGGCACTCCTTTCTTAGACAATCCCTCTAAAGTAGACTGCAATTTCAAATTTAATCACTTGAATATTGAAGATGTCCATTCAACCATTTTGACTCTAAATAACAGTCCTTGCCTTGATGTATATGGCCTTAACTCAAAAATACTTAAAATAGCATCCACATATATTTCAGAAGCTTTAGCTTTTATTTTCAATCTTCGTTTGGATACTTGCGAATTTCCTGATGCTTTTAAATATGCAAAGTACATACCTGTACATAAAGAGGGGAAAATATGATCTGGTAAATTACAGAGGTCTTTGAAATTCTATTAAATAAAAAAATTATCAAATATTTTGAAGTTTATTCAATGTTTTCAAATAGTCATTTTGGATTTCGTGCCAAACGCAGTACCGTTGATGCTGTGATTTCTTTTTTAACCTTGATGTTACTCCAGCCTTGAAAGAGGAGATATAGTACATAGCCGATTTTTTGATCTGACAAGGGCCTTCGACACTATTTCATGTGATATCTTGCTCAAGAAACTAAATACTATGATTGAATGATGATAGTCTGAAATTGATCAGATCGTATTTGTCACACAGATATCAATCTGTATAAGTGAATGGACTATTTTCTAATTTTATGATGGTGAAACATGGTGTCCCTCTGGGTTCCATAAGTGAACCCTTGTTTTTTATCACACACACACACACACACACACACACACACACACACACACACACACACACACTCACACACACACACACACACACACACATACCTCTAAGGACATACCTCCATGCAGATGATTTAGCAATTAATATTGCGTTAAATGACAGAAGTATTGATTGTTCTAAAATAACTGATTTGTTTAACAAAATTTAAAATTGGTGTAAGCATAACAGCCTATTAATTAATAATAACAAACCTGTCGATGTTGCTTTTAAAATTAATTCAGCTGATCCTAGCTCTCTTGAATCAGTTAAGTCTTGAATCTTGTCTGGGTTGGCGCACTCATACTGAGAATGTTGCTGGGAAATTAATTAGAGAACATTTCTTATTACGAATTTTAAAGAAATACTTATCTTTGAAGTCTCTAAAAGCCTTTTATTTTGGATGCATAAATAGCTATTTGAGTTACGGAATTTGACTATGGGGAAACAAGTCTCATCTAATAACATTTTTATACTTCAGAAGGGAACTATTCGACTTATGTGTAGAGTATCTTCTAGGACACACTGTAAACTGTTATTTATTGAGTTGGGAATTTTAATCATGCCTTGCTTGTTTACTATGAAAGGTTTATAATATTTGAAGAGGGATCAAAACTGAAAATAAATTTGTTATAATTTTGTCTTTTGTATGTTAAGATGAATATAGATTTATATACCTTGTGGTCCTTATTCATAATTACTCCACAAGAAATAGTGCTAACATTTTATTGCTAAATGCAAATACAGTAAAATGAAAATACATCTTTAAATTTATTTAATAGTCTTGCCAAGAATGTCAGAGCTCCGCCACTAGTGCTATTTAAAGAAAAGTTATACTTACACTGCTCACCAAGAGAAGTGGCATTACTAGAGCTAGGTAATCCAAAAAGGAGAGGAATAATAATCGAGAAAATATTGAAATTCTGCTATAGGTATATTAAAGGGCAGAAAGGGGAATTATTGAATCTGTGCATGAAGCAATAGAAAATCATTAAAATATAAAATTAGTTGCTGATCGGAATTGGAAAGAATGGTATCGAAGATCTATGCATGGGAGATCTATAGAGAGCAGAGGAGGTAAATCATAGCGGTTTTTGGAAGGAAGTGAGAACTAGAGAGCAAGGCATAGATAGGCAACAGATATGGGAAAGTATAGAAGAAAAGAAGCCTTTGACATTTTTAAGCAATTAAAGACAGAATGGGATAGGGAATAATATATAGATCAATGTGGCAAAACTGGAAGAGAAGGCATAGCATGGACGAGAGTAGGAATATTATACTTAAAAGGGTTAAGAAGTAATGCGGTAGGGATGTGTGAATTTTGTAGAGATGAAGAGAGCACTGTTCATTACCTGATAGAATGTAAGGAATTAACAAATTACAGGAGAAAAATATGGGATAAGAAATGGGACAGTGTAAGTAAAGCGATATTAGCGTTACGCATGCTAACGGGGATGGGAGAAAAGAAAAATAAATGTATAGGAGAATTCTTATATAGGATAAGAGAAAAATGGATTAGAGTAAAGGAAGTGAAGGTCAAGAAGATATGACACCAAGCTGCTCAGGAACACCAAAGGCTTATAGCCAGGGGACCTGAGTCAGAATGCATGAGGTACCTCCAGAAAGTAAGTTCTGTTTGGTAATACACTTAAATTGTGTACCGATACAGAAGAATTATTTATTGCACAAAATTCTACAACTCTTAAACTACTTTTCCACACAATTGGCGAATTTTTTTCAGGCATTTATCATAGCGGGGCACATATTTTTGTATTCCTTCTTCATAAAAGTTTGCTGCCTGTGTCTTCAACCAGTTGGAAACATTGTCTTTCAGCTCTTCATCATTGTTGAAGTTTTGACTGCCAAGGAAACATTTGAGATGCAAAAACATATGAAAGCTGCTAGGAGCGAGGTCAGGGCTCTACGGGGTGTGGTCAAACACGACCCAGCCAAATCCCTGTAGGACGTTTTTCGTCGCATTTGCAGTGTGTGGTCGTGCGTTGTCGTGAAGAAACACAAAACCTTTTGACAGCCGATAAATTTCAATTGGTTTCACTTTCCTAGCATTCAGAAAACGAATCACAGATCTGATTTCACAAGCGGCGGAATTTTCAATCAACATCGACGTGGTAAAGAAAGCGTAGATAACTGATAGCGATCTCGCAATGACGCACGTTTCTTCTCCTTGAATACAGAGCGTCTACCGCACATGTGCGGAGCTGCGATAGCAGCGCTGCAGCGGAGGTAAATTGAAACAGAACTTATTTTTTCTGGACGCTCCTTGTATAATACGGCACGTTGAATATTAGTTATTGTAGTGAAATTGTAATGGAAACTGCACAAATAAATACCATATCATATTTATCTATTTATCAAAACCGGAAAAGTGTGGCAGGACAGTGTTAAAGGTTGACGATTGTGCCATTGAAGCTGGGCAAGTACAACCAAAACCAAACTGCCTTTAATGTTAACGATTACAATTTTATTTACTAATTAATGTAAGAATTACTTTCACCTGTTTTCTTGTGAAACACAAATATGCTTTAAGGACGATTATTAAAAGCGTAATTATGACCGCTCGAAGTTCTTTTGTTCCCTAAACAGCATTTCCATGTATTACGAAATAGACTAAGGCCTTAATGGCGCCCACATAGCTGATATTCGTGATACAGCATGTGCCACAGCCGGAAACAGAAGCACCTGCCCATGGAACATGAAACCTACACTTGCTTCCTGTTTTGTGCACATAGCTGAGACCCTTTGCCCACACAGATTTCCCAAACGCAGCGAGGATAACGAATTGCTCGACATTAATACTTCCTGCGAAAGTGACAGGTTTCTTGTATGAAAAATAGCAGCAGGTAACACTGCTCTTTTACTAATTCAGTTATTGCTTTCTGGTTTTCGTGTGACTAATGCTGGAATATCTACTCTGATATGCATATTTTATTTTTAACCAAGGTTGAAGTGGTTTTTGTGAAAGCTAAACAACGTGTTACTCTAAGCTGCATACATATGAAACTTTCATCTTTGTAAAAACAAATAGCAGCATTAAAGTATCCCTTTTTAAAAATTGAAACTAACTTATATTCAGTGGATATGACAGTATTCTCTATGGATCTTCAATGGGCAAACAGAAGGTGCAGATAATAATTTGCAATACTAGAAAAAGGTGCAATGCGATGGATATTACAGCTTATGACATCCAATGTAAAATTCGATTAAATGTAATTAATAATTGTTCATAATTTAACTTACTTTTTGTGTAACTAACTTATAATACATCTGTGTTTCAAGTACTTCATAAACAAACTGCAGTAGGAGAGGTTCGTCATACTGAGAAATTCAGTGCCATTCAGTTTGAACCGCAGATCTCTCGGTCTCCGCCGGGTTGCTCCAACCACTGAGCTATATTACGAAGGCCGTTCAATAAAGAATGATCACAATTTTTTTGACAACGTACCTTTACTCATCCTCATAATTTTGATGGTCCTTTCCAAAATATTCTCCCCTGAATGCGATGCACTGTCCCAGATTTTCTGCTAGCTTTATAGACAGGCTGGAAAGCATTTTTTGGGAGATCCTTCAAAATCGCTTCCGCAGCCTTCACCACTGCTTCTCATGAAGGATAATGCCTACTACGAAGGCGTTTCTTCAAGTTACAGAATAGAAACATGTCACATGGGGCTAAATCCGGACTATAGGGAGGGTGAGGGATGCACTTCACGTTGATTTTTACAAGATATTCAGCAACAAAATTGGCAATATGCAGCCGCGCATTATCGCGGTGGAGCATCCAGCCTGCTTCATGGAAATGTGGTCTTTTGCACCTGATATGGACTTGCAATGTTTTCAGGACATCCCTGCTGTATTGTCCAGTTACTGATGTGTGTTCAGGTACAACATGCTGATAAACCAATCAATTAATATCAAAGAATAAGATGACCGTAACTTTCCCAGCAGAAGTAACCACTTTTGCTGTTTGGGGGGGTTGGTGATGAAGGAGTTTTCCACACTGAGCTTTGCTGTTTGCTCTCAGTATCAAAATGATGTAGCCAAGATTTATCAGCAGTGATTACGTTTGAAAGAAACTCCAGATCTTCCTCTAACATCAACTTTAACTGCATGTTACCTCCATTGCAGCGGTAGGCGATGCTGAATATGTCTGAAATTGTCTGATTCTCACAGGCGGGAACCAGGAGTGCCAACAATGAAACTACTACGGCGTGTTTGTTTCACATTAAGCTAACAGAATATAATACGATTGAATTTTAGTGCGAAAAATTGTGACCGTTAAAAATTATGATCGTTCTTTATTGAACAGCCCTCGTAAATTGTCCAACTGACTCGGTCGCGCCGTCGCTGAGTGGTTATACTGCTCGACTGCCACCAAGGCGGCCGAGGTTGGACCCCAGGCGACCACAAAGTGAGATGTATGGTTGACAACATGGCGCTGGGGAGGGAGGGGGAGTTTTCTGCGTCTTCATCTCACGTATCATCAGTGTTGCCGCCTGCGGTGCCAAATGTAGTAAAAATGAGCGTTAAACACTACACATGTATTTGGAGGAGCGGAGCCAGATTGGAAAATCATTGGCATAGCAGCGATTTGAACCGCGGACCTCCCGCTCTCCGTCCGGTTACTCTAAACCACTGAGCTACTATGGCCAACATGCCGACATGACATTACATTCTCCAGCTGACTCGTATGTTTCCCGGTACACCACTAGGGGTTCTCATATGCTATGAGACCCACACTTTTGTGGCGACTTACTATGCTGTTAAGTACTTAAGTCACAGGCTTCATAGTTAAACCACTATGTTTTTACTTTAGGTAAGTAGGCACATTGGCCATAGTATTTTTTTGTGTTTTTTTCTGTTTTTGTTTTTGTAATTTACGTCCTCCAACATTTAGTCCTATCGGACGATGAATGAAATGAGTGAAATGATGCTCAATGCATCTGGGATCCATGGAGCTTAGAGTTACCCGACATTCGTCTTTCAGGATAAGGGAAAACCCCTGAAAAAACCTTATCCAGGTAACTCACCCTGACCGAGATTCGAACTCGGGACCTCTTGAACGTGATGCAGATATGCTGCCATCTACGCAACCAAGGTGAACGTTGGCCATAGCAGCTCAGTGGTTTAGAGCAACTGCCGGAGAGCGGAAAATCCGTGGTTCAAATCCCGGCTATGGCATTGAATTTTTAAGTCTGGCTATACTCATTCAAATCTGAGCCTACACACGGCTAGTGTAGAAGAAATGATTATTTCCATCAATTTACACATGTTGTTTTCCAACCAACCCCCTTTTTCTCAACAAGCAACTACAAAATCTTATATAAACATGTGGGATAACATACCTTAATAGCAAGTTATAAACTACTACTTTAAATCCAGGCTTCAGTACTTTTAGGTGAATTAATGGAAGATAACTGTACTTAAAACTCTAATCGTGCGTTGCGAACCTGGAATTAGACTCAAATATCCAATGCCACAACCAGGATTTTAAACACGAACTCCTGTCTTTGTCCGAATACTCTACCCACTGAGCTATCATGGCAACATGCCAGCACGACACTAAATTCTCCAACCTACTTGCATTTATTCCGGTAAATCACTATATCTCTAGTACTAGAGATAAAGTACCATAAATGCAAATATCTAAAAGAGAGAAGTGGGAAGTGTTTTAAGGATCAAAAGGTAATTAATAGTTTAGGCTATATAAAATGGAATGAGGGAGAGAAACATACATCGAAATATGAAACAAAGAGGCCAGAATGGGGTGCGAGAAAACTAGGACAGGTGCAATAAATGTAGCTAACTGGTCTAAAAAGGAGAAAAATGGCAGAGAAAAAGGAGAGAGAGATATACTTCTAAGTTTAGTAGAATGTTTATAGTTCGCATTATATTTTGGAAGATGGGAGGTGATGGCGCTGAAAGAAAAAGAGTACGCACAGTTAAATTACATCAGAAAGAATATCAAAGAGTGGAAACATTTAAATACCTGGGATCTATAGTAACAGTAAATAATAAAACATCAGTGGAGATTTAAGAAGTAATAGCAGGTCGTAGCAGATGTTTCTATGACTTGTAGAATATGTTTAAATCAAGGAACGTCAGTAGGAATACTAAATTTAAAATATATACAATTGTACTGAGACCAGTAATAATGTATGCTTCAGAAAGAAGGGTGTTCACAACCAGGGAAGAATAGTGAAAAGGTAGATTTTGAAAAATATATTTGGAGTGATAAGGGACTTGGACAGATGGAGAGTGTGGACTAACTTGGAGTTACACTGCCTATTTGGACGGTAGCGTAGATGGTAGCATGTCTGCCTCACGTTCAAGAGGTCCCGAGTTCGAATCTCGGTCAGGGTGAGTTACCTGGATAAGGTTTTTCCTGGGTTTTCCCTTATCCTTCAAGATGAATGTCGGGTAACTCTAAGCTCCATGGCCTCTGGACTCATTTGAGCATCATTTCACCCAATTCATTCACCGTCCAATATTACTTAAAGTTGGAGGACATAAATTACAAAAAAAGTATTTAAATGGATAGAGTCAGCATGAAAAAATTCAATGCCATGGACGGGATTTGAACCACGGATCTCCTGGTTTACGTCCAGTCGCTCTAACCCATTGAGCTACTATGGCCTACGTGCCCTCCTGACATTAAATTCTCCAGTTGACTCATATACCTTTCCCGGTAAACCACTAGGGGCTCTCGTATCCGAGATTGTATCCGTGAAGCCTGGGATTCAAGTACTTACGATAGTAAGTCGCCACAGACTGTCTATCTCGAATACGAGAGCTCCTAGTGGTTTACCGGGAAAACATATGAATCAATTGGAGAATTTAACGATAGGACGGCACGTTGGCCATGGTAGCTCAATGGGTTAGAGCGACTGGGCGGAAACCAGGAGATCCGTGGTTCAAATCCCGGCCATGGCATTGAATTTTTCATGTTGACTCTATCCATAGAGAACCTTAGCCTATGTACGGCTAGTGTGAAGAAATGATTAATTTCCACCAATTAACTTAAATAGTAGTTAACATTTAACAAGGAAGAATAAGGTGGATTTGCCATGTGCAGAGAATACCAGAAACCAGTGTAGTTAAGAAGATATTCATAGGAAAGCTGGATGGCAGAAGGAGAAGAAGAAGACCCAGGATGAAGTGGGTAAATGGTGTAGAAGTTGACTTGAGAAAGTTGGGAGTTTAAGGCTTGAGAAGAAAAGCGGAGAACCGAGTAGAATGGAATAGGGTGGTTACGGAGGCCAAGGACCTACATGACCTGTAGTGCCAACTATCATCATCATCATCATCATCATCATCATCAACATCATATTTAGCAATGTAATAAAAAGGATGGCAGAATTTAATTTTAAAGAAATGGAAAGAATTTCCAATAGAGCTGAACGTTGGAAAACAAATTTAACTCAAAAAGAGATGCGTAAGTATGGACAAAACTGCAATATATTTAGCAAAATTGATTTTAGAATGGTTAAAGGAAATTTAAGAAAGGCAGGGAAAAATGCTGGTAAAAAGGGTAAATAGGTATATAAACAATAGTGCATATGATGACTTTACATAGAACAGATTATTAAATATAAGTGGAAGAAACAGAAATAAACAACTCCAAGAAGCAATAATAAATTCTATATACAAATATTTAATAATTACATTTAGTAGTGTAACATTTTCAAAGAAGCAAACCAAACTAATCATTAACTTTGAAATGCAAGTGTGTTTACCTGTGAGAGTTAACGAGGGTATTAAAGGATTGGAATTATGTTTCAGATGGTAGAATTGATATTAAGATTTGCCATTTTATAGCATTTGAGGTAGACTTAAGTCTATATGACAGTTAAAATGACCTTGGTTGCTTTTAAAAATTATGGGCAATGTTATATATATTTTTGGTACCTGATACTGCTTCCTTGCTGCATACTTGTATATTTCAAAGTCGTTGACAACTTCTGTAGATCTGTACCTCGTCATTTATTTCTTCCTGTTTGCACTGGTTGTGTATGGTAATGCATACAAACTGGTCTTCCATAAAGGTAAGAAACTTTATATTGCCTGGCTGTCTTACAATGTTGCACATTTGCAGTTGGATTCCAACTCAGTGTCATTTACCACGTTTTAAAACCCTGCCTTATGTGTATTTTGTAGTACCAGGTTCAATATTTTAAGTACAAAATACTATTTGTTATTGTTGGCCTTTATTACCATCACTTGTAGTCTCCTATTTTATTATGCTTGTTAATGGAGTTGATACAGGAATCAGGTTTCTATTAAGTTCCACTTTAGGAATCCAAGTTTTCTGTTTGTTTTCTGTTGGCTTTAACTAGAATCAGTAGCAGAAAATGTTTACATTTTTACGACTAAAATGGAGAAAGTGATAAAAGCAATAATTTGTATAAGGAAAAACTGAAGCACTCCAAACAAGAGTGACACATGTGCTCTTGGCACTTTCCCTGTTTTGTTCGAAGGTATTTTAGTTCATGTAACGTATTTACCATAGTATAACTAACACATAACATGGCTCCCGTTCATCTATAGATAATCAATTTTATAATTAGACTGACATTGCAACAAGGATATTTACAGCAGTAAACCGAAATCAACAACTGTCATGTGTTATACTCCACGCAGGGAAAGTATTCGATGTCTCTGATAGACTAAAGATAAATATAAATAGAATGCTACTGAATGGAAGTGGAGCCGTAACGAACTTTGCTCCAGACAATGAAGGAGTTAATCAGCCTCGTTAAGTCCCTGAGGGGTCTTGGTTGAGGAGACGGCCAGGAACAATTGGTTTGCTTACCACGTTCCACCTTCCAGACTGTACTCCACTTATGACACCTATTGTGGCCAGAGACGAAGGACGCAGTGATCGGACAGTAGATCTTTGTTCGCCCGGTGGGGTTAGTTGGCTACATTTTACAATACTTTCTGTGGAAGGTTGCTTACAATTTCGTTGTTAAATAAATTGCAAGAATGAGCAAGAGTAACGCCGTTACAGAAAGCACAATAGGCACGCCACTTTGGAGGGTATCTACCAAAGCAATCCACACAAAGTGAAGACTGACCTCCCGTCTAATGGAGGAGGCTCAGTGGTTAGACCGCTTGGCTCTCACCAAAGCGGCCTGGGTTCGACCGCAAAGTGAGACTTGTGATGGACAACACGACGCTGGGGCGGGTTTTCTCCGGGATCTCCGGTTTCCCCCGCCATCTCATTCCACCGGTGCTCCATCTTCATCTCATGTGTCATCAGTGTCATCGCCTGCGGTGCCGCATGTAGTAAACGCGGGAATTAAACACTACACATTTCCCCTCTAATGACCAGGGAGTTACTGATCTGTCACAAAAGGGTGCACAGCGCCTCCGTGGGGCTTTCCATAGGGCAAGACCTAGAGACTAACAAGCCCCGCCCCCCATCTGGTCCTTTGGACTCAAGACGACATGGAAGTGGATACGCCACTTACGTGCACCAACCCCAAAGGGGAAGCCTACCGATTAACCTCGGTGGGGCCGCCTGGTGATCTAGCACACCTTCTTCTAGCTATGCAGGCTAATACGCGGGAATATATGGCTTCCCTCAACCCCGTCCGGAGACGTACCCGATCTCCCATGGGTATCGGGAACCACTGCCCCATCGAGTCCAACCCATCCGAACAACTCCCATTCAGGGAGGGGCTCGAATTTTCAGCCCGAGGTTCCTATAGTAATGTCAGAGGTACCACGAGTGCTAGGGGTCCGCAGCGACCGCACCACGGCAGCTGAAGGGGACAGATACCCTCCTCTACGAGGGCCACTTTATTATACCACAAACACCGTCACCACCGCTCCCGCCCCGCCACCGCCATCGCCACCACCACCAATATATCGTATCAAAATATATTGCAGCCAGAACTTTACAGCCAGTTTTGTGAGAGTAGAGTGGCAATTATCCCAAAAAGTGTAGTTTGAGTGGAGGGTGATTTATTTGAAATATTGCCTTGAAGAATGCTTCAAGTTATTATCTTCATAGAACTGTACACAGAGATCAATTACTAGCATTTTGAACAGGGGACCAGAAACTGGGAATTTTCACCGAAATATATGTTTCGAAATTTGGAGAGAATGTAAGAGTGTGTGTAATTTACGTCCTCCATCGCCGTTTAGTCATGTCGGATGATGAATGAAATGGGTGAAATGATGCTCCTGTGAGTCCGGGGTCCATGGAGCTTAGAGTTACCGGACATTCGTATATCAGGATAAGGGAAAACGGAAAAATCCTTATCCAGGTGACTCTCCCTGAACGAAATTCAAACTTGGGACCTCTTGAACGTGTGGCAGCTACGCTACCATCTACGCTACCGAGGCGGTTGGAGAGAATGTAAGAAATGTCCTACCTAATGCTTTTATGTCATTAAAATGTAAATAAAAACTTATTTGCGACATTCAGCAATGTAGCTTGGTATTTTAGAATAATTTTCTGCTTATATTACTGAAAATCCGGACCTTTTCAATGTTCTCTTTGGACTTTCTTTCTCTATTATTATTTATTTAGTTCAGCACACGTGTAATGTTGCTCTAATTCAGTATCAACACCTAATAGTAGTAAGGATTGCTATCATATTAAATGATGACCATTTTACTCGTGACGTCCTGGCTGGAGAGAATTGTTTGCTATGTAGGTTGCTACCCATTCCGAAGTTTAATAGGTGAACTGGATTGATTTTACTTTTCCACTATACTCGTACTTTAAGAATCGCTAAATCATTAAACTTTAGAGTATTTGTCAAATTAAGTATTACAGTTGATGTGTAATTTATGTAGTCAGATGAGAAGGATGGCGCTGCGGTAACTCTGTGACTTGATACGGAAGCTCGATCCCTGACGACCACGAACTTAGACTTGGTTGATTTTCGTTGTTCTCTCTTAAGGGATGTTGGGTGATCACTTTCATATTGCAATTTCCTATCTACCGTTTCCCTTCATTGCATTTCTTTGCCATCTTTGAGGTGTGCTTTAATTTGGTGCTGGACAAATGGCGCGGGTGTTCGCGTCATGTCAATGCTGTTCTACTTATCAAGACCAGATCCAGAGTGTGGTGGCTTAGTAGCTCATTCTTGCCCCGGGTTAAGGAACTTCCACTACTTCTTAGGGACTTTATCACGTCTCTGTGGTGTGTTAATCTGCGACTCCATTACCTAATGCGGTTTTCTGATTTGATTTCTTTCTGATGGAGGATGTGATCTAAGGGGCTAGAGGGTTGCCTCAGAAGTCCCGGGACTAGCCTGCATAGCTAGTAGAAGTTGTGGAAGATCACCAGGCGGTCCTACCGAGGTTATCGTTGGTCTTCCCTGCGGGCTTGACGTGCGTAATATGTGTATCCACTTCCATCCCTTCTTGACGTTGTTGTCGATGGGGGGGGGGGGGGGGGCTTTTTAGGAAGCCAGGTATTGCCCTAGGAAAGAGCCACGGAGATTTCCATCGCTCCCGGGTTGAAGGAGGCTAGGGTCTTCGCAGTTTTGGATAGATCCTCTACAGATAAATGTGTACAGATCTGTGTGTGCGTTGTAGTGCGCGAGGTGTCCCCCTTCGTTGTCTGCTCTTTTCTCTTTAGTCATTTTTTCGGTAAACATATGAAGAAAAACTAAACTGTGAGAATAACCGTGATACCTTGATGGAACTGGAATTGGATTATATCGGAATGAGCTCTACAGGGCAATCAGACTTCGCTCATTTCACCTATGCCCCAAGTGGGACATTCCCGGGTGAAGGATGAGGTGAGAGGAGACAGAAGGAACCACGAGAGTACAGAGGGGCAGGATCCCTACAGTTTACTTAGATGGCAACTTCCCCCGTCAGGTCAGGACAACGGACATCCCACCCTACTCTAGTTCGGAAGCAGTCCCACCAAGAGCCCGGCAACCAACCCACAGGAGGAGGAAGGGCTTATTCACAGCATATCATCCTGCCATGCGCCGCCGAGGCATCCACCGACAGTTCTATAGTCTGTCTAGTCAACACGTGCAGTTCCGACTCAAAGGAAACTGATCTCCACACTTCAGAAATGGAACACTGCCGTTGAGGACCAAAGCAACCCTGATTTTCTTGAAATGTCAGTCGCATGTTTACTCCACGTGGAATATCAGTTGCCAAAGCTCCAACTTCCAGTTTATCTGTTTCATTACGTGCAGAAATTTGCTGTGTGTCACGATGTGGAGACCGTGGGAGGGAAATTCGGTGCTAAATGCAAATGAAATAGTGGATATCTTTCAGTCAAGTGAAAATAATCAAAGTGATGACAATAGTGTGAATAACTGGGCCGAGTTATGTTATTGGAAAAACCTCAAAAAACAAAGCTATAACGGGAACTGTTTCTAAGAAAATTCAAGCGCTTGTTTTGAACACATATAAATACATGCTGAAAAATAATCTTGGTAAGGAGTCGTGCAATGAACCTGATGATAAATTCTGGGTATTCACAGAAATACAGTAAGAAATAAAGTGACGAAAGAAATACCAACGCTGATCACGTGTGAAAACAAAAGGAAACGTTTCTCTAAAGTAGATAATTTCACATTCGATTTAGTTCACCGAGAAATTTATAGATTCCATGCAAAAGAGGAAGCCTCCACCTTAGATGAATTGGTTGCATATTTGCAAGAAATTTGTGATTTTCCTTATGGGCACTGCACTTTGCGCGGTCTCCTAAAGGAGCTGGGTTTCAAATACCACACTTTGAATAAGATATGGGTTATTTTGGAATCCAGTAGAATTGTAGCTTGGCGATATATATGTCAAAACTAAGGAAGTTTCGCAGTAATGGACATGAGATAATTTATTTAGAAGAAACCTCGTACCATACCCATGACGTATCGAGAAAGGTGGCACCCTTGTAGAACGGACTGGGAGAAGGAGGGCCGGGTTTGCAAAACGATTACAAGGGTTCGTGAAAGATGCGGCCGATGTGCACACGCGTTAACTAAACAGACTTTACCCTGAAAGAGACCACCAGACGAGAGATGATCATGGAGATGAAATTGAGGGACAGGAAATACCGAGGATGTAATTAACCTAACCAGTATTCAACTCAGACCCTGGAAAACCTCCGAAAACCCCATGGGTCAGATAGGTCGATCACGGGAATCGACCCCGGAACTCCCGAATGTGGGCCACAGATGAAACCGCCTGATCCATCTCGCTTTTTTGATATCTGATGTTAATTTAGTTTGATTAAAGAAACACTTCATTTTATCAAATCAATTAAGACTTAAATTAGAGACAGACATTACATCAACAAGTTGAACAGAAGCAGTAGTGGGTAGTACGTACTTAAATGATGTGAGTACCTGCCAAGATAAAGTCGTCGCAGCTGCCATTCCAAACAACATCTTCGCAGTAGCCCAAGAAAGGTGGAGACAGGGTTTGCTGTGGTCACACTTTGATCTCCAAATGGATTAAATACATATATACCGATAGTGATACGATAGATGACGAATCCAATGATTCTACTCCTGCGTGGCGATTACACGAGCAAAATACTCTTATCAGTACACATGCTAAAATCCTTGCTCTGAAAAGAGACGTTGTGAAACAAAAAGTCGTCGCCCATGGATGTCATATCTGAAAGCTTTTGACAACCTGCAGGGGAACACGGAAAGCTTGGGCGGGAAAGATAAAAAGAACTTGTTTAGGATATTTCAGGTTCGGCATCTTGTTTGTTTCAGATCAGCTGTCAAAAATCTTTCTGCCAGTAGTTGCTTGTGTTGCTTTTTTTCTTTTAAGCTGTTTGCAAAACGAAGACGCGAGTCGCTCTAATTCACATTAACGATAACAGAGATGGATTTACGTAATGGATCACCTAACATTTCTAGAATTAACTGACATTATGAAATCCGTCACTAGCACTATCACATTTTTTTTGTGCTACGTCTCAAGTTTAAGAAAAACATATAATGTTGTTTTGTAGAATCTACATTAGTAATGTTTACGATAAGAGCGTAGTACAGGTCCTCCCATTCATTAGTCACATGGCAATAAGGTGTGAAAAACAGTCGTAATTTCGGAGAACTATTAGGCAATCGATAAAGGTGCTAGTTTTCTAATCATTCTGACGATAACTAATCACCAGAGCACGTACGTTTATACCTACATCTGTATAGAAACACCTAAATCGTTAAACATTCTCTGAAAATGAAATCGAATTACTCAAAGCGATATTCCGCCTCACTATGCAGACTTAAATTTATCTCTCACTAAATATAGCTGCTGAATAACCTCGAGTTTGAAATGTCTCCATACGTATCAAATAGGGGGATTGACTTACAAGGCATTAATTTTAGACACATATAGAAATAGCTACCTACAATAATATATGGAAAACTGTAGCTACATTTAGAACTTTATTCAAGGGTATTTGTCTCAGTAATTGGGGCTATTGTACATACAACAGCTGTAGTCATTAGCTTTCATATCAATAACGTTTCCTGCATTTTATAGATCTATGTAATAGTAGATAATAAAACACCCATGGACATTCAAGAAGGAATAGCAAGTGGTAACCGATGTTTCTGTGCCTTGCAGAATATATTTAAATCAAGGAACGTTTGTAGGAATACTAAAATTAAAATATACACAGCGGTACTAAGACCAATAATAATGTATGGTTCAGAAAGTTGGGTGTTGACAAACAGAGAATAACGCGGTTATTACTGTTTGAAAGGAAGATTTTGAGAAATACAAGGGGCGTCCAGAAAGTAAGTACTGTTTCAATATATCTCCGCTGCAGCGCTGCGATCGACTTCAGCACATGCACGGTAGACGCTCTGCATTAAGGAGAAGAAACGTCTGCCATTCTGAGATCACTGTCAGCCACGTACGCTTTGTTGTGCTTGTTTACAATGTCGGTGTTGATTGAAAATCTCGCTGCTTGTGAAATCAGATCTCTGATTCGTTTTGTGAATGCTAGGATTGCACCGCGCAGTACAGAATAAGCGCCGAGGAATGCTGTCAAAAGGTGTTGTGTTTCTCCACGCAGCGCACGACCACACATCTCAAATACGACGAAAAACATCCTACAGGGATTTGGCTGGCACGTGTTTGACCACCCTCCGTACAGCCATGAGCTCGCTCCTAGCGACTTTCATCTGTTTTTGCATCTCAAATCTTTCCTTGGCGGTCAACACTTCAACAATGAAGAAGAGCTTAAAGAAAATGTTTCCAACTGGTTGAAGACACAGGTGGCAATCTTCTATGAAGAAGGTATACAAAAACTTGTGCCTCGCTATGAAAAATGTCTGCAAAATTTCGGCAGTGGTATGGAAAAGTAGTTTAAGAGTTGAATAATTTTGTGCAATAAATAATTCACAATTTAATTTTATTACCAAACAGAACTTACTTTCTGGACGTACCTCGTATATTTGGAGCGATAAAGGACTTGGACGGATGGAGAATGCGGACTAACTTGGAGTTACAGTGCCTATTTGAACAACCAAATATAGTAGTGAAAATTAAACAAGGAAGAATAAGGTGGATTGGCCATGCGCAGAGAATTCTGAAAACCAGTGTAGTTAAGAATATATTCACAAGAAAACTGAATGGCAGAAGGAGAAGAGGAAGATCCAGGAAAAGATGGGTAGATGATGTAGAGGATAACTTGAGAAATTTGTGGGGTAAAGGCTGGAGAAGGAAACCAGAGGACCGAGTAGAATGGAAGAGGGTGGTTAGAAAGGCCTGTAGTGCCAACTATGATCATCATGATCATCATCACATTTTATAGATATCCAAGATTGAAGAATAATTGAAGAATTATTCGTTTGATTTACTGTTTTTGCTTAAACAGTGTTCATTTGTACGCTTAAAAGTGGAATGGTGTTAATTAAAGGCTTTCGGAATTACCATTCTCTTTCCAAGCACCTTAGTTTAATTTTGTATCTTATATTAAAGGTAATCCATGATTACAAATAATAAAAAATTGTAATTCTGTAGAAGTAAGTACTATTTGCCTTGGCACCGAGCAAAAGACAAGTGATAAATGACTTCGTGTCATCACTTATTTATGAAACACTTACGAGTAGATTTACACTGAAAGTTGGTGGTTTGACGATTTATTGAAACTTTGATGAAATATATTAAAGAGAGTGCAAATAGTCTTCAAAAACAAATTTTTTTGGTTATCTAGAATGGCAAATTGCTGTAATGTAGGGTCGTTGTATTATATGGTAACCCATTTCCAGGCTTTCTAATTAAGCTAAACTAGCAACAAAAGTTTCTGCGATTTTTTATACGGCCCTATCACTAAGTTTCTTGTATATGAGGATTAGAACGTTACACTCTGTCGTTTAAAGAACCTCATAGTAACACAGCAAAGCTAGTTAATTTGAGCGAAGATGAGGCTACAAATCAACACTCTTAATCTGGTAATGAAACACGTCCCTTATTTAATGATTCTGTTGCAATATGTTGTTGGAAACACCATACGAGTTTTCTTCTGTCAAGCGGTTGAAAATGGTCCTAGAATTGGTCCTGAGATCCCTCTTGATTGTTTCATTAAACTTAATGGGCCCTATTATTCTGAAGCTTATCTCTTATCAGACTTAACTACATTTTTCAGGACATAGTGAGATGTTTCATGCAATAGCGTAGCCCAATGTCTGCTGTTGTGACCATACACTCTCTATGTATTTAGGTGAAACCATGTTTTATTGGAGAAAAACAATGAAATGACTTTCTAAATATCAGAAAACCAATTGCAGCAATTCAATTGTTTTAAGAAAAGCTGAAGTTCTTCAACGTAAGTTAGACTGAACAATGAATGAATTGGATGAAATGATGCTCAAATTAGACCAAGGGTCCATAGAGCTTGGGATAAGTCCCAGAGTGGAGCTTATTCTGCCAGCAGTACCAATCTGAAGACCATCTTCATCGCCTAGTTGTAATTTAAGTCTTTGGTTTTGTTTTTCCTCTATGTTTTCATTTTTTTAATTGCTTCATTTACAGTTGGAATACAAGTTGATACACGAGCTCATTTTACAGAAGCTACAATAATCATTGCAGTACATCGATAGCCCGCTTTTAATTCCATTGTCCTTTTGGAATCTTGGAGATAAATAGACACTGGTCCTTTTAATAACTTCCTCAGCTGTGTGTTTAAATGTTTACTTAATAACTTTTGGAGGGGAAGCTTTTTGCAATTAAAGAAACATTTACATGCCTTAAGTGCGAATCGAACCCAGGATTAGAAGAAAGAATGCTAACCATGAACATGGAATTAATGTTTGCTTGTATAAACTGACAGTTTCTTTTATAATAGTAATCACTTCTTATGCACCTTAATGTTTAATCTAAATTGATAAGTTTAGCAGCAGACAAACACCTGCTAATAGCCTTGGGGCCATACAGAAGCCTATTGTTATGAGTGGGACTTGGCAGTTTACGTGCCGTGAAATTGGCCGCTATTCTCATTTCAGATGTTTAGCATGCAAAGCACGCAACAGGTGTGTAAGCGCGTGCCACCGTGTGTGTGTATAAGAAAGAGTAAGAAGATACAAACTTGGACTGGGAGAAATTAGCACAACTTTTAATACATTAACCACATTGTTGTTTACGAGCTGCTATTTAAAACAACATAATGCAACGTGCTGAGATATGACCCGTAATTGGCTTGCCCATAAGGGGAAAGAGGAAAGAGAGAAAGAGCTAATAAAGAGAACTGTATCTCAGCATTAAATGCTAGAAATAGCAGGCTGTCTTTTATGGACAAAGGGCAGTGCATTTCAAGTATAAAATAATGAATATGCGAAGACGTGCATTTGTAACTGAAGAAAAAAGAATACAGCAAGAGAATGCTATTTATTTTAGAGTTATTCATTTCAGATATTTAGAATTCCTTTGCCAAATTTAGGCAAATTTCATCTATTAGCTAAAAAGAACCGAAAATATTTTAATTGTTAAAATACGTATAGGAAATAACTTACTGTCCAAATGTAAATGATATACTAATGGGTCAGCTGCTTCCAATGATCGAGCTATGCAATCTATAAATTATAATAATCTAACGTGAAAACATCAGTCCCATAATATCTAATCAAATTCTGTAACATACGAGGGCTGTTCAATAAAGAATGATCACAATTCTTTTTTGACAACGTACATTTACTCATTCTCATAATTTTGATGGTCCTTCTCAAAATAGTCTCCCCTGAATGCGATGCACTTGTCCCAGTGCTTCTACCGGTCTTCAAAGACATGCTGGAAACAATTTTTTGAGAGATCCTTCAAAATCGCCTCCGCAGCCTTCACCACTGCTTCTGATGATAGATAATACCTCCCACGAAGACATTTATTCAAGTTAGGGAATAGAAAAACTATCTTGGGGCTAAATCTAGACTATGCGGAGGGTGAGGGATGCACTTCACGTTGATTTTTGCAAGATATTCAGCAACAACATTGGCTATATGCGGCTGCGCACTATCGTGGTGCAGCATCCAGCCTGCTTCACGGAAATGTGGTCTTTTCCACCTGATATGGACTTGCAATGTTTTTAGGACATCCCTGTAGTATTATCCAGTTACCGATGTGTGTGCAGGTACAACATGCTGATAAACTATTCCATGAATATCAAAGAATGAGATGACCATAACTTTCCCAGCAGAAGCAACCATTTTTGATACTCTGGGGTTTGGTGATGAAGGAGATTTCCACACTGAACTTCGCTGTTTGATCTCAGGGTCAAAATGAACCCAAGTTTCATCAGCAGTGATTAAGTTTGAAAGAAGCTTCGGATCTTCCTCTAACATCAACTTTAACTACATGTTACCTCCATTGCAGCGGTAGGCGATACTGAACATGTCTGAACTTGCGTGGTTCTCATAGGTGGGAACCAGGAGTACCAACAATGATACTACTACGGCGTGTTTGTTTCACATTAATCTAACAAAATATAATGAGATTGAATTTTAGTGCGAAAAATTATGACCGTAAAAAATTATGATCATTCTTTATTGAACAGCCCTCGCAGATATCTTTGGCTCCTCACATAAGAGTGAAATACACAGCTGACGCAAACGAAACGTTTTTACAACTGAAAATTTGTACTACCACACTCACATAGTTAATATTAAATTAAGTTGGTAATTAAGCTATCGTTTTTTTTAGATATCTCGGTTGAAACAAGTACACAGTGTTCGTTATTTCCCTCCCTCCAATTGAGCAAGTATGGCGTTATAGTTCACTGGTGAGTCTCTGTTGAAGTCATAGTGCCCCCTACGGAGAAGACGCGGTAATTTTTGCCGAACAGTAAGCAAATTACAGCACTCTGAGTGCAGTTGCGCTAGTAACTAATACAGCCAGCTGTCCCTGAATATGATCACAGAGCAATGCGTCTTCATGATTGAATGCTACTTTCGTACCGGCATTAAAATTGGTGCGACATATAAATATAATTTAAAACGTTGCATAGAGGAGTTTCTGCAACGCTATCCGGCATTCAGACAAGACTCACGGAGCTTAATGTTGTCAAAAGTGTCCAGGTACCGTCAAATTGACATACTTTTGTTTGCAAAATAAACGTCTTACGCTTTATCAGTATATAATATAAACTTTTTGTCATTCTCACGCTTAATTAAAATGTCTGTTAATGTTGGTATCGTTATGTCTTTTAAAACCAATAAGCGCATCAAACATTTCCAAGATACAGGATCAGTTACTCGCAAAAAGAGAGACACCGCACGGTATAAAGTGACTGGTCCAAATCTAGAACCAATAAACAGTGTTATGACAGAAAGGCCTCAAGCATACCTTCTCGCAATACAGTGTTTAAGAGGAAGAGGAAAAGGAAATATAGGAAAATGAACACATAAGACTATGTACTAGAGATATTGTCTTGTTTAGACTTGGATAAAAGCTTTTTACATATTATAACAATAATTTATTTCTCATTCCTAGAACATGTTCTTAATCTTATGGTTTGTAATGAAGTCACATTGTGAGGAAACTGTGGGTGACAGAAAAGAATTGAGATCAAATGGAACTATTTCTATTTTATGTGACAGGTTTACAATATGCATATATTTCTACTATAACAGAGAAACAGATTTTCATTGTGAAATATATGTTCACTGACTTATCATTTCGTATATTCTTCATGGTATACCTTTATGGCTGCATAATTAGCTTTGCAGTGCATTGCATTGCTATATAGTTTTTTTAAAACAGTTATCGTATCTACACACCAGGCGAAATTACGCACCTTTATACTACGCGGGCAAGACTCACCTCTCGAATAGTATATTTACCTGCCGGTAGAGGGAAGCTTCAAAGCTGCTGTCAGCACATCAAATACGATCGCAATCCGCTAGGGGAATCGGATATAAACTCGCTCCATCAGTGATACTATTGATGACGTAACATTTTGCGCGGTAAAATGACAGATAAAAATGATCACCGTGTATAAGTCCTAAAACATCTCTTTGCAGTATAACAGATATAAATAATTTTGGGAGATTCTAATCGTTCAATATGTTGACTTAAACTAATATATATATATATTTTAGTTGTTAATATTGCTTTAATTTACAATAATATTTTATTTTTATTTAATGTTTTATTATTTTCAGGCTTCATTTTGATTAACTACCGTTTGGAAATGTTTGTACGTGATTTATGTAGATAAACTTGTTGATAGTATACAAATTATTCATAATGTAAGACACTAAGCGAACTGCGTATTATATAATTTTAAGTAACGAATAACATCGACAGTAGTATACCAAGCTAGAACTGAGGCATTTAATGCGATATGTACAAAGGTAGGGTGAAAGGTCTCGGACTTCACATAAAGATGGCGTCACTGGGCTAGTTTGACGGATAGCATCACGTAGTTTAACTCTAGACTAGCTTGTATCCAAATTAAAGCCATTATTATGTGTTTCAAATGGGAAGGTGTTTGTCCTTGAGTGCTACTAGGTGAGCAACCAATCGGAGTCCTGCGGTGCTGTCATATTGCATTTCCTCTAAGTGGTGTGTGACGAGCGCCAAACTAATCAATCTCTAATAAATACTATTCGCGCTGAGACAGAAATTCATATTTTGCAGAAACTCATCCATGAAGAAGGAGAGAGTAATGTATTTAACTTAGCCGTAAAATCCCCATATGTTTAGCTCAAATAGTTTTCTTAATACAAATAAATAAAGTAGATACCATTATATTATAACAACGCATTGTGACGTAAGCACTGTATAGAACACCATTGTTGGTTGGCATATATGCGTGAACGTATATTTGAAATTACTCAGAGGCCGCGCTGTGGCTCAGTGGTTAGACCGTTTGGCTCTCACCAAGGCGGCCCGGGTTCGATCCCAGGCGACCCCAAAGTGAGATTTGTGGTGGACAATACGGCGCTGGGGCGGGTTTTGTCCGGGACCTCCGGTTTCCCCCGCCATCTCATTCCACCGGTGCTCCATCTTCATCTCATGTATCATCAGTGTCACCACCTGCGGTGCCGTATGTAGTAAAAGCGGGCGTTAAACACTACACACACACACACACACACACACACACACACACACACACACACACACACAACACAACACAACACAACACACAACACACAAATTACTCAGAACTGAAATGTAAACATTTGACATGGGGTGGTACAAGAAATATGTTCGAGTGTGTATATAGCGAAAATAAAGTACAGAGACTTCGAAGCATATCACATAAGGAATTGCTCAAGTTTCAACCTTAAAACGTGTAGAGAAATGTCTGAGCTGAATGGAGATATTGAAAGCCAGAATGTAGTGTTGTCAATATTATTGCCAAAAGATAAGGAAACGTTTGGGTAGACGAAGAAAGCGGCTTGGAAATAATTCTTGTCTGGGTGTCAAACACAAGGAGAAAACAAGTAATTAAGGCTCTCAGGAAAAGTAATTAAGGCTATAAATGGCAAAACAGGGAATGTCGAAAGTCATTAATGGAATACTACGTAGTCTACATCACCAAACTCAGATTCGTGGCGTGCAGCAAAAGATTTACCGCAGAGACGAAAAAAATCTAACTTTTACTTTTAGGAGCAAAAGATCCACACTATCTCATAGTCACAAGCGCGTCGATACCAATACATTATAATATAATAACTTAGTTTATTATCATGAAGTTTTATATCGTCTTATAGAATGCGTTTTTACTTAAGCTGTGTGTGCAAATGATTTAATTTTAATGGATGCTTAACTTTATTATTTCTTCAGAAAATTTATTGGAGAAAAGGCAAAATACCTGGACTACCGTTTTAGATTGCAGATAATACATATAGAGGTAATGGTAAACCACTTAAGCAAAACATAAGAGGACAACTTGTCTTTCAACATATTGAAATGGACATTACCAAGCACAGGCAGTAGAAGGAAAATATGGATGAGCATTAAGGTGAAGTGAAGCAGGTTCTAAATAAATTATGATGACGTTGTTGTTATAGGATAACAGCCATTTTAAAACCCTTCAAATATTATGGAAAAAACATTCAAGCCCGATTTCACTAACAGATGTTAAAATCGACATTAACATATGTAACGTAACAATTGTCACAGCGCTAGCATTACTGTTAAATTGCATTTCACCAACCTGTTTTCTGAAAATGTTAACAAACACGAGTTAACGACAAGATACTTGTAAATAATGTAGCTGTAGAAGGCTATGGATGAGTCCTATTAGTTTCTGAACGTACTGCGATGCACTTTTGTTTTCATTTTCCTCTGCACACAGCTGAAAAATGGTCGTGCGATGGAGAAAGAATTCTTAATTGAATTGGTGACGAAGTGTAAGGATATCGTGGATGCGGTGAATGTAAAAGAGAAAGATGTCACATGGGAAAATATTGGAAATGAATTAAACTCAAATCCATGTGTCAGTACTACAAGCAACAAACAACTTCGTCAGTATTACGTAAATTTAAAACGAGGTGCGAAGAAGGACAAGTGACTTGTACGTTTCAAGACGGGAGGGGGAACAAAATCACAAAGTTATTAATACTTGAAGCAAAGACGAGATCAGCATATTCCTTTCGATGCACCTTCTAACCTCACTTGTAGGTCCTTTTGGGGGGGGGGGGGGGGCAAAAAGGAAAGTGGACAGTAGTAGGGTTAAGGAAAGTAACATGTAGGGAAGTAAAAGAGATGTTGGAGTTCCGCAGTTGCACCTCCGTTAGTGACGGTAACTACTAACTGCGCGTAAGGATGGGCGCAGGAATTGTGGTTTTATCTGGCAATGGCCATGACACAAGGCCCTGACCATAGCACATAGGACGGAAAAGGTATAAATGAAAGAGTGGAAAGATTGAAGGTAGGAAGTTCTTTATTTTAATTTGTCAGCTTAGCACTAATTGTGCTTGGAGGGGAGTAGAAGGCGCTTGTGGGCCTTGTGGCGGCGAGGACGTTGTTGCGCTGAATTACTTTGCCATGTATACTCTAATAAAAAGTTTATAAAACCGCCCGGTAACCAGAATTGGCTCTCTGTAAATGAGTCGTATGTTTTTGATGTGTACTTTAGCGAGCAGTACGTTTTGTCCTGTAAATCGCTATTCCTCTGAATTTTGCGCATTCTTCTTTCTAAGAACATCAAGCTATACAGTGAAAAACGGGACTAAGGCTCACGTGCCGTTTCATGGGTGGCCTACCTTCCAAAGAAATAGGCGCGACTGACTCACCTGGTCTATAACATTTGCTGACTGATTTAACTGATATTTGACGTGTGACGCTGCTACAGAAATGCAGGAACTATTTAACATTGAGGCATTTTTTCCTTATCACGAGTAAAAATAGTGAAGAACGAACCTCAAACTACATCTCACACTTTGAAGTTACTGCGAAATCTAGTTGAGTTGATCCTCCTATCGAGTGCACATATCCTCAGTAATTCTCCGAAATGTTGAAATATTTGGCAAAGAACACGATGATGAAATACACTGGGCCACAGCAAAAATTTTTCGGGCTTATAAATAGTGAATTTACATGTATTTCCATCTGCTGAGTTTAAAATTCACCATTAAAGTGTTAGATTAGCTCTTATTTTAAAGATAAAATGGCAATTCATTTTTTAATGTGAAGGTTTTAAATTTGGGGGAAGTTTTGGGGGAGTTGGCACACCTGTCAAATAACAACAGAGAAACATTTTGGAAATTAACTGATACAAAAGTTAAGCAAAGCATTTTTGTCGGATCACAAATAAGAGAACTTGTAAAGGATCCTGCATTTGACTAAGTTTAGGAGGGGAAAGAAAATGAAACTTGGGAAGCCTTCAACGGTGTTGTTCATGGATTTTTAGACAAACACAGATGACAACTACAGTGCCCCTGCAAAAATACCGTAACCTTGGATGCAACATGTCCCTTAAGACCCAAATTCCCCACTCCCACCTAGACTTTTTCCCTCCTAGTTGTGGAGCTGTTAGTGATGAACATGGGGAGAGATTCTATCAGGACATTTCTGTTATGAAACAAAGATATCAGGGCCGTTGGAATGAAGTAATGCTTGCGGATTACTGTTGGACGTTGTATAGGGATTCTGCGGAACTCCATCACAAGAGGCAAGCTAAAAGCGACGAAGTCAACAGTCCACCACATGATTCTCTTCAGACATGACTATCTGCGAAGTATTTTTCCAGCAATTTAAAACTCTTAGCATGTAATTACCAGTTTAAAAAAATCAAATGCACTTTCACTGTTGTTAGCATGTATGCAATTAAAATGTATCCTTTTCTCTCAATCCGTTAATATGTAATACTTCCACCTTTTGTATATCATAGAAACTACATCTAATAAAAAATTTTCACTGTCATATTTGTTTTTCTCAACCCAAAATTAGTAGGAATTGCCTCACGAAGTGATCAAAACATTCAAAAATTATTTTTTGTTGTCCAGTGATATTATAGGAGAAACCTAAAAGCAGCCTTCACACTTTGAAAATATAAGGTGAACCTAAAATCGCTATGGTGTGCGACTTACTGAAATGACAGGACACAATAGTAATTGAGATCGTTTCTCTTGAGGCTATTGACGAGATGTTCATCATTAAATAAGCCTGTAGGACATAGAGAAGTCTTTTTACATACTTTTACATACTTTATACATTCTACCATTAGCTCTGTAATGGCAGTGGATGATTTCAAGAAATCCCACACTCTCAGCAGGGCGAACTAAATAAAAACATTGCTAATGATCGCACACGCTCTCCATTTCTGTGCACCTGCTCTTAAGGACAATGATGCAAGAAAAGTGATTTTGATCTGCTTTATAATTTAAAACCCGTTACGTTGTACTATTCCTTTTCAAATTACAGGGATCATTTACAAAGCGGTACCATCTACTGCTAATGACTACTCCTGGGGTGCACTGTTTAATTATACAGAACGTTCCCACGCTTTAAGAATCGCCGCGGAGCACCTCCCTAATTGCGACGCTATATCCTTATTAGCGTTTGATGCAATTTGTGAAGCCGCGTTAATTAAAATATCCACTGGAAAAAAATAAGACCATGTACTTGATGTGCGTGGTGTGGAATGCAAATGTTGACACATAATGAATTGTTAAGCTGGACATTAAGTTATTAATTAAGAGTTTCTTAAGGCTGCCTCATTAATCTTCTGGTGGCTCACTCTGAAGCTCAGTAGCTTCTCAATAAACAACTAGACGTTACCCTTTTTAGTTTATCATGGTCATCACCCAACGACCAGTGGCGTATCTAAAAACCTGCTATGCTGTCATTCTGTCCTTGGGTAAAGACTCCTTCTGGAGTTTTCTGCAATGCCTGGTACATAGCACAGATCACGTTTCTGTCCTGGAAGCTTTGTTAATGTGGATTTCCCAATACTCTTTTGTTTCAACTCTTTATAACACCATGGTTTGCTCATTTAAGTTCCCTTAGCTAAGAAATTATATCGCTGCCCTTTTAGAGGTATTTCAAACATATGCATCATTATGAGGGCAGATAGTTTCCCTCAGTTATACACTAGCCTTCACTTTTTTTTAATTTACGTCCTCCAACGTTAAGTCATATCGGACGCTGAATGGAATGGGTGAAATGGTGCTCGTTACCCCACATTCGCCTTTCAGGATACGAGAAAACCCCGTAAAATAACTTATCCAGTTAACTCACCCTGACCGAGATTCAAAGTCACGACCTCTTGAACGTGAGGCACACACGCTACCACCACGCTATTAAGGCAGGCACTACCTTTCTGTATCAGATTAAAGTGCAGCAGTGCTATCCATCATTGAAGTGTTTGGAGACTTTCCGAACGCTTTGATGGACAAGATTTTACAATAGGAAAGCGATTTTGTGCTAATAGATATATGTAAGACCTCCACTCTTACTTCCTTATTTCTTCCACATATGTAAATTAAACTTACATATTTTAAAGAAGACATTGTCAAGTTGTTAAAAGTGAGATATCTTTTATATAGAAAATGAGTAGTTGTCAAGCAGTTTTTGAGACTACTCACTCAGATAAGATGTTCTCCATAATTTGACATGTAGAGTGACCATTTTATATGAGGCCTGTTCAATAAATAATGATCACAACTTTTTTTTTGCCAACGTACCTTTACTCTTCCTCATAATTTTGATGGTTCTTCTCAAAATAGCTCCCCTGAATGCGATGCACTTGTCCCAGTGTTTCTGCCGGTCTTCAAAGACATGCTGGAAGCCATTTTGTGAAGGGTCCTTCAAAATTGCCGCCGCTGCCTTCACCACTGAATATAATAAGATTGAATTTTAGTGCGAAAAATTATGTCGGTAAAAAATTATGATCATTCTTTATTGAACAGCTCTCGTATTTACTATGGACTTATGATTGTTCTCTAAGCTATTATTGTATATGCCCTAACTTAGCATGATCTAATCAAAATAGTTATTGTATTTAATTCTTTCGCTTAATTAATTTAGTATGCATCTGCATAACTTTCAGACCTATAAAAAGAGCTATAAAATCTATGGATAATAATATAAAATAATACTTGTTACTTTTTGTTGTTGTACTTTACGTCCTCCAACGTTAAGTCATATCGGACGATGAATGAAATGGGTGAAATGATACTCAAATTAGTCTAGGGTCCATAGAGCTTATAGTTACTCGACATTCGTCTTTCAGGATAAGGGAAACCCCCGTAAAAACCCTTATCCAGGTAACTCACCCTGACCGAGATTCGAACTCGGGACCTCTTGAACGTGAGGCCGACATGCTACCACCACTCTACCGAGGCGGGCATTGTTATTTTTTCACGTACTTTTGAGGTATTTATTGAATAGTATTGTTTTTGGAATGATTACAGTATAGATGTCGTACTTATCGCTTCTTTTACCTAGACGATATGTTTATTTGTATTTGTATGTTCAACAAAGAGATATGTTAAACAAAATCTTCCACTTAGTTGTCAACCTGTAGTAGCTACGTCGCTGTTAAGCGATTTGTAAGCCAGCCTTTGTAGTGTAGGTGGTAGTATGTCTCACGTGCAGGAGGTCCGGGTTCGAATCTCGGTTAGGGTGTGTTACTTGGATAGGACTTATTCTGGTGTTTTCCCTTACCAGGAAAGATAAATATTGGGTAACTCTAAGCTCTGTGCACCCTGGAATCATTTGAGTATCATTTCACCATAGTCTCCTGTGACTTAATATTGCAGGGCGTAAATTACAAATAGAGAAGGAAAGAAAGAAAGAAAGAAAGAAAGAAAGAGAGAAAGAGAGAGAGAAAGAGAGAGAAAGAGAGAAAGAGAGAGAAAGAGAGAAAGAGAGAGATAGAGAGAAAGAGAGAGATAGAGAGAAAGAGGGAGAGAAAGAGAGAAGGAGAGAAAGAGAGAAAGAGAGAAGGATAGACAGAAAGAGAGAGAGAAAGAAAGAGAAAGAGAGAGAAAGAGAGAATCCTGAATCCTGACAATGCTTCTGTAGCTCTATAAGTAGTATCTAACTATTCCAATGACAAATCATTACTTATAAATATGTGATGCAAGTTCAAAGTTTATTTTTAATGTATATGTATTTAATAAATAACAAGAATGGTATCCATTGCAAAAAGTTTGAGACGTAATGGCATAAGCCAAGTGAAAGCTGGTTTAAAAAGTGTTTCATTTTGTATCATATATAATTATCCCTGCTTTGTTTTCCATATTGTTGTTCATATTGCCTGTGTACTATAATATGTGTCTTATGTTAACTTATGTATATATATGCTATTAAACTTTATACCTCTGGACATGTTCAATGTTCACAGCCTTTTCTGGCTACGTGAACCTACTGAACGCAAATCAATCTAATCTAATCTAATTTGAAGAAGAGAGAGAAAGAAAGAATGAAAGAGCGAAAGAAATAACGGAAAAGGAGAGAAAGTAACATAGAAAAAAGAGAAAGAAGGAGAGAAAGAAAAAGAAAGAAAGAGGAAAGAATGTAGGAAGGAAAGCAGGAAGGAAGGAAGGAAACAACGAAGGAAAGAAACAAGGAAGCAAGAAAAAGAGAAAGTACGGAAAGAAGCAAGGAAGGAAGGAAAGAGAGAAAGAAGGAAAGAAAGAAAGAAGTAAATAAATGTATATCAATAAATAGATAGGTAAATAAATAAATAGATTTATACATAGACGAATAGATAAATAGATAAATTAATAAATAGATAACTAAATAAATAAATAAGTAAATAAGTAAATAAATAAAGCAAGCGGGTTGGATTCAGATGGTCCAATGTCTACCAAGAGAGCGTTGTTTCCTTATGTTTAATGCTGGTGACTAAGATTGGAATCGTCTAATCACTTAATGCGAATAGCAGGTTGAATTACCGCGGTGTATACCACGCCACTGCATGCCCTCCTTGATAAATCGAACTCTTCTAAATCTTCATGTTCTTCTGAGGACTGTGACTGCTTAATGGTTTGAGAAAACGCCGCAGGTGCAAGTTTCAATCCACCTGATGAGATTTCTTGTGCAAAATTTTACTTGCCAATTAATTGCAGATTCAGCTAATATTCAGCATATCCGTCCTGGAGGGTATCATTAATACATTCACGTTCATACCCAACAGCTACAATAGTTACAGCACCTGTAGGACTATTATCAGTTTTCGGTGTAGGAAGAAAGAGGAGTGTCTAGTAAAGGTGGTAAATTCCAAAGTGCTGGCTTCGAAAGCCTTCAGGTAATCTGAATGCATTACCCTTTTCGAAATTACAGTTATTATGAAGAAATTAATACTTGTTGGCTATAACATTCTGTTATATACATTACGTTTCACCAAACTGGCGTACCTCCAAATGCGGTTAAATATAAACACATATTTCCTGTCTAATTTAAACATCCTGAAGAATAAATATTATATACCTAAGAGTATAATAAACTATATCATTCATTTTTATACTCTTCAAACAACTTAGGATTATTTTGAAATTCAGGAAATACCTTTGATAATGTTTCAAGAACAGTGTCTCTACAGCCACAAAATATGAGAAATCCAATTTTCGATTAAGCGTCAGATGAAGTGAGGCTATTTCTTTAATATTAGGCAATTAACAAATAAACTATTACATGTGAACACTGCAATTTACTTAGAAGGAAAATTCCTCTGTAGGAACTTATTTCCAATTTTGATGATCATATGTTTAGAGTAACTCCTTGTCTTTCCAATACTTTCCTAGGACTATCAGTGTTATCACTTATAGTATCTACTTTTGTACAACCTTTTATTTTTTGTTGTTTTTTGCTTAATCTTGAATGTTATGTTTGATCTAGATTATTATCATAAGGGAATATTTGCATATGAAGGTCATAATATATTTTAAATGTCTCAAATATGGATGTACAATGTGCTTTCAAAGATATATGCACAATGATCTTACCACAACAATATAAAACGAATACTTTGGAATGACTAAAATTTTAGGAACGTGTTCCTTATCATCTTACAACAATAGCTCAAATATAATATTACTTTAAAAGTAAGGATATTTTCACATAGTTCACTGGAACTACATTAATTAAACTACGCAAAAAATGTGTTATTATTGGCTATGTTTTTGGAGTCAATATTATTAGTCCAAGTCAAGGAATTATCTACAGCAGTACCAAATATATTGTACCTCCGGTTTAATTGATATTTATATAAAACGTGATAGTATTATTAAGTATTGTTTAGGAAAACAATTAAAGTTGAACCAGGCGTTTGTTGTGCATACAGTCTGTTTAGTATTTCTTTCCAAAGTATATTGCTAGACCGTAAAAGCTGTGCCTTCTCTATAAGTTTTAGATCGAGTGTATACAGTTTTGTACAATTCATATCATTTGCCATTATGAAAAATAAAATTGATCCAAGTATAAATCCCTGAGTCCCTTTGAAAATCTCAATATGTATAACTAACATTTACAAAAATATCAAGGTTTGGAAAATTCAGTTAAATTTTATATGTATACCCTTGAAGGGGAAACCTTGTATAGCTTTTCTAGTTATTAATTGTGTATGACATAATCAAAGGCTTTACTGAAGTTGCAGAATCTAACACACAAAAATGTGCAGTTCTCAAAGGTATCTAATAGAAAGCTAACTAAACTGTTTATAAGTTTGTGTTCAAGAAATAACACCTATTTTTTTCAATACTGGAACCAGATAGGAATTTCATGCTTTTTTTTTTTAAAAAAATGCACCTCAATTCTTTGTGATTGTGTGACAGAAACGGCGTTGCGTCGAGAGTTAGGAATGTTTTTGATACTTAAAATGGCAACATTTTCATTGCAAGAACACGTGTACTCGATGCTCCATTCATGCCGTCATCGCGCGTCAAAATCGTTTGACAATTTGTCACAGCCTTTTGATCATCCGTCAGCATTCGTGGCACCAATCTGGAGGACACAGAAACTTTTTGCATTTTCAGATTTGCATGCAGGATTGTGTGCACCGATCCCACGGAAATGCCAATTTTGGAGGCAATGCCTGCAACGCTCAATTGGTGATCCTCCAAAACAACGTTCTCCACTCGCTGGATAATGTCGTCAGACCGGCTGGTGTGAGGCCGTGACTGTCTTGGTTTGTTGTCACACGATGTTCTCACTTCATTAAACTGTCACACTCAGGAACGCAAATTAGACATATCCACGGTACCATCACCATATGTCTCACTCCACTGGCGATGGATTTCAATAGGTGTCACTCCACGAAAATGAAGAAAACGAATGATTATTGTTGTTTTATTTATTATTTTTATTTATTATTATTGCTGTCCTTGCAATGAAAACGTCGCCATTTTAAGTATGGAAAAGAGTTCTAACTTTCTTCGCTGCAACTAGAGTTCTCGTGCACTGTACAGTGCTGCCACTTTTGTCACGCATTCACGAGTCCACGTGTACCAACAAAAAGAGAGAGAGAGAGAGAGAGGGAGGGAGGGAGAGAGAGAGAGTTCCTATCTCGTCCCAGTCCTTCAAAAAGAAAAAAAAAATAACTTTAGCTTACCTCGTAATATTATGACATATGCTGAAACTAAACATTCTTCAAAAACGTGTCATTCTTTCCAAAATATGCACGAGTCTCTTTAAAATAATTTTAGTTACCTTTGAAGATATAGGCACCAGAGAAATAGGCCCATTAGTTGCAATGACTGTCTGTTTTGCCATCCTTACAAAACAGAATGCCCTTAGATATCTTTAATGTTTCTAGAATCTTTCGTTAAATGTAAGGATTAAAAGCCCGCCTTGGTAGCGTGTCTGCCTCACGTTGAAGAGGTCCCGAGTTCCAATCTCGGTCAGGGTAAGCTACCTGGATAAGGTTTTTCCGGGGTTTTCCCTCATCCTAAAAGACGAATGTCGGGTGGCTGTATCCTCCATGGACCCTGGACACATTTGAGCATCATTTCACCAATTTCATTCACCGTCCGATATGACTTAACGTTAGAGGACGTAAAAGTTACCAAAAAAAAAAAAAACGATTAAAGCACACGGTAAGAAGATAAATATACGGAAATATTGCGACTTTAATTTTATTTATTAGATTACTAACCTTAATCAGTTATTACACGTAGTAATATTTCTTTTGAGAATCTTCAGAGGTAAAATAGTCCTGTAGTCTGTAAACCGCTAACTCATCGTTTTAAAACCTATTATCAGACTGGAGTTTTAGTGAGAGCTACACATTATTCATATTAATTCACAGTGGATCCTTTTTATCAGTTAACTCATATAATAATTATTACCCAACTCTAAATTTTTTTAAACTAAATTTACTGTTGGCACGACTTTATTTAAATTAAGGAGCATACAGCCTTATATTCAGTATGTTGTCTCAATGAACGCAATATTTACATTAAATTTAGCACTTATTGTGCATTTCCTGTTACTTTATTCTCATACTTGTGTTATGTGGTTGCTTAAACATTGTATGTGCAGTCTTTACATGATCATCATTTTGCATAGTTTTTTTTTTTTTTTTTTTTTTTTTTTTTTTTTTTTTTTTTTTGAACAACGTACCTTTACTCATCCTCATTATTTTGTTGGTCCTCAAAATGGTCTCCCCTGAGTGCGATGAATTGTCCCAGCGTTTCTGTCAGTCTTCAAAGACATGCTGGAAATCATTTTTGAGAGATCCTTCAAAATCGTCTCCGCAGCCTTCACTACTACTTCTGATGATGGACAATGCCTCCCACGAAGGCGTTTCTTCAAGTTAAGGAATAGAAATAAGTCACATGGTGCTAAATCCGGACTATAGGAAGAGTGAGCGATGCACTTCACGTAGATTTTTGCAAGATATTCAGCAACAACATTGTCAACATGCGCACGCGCATTGTCGTGGTGTAGCATCCAGCCTGCTTCACGGAAATGTGATCTTTTGCTCCTGATATGGACTTACAATATTTTCAGGGCATCTCTGTAGTATTGTCCAGTTACTGATTTTTGTGCAGGTACAACATGCTGATAAACCATTCCATGAATATGAAAGAACGAGATGACCATAACTTTCCCAGCAGAAGCAACCAATTTTGCATTTTGGGGGGTTGGTGATGAAGGAGATTTCCACACTGAGCTTTGATGTTTGCTCTCAGGATCCAAATGATGTAGCCAAGTTTCATCAGCAGTGATTACGTTTGAAAGAAACTCCGGATCTTCCTCTAACATCAACTTTAACTGCATGTTACCTCCATTGCAGCGGTAGACGATACTGAACATGTCTGAACTTACCTAATTCTCACAGGATTACCAACAATGAAACTACTCTGGCGTGTTTGTTTCACATTAAGCTAACTGAATATAATAACATTGAATTTTAGTGTGAAAAATTATGAGCGTAAAAATATTATGACCATTCTTTATTGAACAGCCCTCGTGGATATTAATTCTGTCGTACTAGCTTGTTGTAAAGTTTACGGAAACTGATAAGGCATTATGCTATACAGCACAGCGAAAAGGTAATCAAATACGCTATCTCGTATTTAAGCTCACAATTATTATCAATTATATATTGAGCTATAATAGCATCGTGATCAGACAAAACAGTCGTTAATATTGTAACACAATATGTGTTTCGTAATAAATTAGTATACATGTTTTAACGACACGCCCCAGTTCTGAGCGGCTCTATGACTGACGAGAAGCAACCGGTATTCGCTTATACAGTACTTTTCCTTTGCATTGTATCCGCCGAAAGATGGCCCTCAGATATCCCTGAGATTCCCCATGACCCGCAGAGAATGTCATGTGCATATTTTGGGCTGGTAGCAGTGTGATGTTTGAGAGCAGCAGTTTTATTGAAGTCGTTGTCTAATTTATTCCATTTTTGTTCTATGTTTATAAATTTGCCAGCATTAATAGTGCTAAATAAATTACAAGTATTATCAGTGCGCAGTCTCTTTCGTTCCAAAGGAAATAAATGCACAAGTTTTAAACAATATTGAGTTAAGAATATTTTTGGTGAAAGTAGAGCTTTTCAAAATGTTTGGAAACAATTATGCATTACTGCAAATGACTTAATTTACCACACTATATGATAAATGCTTATATGAAAGTTAGATTCACTGGAAACTTTCTGATATACCTATCCCAAATAGGTGAACTTTGTCCATTCTAGACAAAAGGCGAAGAGTAAACAAGTACAGTGCGATCCATATAAACTTGAACCAATAATAGGACACGGGTGCAACTTTGGGAGAATATAATACACAATTGGGAGATTACATTGCAGTATTTACATCTCAGAAAAAATGTTGGAAATGTCCTCCACCAGCCTCTATACATGTTTGCACTTGTCTGACCATATTCTCTGAAGTTTTCCGGAGTGTATCCTCGCCATGGATTCCCTGAGAACATCAATTGTCCAGGGCCTATTATTGTACACTTTATTTTTGAGATAATCCCACAAAAAAAAAAAAATCAGGTGAGGTTATGTCAGGGGATCTGGTGGTGGGCACAGACCTTTTGAGATTATTCGATTATCAAAGAAACTGGTTACAAGTTTCATGGTGTCATTAGATGTATGGCACGTTGGTCTCGAACTTACCAGGAATAAACCTTCTCTCAATTCGATATCATACAGCTGCTCCACAAATGTCTTGTAAATATCCATAACATAACAAAATGCAATTGGACAGTGCTGTGAAATGTGTAATCATCTTTTGCCGATATGAGGGTGACCACCCTGTCAGGCATGATCTACACTAGGTTATGTAAGATCTCCACTGTGATGCGTCGCATCCTCGTGAAATATGCCGGTCAGTTGGCCACAGCTTCCGCGACCTCACTCCCGGTCCAATTTGTACCAAAAGTGCCAGTCCAATCGTTGAACATAATTGACTGTACAGTAGTCGCCAAAATATGGCATTTAGCTTTGTGCCCTAGAAGTAACCAAGTCCATTCAGTAAAAGTACCACAGCGAAGGGAGCATTTCGTTATCCGGAATTGTACAGTATGCCTCCGACTTCAGTGTACCACGAGTAACAATGAGTGGTCGCACGCCGCAGTCGAGAAGCAACTCCCATACCACCACCCACCATCAAATTTCCTGATAGGCACTATGCACTCTGGCAGAAGCTGTTCTTTGGATAGTTGCCATATCCATACACGTCCATCAGACCGAAATCATGTGAATCTAGACTCCTCACTCCATAGAACAGATTTCCACTGCTGGGTGTCCAGTTGCGGTAGAGCAAATACCCTTAAGTTTCTGAGCTTTATTTATGTTCGTGATATGCAGCTTATGTTCGGCACTTCCGGAATATCATTTGTTCTCATATCCAAAAATTGGAATAAAAGATGTTCTTGTAACTGGACGACTCCTGGATTGGTTTTGTTCAACAACGGCTAGAAAGAATAAAGGCTTGCGATTGGAACTTCTTCTTGGCTTTGCTCTTCTCTGCCGAATGAAACTCTCCGATTGAGAGCCACCCTTCGGCGATTTGGAGGGTCACTGCCTAGCCCCACCGACGGGTGATCAAGCTAGTAAGTGTTAGAAAATTGCGCAACTCTGGTGCTTTACGTCATCCGTTTCTGCACACTCTATACTTTTCCTGCGGTTCCTTCTCATCATCCGTTCTTCCCTGTGGTGTATGCACAAAATGCGGCTCGAG
This sequence comes from Mantis religiosa, assembly GCA_030765055.1. Lineage (NCBI taxonomy): Eukaryota > Metazoa > Arthropoda > Insecta > Mantodea > Mantidae > Mantis > Mantis religiosa. Next base: position 181,620,360 of record CM060951.1, read on the forward strand.
ATGCTACGACTCCGTTCCGTTTCCTAATCTACTGATAGCTAACACGTGATCAGAAACAGCGCTCTTGGCTCTTAAACTTGCACACTGATTCTAAATGGAACAGTTGCTTTTTCGTCTTAGTTTCTAGCTATAAACAACTGATGTGTACCAAAATAAATTCATATATCGTTGAATATGATTTACTATAGGGTGTTTGCGACAAATTAATACCACAGCTGACCATGGTTGGTTAAAGTTGAAGTCATTTGTTAAACATATTGTTTAATATTAAATGCTTGTATGAGTACCTACTAGATCAAATGGCATTTATTCATCTGTCGTCTTAGGTACATAAAAGGGCTAATGTTGCCATATCTCAAACCTCTTAATAACCCAAGAGATAACATTAATTGGAAACAATTTATTAATAAATGTGTTTAACGATATGTACAGCACATGGTGAATTTTACAAAGGTATACTGCATCAGTAAGTAGAGATCCATGGTCACCTGCAACCTTCGTGCAACTACTAGCAGTTGATCTTTTTTCTTCTTTCTTTCTGTGATTGTGCCATCTGTCGAATTTCTGACAATATCTCAGCAATTTAGACACTTCTATCTTCAGCCCTTTTGGCTCAGTCTTCTGTGCACTGTAAATTAGGATATTATGACAGTAAAAGTTACATATTATTTATTATATAAGAATAAATCAATAATTTGTTCCTCGAGACATCTCTGGTTTCCAACTAATTCGTAGGAACAGATCAAGTTTTCAGAGCAGTTTCTGTAGGCGCCAGACATAACAGATGGCATTATTTGGCTGGTGCTTCTTACGTAATAGAGGCACCTGCTCTGTGGTAACAGGTTATGCGAATAAAGCAAACATTCATTAAATGTTCCTTAATGATTCTGCTTAAGGGGTTAGGAAGTAGCTTTCCTGGTCTTATTTTAAGTTGTCTTAAATTTAGTTTTGCTTATATTGTATGCTTCAAATACAGTAAGCTAATTCCACATCCAACGTGTGCTTGTGTAATCCTCTTTTTATTCAAAGAGCACTGATTTCCTTTGCTACGATTCCAATATCTGTATAGTGTACTTCTCATCCAGTAGCGGGATCTTCACAGTACTTTCCATTGCTTCGCCGTTTCCGCTTTTCTGGTCTCTAGATTTTGATCTTTTATATTAATTAGGTTTCCCAAATTATATATTAGGCGTCGAATCTTTTTTACCATTCACCACTCTTTCCTGTTATATTTTGGTATTCATTCTTTTTCCACCTCTTCTTCGTAATCACTTTAAGCATTGCTGTCCATTTTAGATGCTCGTGTTTAATGCAGATACATCAGCACTTCAAATATTTCCAGTCTATAATTTCCTTGAAATTTTCAAAGTTCTGTACTGTAAATCCCTACGTTTACACAAAGGAATTCTTTATCTCACAGGATAAATACTTCCTTGGTATTGCGATCTTGTCAAGAGCTTAAGTTTTGTAATATTTATAATAAAAATCCCAGCGTTGCCCGTGATTTGATAATTTATCCTTAAAACTTTCAAACTTAGGTTGTACTTGTTCAATAGCCATGAGTTTCTTTGGAGACATTTAAAATTTAGTATTATTTAAGATGCTTAAGCAGAAAATTGACTGAAACGCTTATGATATTATAAAGTTATACTGTTGAACAACCACAAACACGAAAGTAAAAACCCATGCTGAAGCATAAAATGCGCACAATATTTTGAGCTAAGAATCCGGCGGTTCACTTATAGCACAAATTAGTAAGCATTAAGTTATTCTTTTCATAGTCATATTTGAGAAAATAATTGAGTATAACCAACTCAAATTTGGTTACTACTTGATTACAAATATTTATTGTTACCACAATTTTTAATAGTCACACGTATTCCAAATAACATTCCAAGGCCCTTATATATTAGATTTTTTTATTCGGTAACCTGTAAAAACGTATACAAATAAGAGTAAGATCATTGATTATCATAGCCTCTTCTTTACTGTTTATCCCTACAACATTTAGCCTTAGGATGCACTCTTTTTTTTTTTTTTTTTTTTTTTTTTTTTTTGTAACTTAAGTCCGCCCCAACGTTAAGTTATATCGGACGGTGAATGAATTAGGCGAAATGATGCTCAAATGAGTCCAGGGTCCATGGAGCTTAGTTATCCGACATTCATCTTGAAGGATAAGGGAAAACCCTGGAAAACCCTTATCCAGGTAACTCACCCTGACCGAGATTCGAACTCGGGACCTCTTGAACGTGAGGCAGATATGCTACCATCTACGCTACCGAGGCAGGCTAGGATGCACTTGCCTAATAGCCCAGCGTTTCTTCAGATGCATTTAAGATATATTACATCAAATATTTAAAGAATTAATAAACACACTCGGGACACTACAAACAGTAGGTTACTTGAAACTACAAGCGTCATAAAACGAACCATTAAATCTCTGCCGATTTGGGAAGGTGTCAGGGGTGGGATTGCTATGCTTTAAAAAATATTGCGTGGATGGATAAGTGAAATATAATTGGCGCCCTTACCTAAATGTTACAATTTGATTCTTTAACCTTAAGTTGTACTTACCGAATAGCATTTCTTTCCTTAAGGGTATGTATGACTGAAATTTTCAAATTCTGAACTAATAATACTAGCTGTTTCAAATTTACACCATAGGTGTAGTATAATGTAGACATGTTACAACCTAAATTTAAACCATTTGTCTGCAGCAGTTTAGAAATTATGATAAATTATGTATGTTTTTTGTTACGTCACTAAAAAAGTCCCTTGCGACAAAATATTTTGAATTTTGGTCTAATATTTTAACCCTATGTTCATAATACACATACTTTTTGAAATTTCTCTGGGTTTTTCTGTGTCTCCTTTAGTTTAGGTCACAAAAAATTTTTAATTTACAAATATTCTTTTTTGTGTAAAAAAACTGTAAGTTTTGTGTTTGAAAATTAAAAATATATGCTTATATACATTTCACAATAAAACCTAGGGCAATTTCCATTCCTCATGATATTCTAAACCTGTGTACGAAATTTCATGAATGTAGTACAAAAACTGCATCGCAAGGAGCATTTTACAGGAAGAAAAATGCTGAAAATATGAACATTGAGAAAACAGCGATTAAAGATTTGATTGCATAGCTCACATTAAAATCCACCAGGCTGATAAGTTGGACCCTCAGATTTCTTTTTCCTCTGCTCTGTTGCTGCTTTTTCCACCTTTATCTTCTTTAGATGTTGCTTTTCTTCTGCACAACTTCGCTTCTTGCTTTGCAGGATACGAGTCTGATCTCGCTGCACTGAAGTTTTCCTTGCTGAGTCTACTACACTTTCACCTCTGATTTTTGCTGCAGCTCCAATGACTTAAGACTACCCATGTTAAACCCACTGATGCTTTTAATAACAGCAAGATCCAATTTTTGTTCTGATATGAAAACTTCCTTTGGGCACTTATTCCATATGACATGATGCAAAGATTCATTGGCATTCTGAGTTTTTCCTGTTTTGCACCTCTCTAGTAATGTTGTAGAAGCCAGCCTCTGATATATTGGCAACATTTTAGGAACTATTTTGTCTGAAAGCCTTATTTTTCTTTTCTTGAACTGAAAATTTAAGAACGGAAAACAGACAAAGAATGTGGATGTAGGCAAAAGAGGGCGTGACTCTGACAGAGTTTAAAGGCCCCCGACATTTAAATAAGCATTTAAAAATGGCGTCCGGAGGCAAATTATGCATTTTTCACATTCGGGAATGTCTAAATTATTTTATAGAATTAAAATAAAAAAGTCGTTATTTTCACGATTTTCATGAAATTTCAGTCATACATACCCTTAAGAGACATTCAAAACTTACTGCACAAGATACTTCAATAAAGACAAAGTACTCCGGAAACTGCACATAAGCTATAAAGTATAAATACTGATAAAATGCTATACAAGATCACTGTTAAAAGAATATTTTTCTAATCAAAGTTTCGAATGAGCAGCCTAGTCACATAGAATACTAAGAAAACGAGAGAAAGCTCAAAATTAACATACAAAAGAGGGAAAAGAATAAGTAGTACTTCTTCTGTTTTGATGTAATTCATATCGTCTACGTCACATCAATTTTTATATCACTGAAATTTTTGTTTTACTATTTATAAAAACGTCACAAACTTCTATAGATAGAGAAATCTGATGCATTCCGCTATCTGAACCTCCGAGTTTGATCGCTAAATATATGGATAATTAAATTACACTTCTTTATTCTCATTGGGCATCTTAAAGAGGTTTGCAGACAATTAGAGTATATTGGATTCTTTTGTGGTGTTAGATATAATAAATTGTCATGCATTTTGTAATAAGAAAATGCAGTGGTGTTTCGTGCTATTATCCAATTTTGGAGATTTGTAGTGTCTTTAAATTTCATCACATATTATTGCTGTTGTAATTCTTAATACGACTGTATTATTACTGCATGACAGATGTCAAAGAGAAGATCAACATATGAACTCGCTCTTACGTTGTTATTTTGTGAGGTGTTGAACATCTAAGCGATTATTCTAATGTTGGCAATTTTGTAGCTACTGCTAGTAAAGCTAGTACTTATAGGCGTTGCATAAAATTAAATAATTAAAATTTGAAACAAAGGGAAACTTCGAATTGTAAGCCAAATAGCAATTTTTGTCTATAACAAAGGACATCTGTGGCAATTAAGGTAAAATGGTTGCAACAGTTTTGAAGCCTTTATAGAATATAAAAATTCAACATACAGCAAACATTGAATAAGATATATATTCAAAGTTAAAAGTATTTCAAGCTGCCAATATACTCTACTTATTTTAACATCAATTTGAGAGCTCCATTAACACGTTCCTTTAAATATCTTCGCTTTCTAATCGCATCATCAACAAATCTTATACAATTCTACCTATCACGATATGAAGGCTTTCAAGAAATAGAAAACTAATGATAAAAATAAAAAATAACAAATGGAACACTTCTTGCTATTTTAACTAAAATATAACCATGTTAGCTTAAAAATTTATATTACTCCAAAATTAAATTAAAAATAAAATTAAAAATATAAAAGGTGAATACTGAATTCAACCTCGGAGATGCTCTTGATTCGGAAATAATTTTGTATAACTGGTAAACTATAGCAGATACACCAAAAGTATTACGCAGGAGATGTTAATCTTTTGAAAGATGAAAATTATGTGAAACAGATTTTTCGGTAGCAAGAGCAGTTTTATTATATCTTGTAAATTGAAATATCTTATCATATTTGAAGAGCTGTCAAAGTTCAATTGTTTCTTGTGATGTCATGTAAAGAGTGTGGAATTTCAAGCCCAGAACAAAACGAACTGTTTTTGAACAGTTCACTACCTCGGGGCTCCCCTCGTTGCTACTAAGACTTGTAAAATGAAAGTGGTATGCAAAGCTTCGTTTTTTCTAATCTTAAGTAAGTACACGTAAGATTATTTCGTAGAAGTTCTGTAGAAATGCACGTATGTAGAGAAATGCACGTGAACTAAGCTTGAAACTAAATATGATTTATCAAGGTTCTAAGGCTTTCACGGCCGGTGTCAATACTAGTTAAAGTATATTCCGGACTTGTAGGCCGTGGTCTACTGGGCTCTTTCTTCTTCTTCTTCTTCCCAGACGTTTCGTCTGCGACTACGGCAGACATCCTCAGTGGCAGTGGCGAGATCGAAGTACTCTAGTGGGTATTTCAACAGCGACTGTGCTGTTTTCATCTGATTTGTGGAAACGTGGAGTCAGACTGACAAATTCAATGCCATAGCCGGGATTTGAACCACGGATCTTCTGGTTTCCGTCCAGCCGCTCTAACATTGAGCTACTATGGCCAACGTGCCGATATGCCATTAAATTCCCCAACTGACTCGTATTTTCCCGGTAAATCACTTAGGAGATGTCATAAACACATGAGACAACTACCTTAATGGCGACTTACAACGTGTAAATACTTTAAGGTCCGTGCTTTATAGTTAACCACTATTAGGTCAATTAATGGAAATTAATTGCTCTTTCAAACTGGCCGTGTGTAGGCTAAATTGTGGAAACGTAGAGTCAGACTTAAATTCTCTTCTGCACGGAAACCAGAGGATCCGTGGTTCAAATCCCGGCTATGGCATTGAATTTTTCAGTCTGACTCTGCGTTTCCACAATTTAGCCTACACACGGCCAGTGTGAAAGAACAATTAATTTCCATAAATATGATTTGTTTTATATTTTCTTTGAAGCAAGTACAAATTCCATTTTATTTTAGAAAATGAATTTGTATTAAAACCAAAACGTCGATACTGAAAAATTACCGAACTGCATTTATCGAACTCCCTTAATTCAAAAGAAGAGCGTTTCAGGTAAGGTCCGTGCATCTTTGTGTTTCTGTATGAATGTATATGAGCAGTGTGTATGTGTGTGTCATTGAGCAGAATAACTCAAGGAAAAAAAATAAAGTCAAATATATTAACTTGATGTTTAAGCTTAGTGTCTTCCAGAGATGCAATAAAATATTTTCAAGAGAATGCCCTTATTTATTATTAAACAGTTTTTTATTCTATCAAAAAATGTCTCCAGCGGTTTTCATTAAACACTTTTTTGAAGTAACGCGTGTTTGGTTACCAATGGTTCCCACTATCCGTTATTGTTGCCCTGAAATTTCTTAAACCTGTATTTTTCAAAGCTTTCTCGCTATCCGTAAAAATAAAAGTCGGTTAAATACGAATCCTAGTGAAATGATGCAAATAAAATCGTATTTTTTTTTTTTTTTTTTTTTTACTTTACCAGTCTGAAATATAAGAATAAGCCGTGTAAAACTAAACGATAATACAGGTTTTCTCTCGTAATTACCTAAAGAGAACAGAATTGCATACATATTACATAGGTCAATCTCTTAAAAATGTTCCATTGCTTAATTCTACACCACGAGTATTTTCTTTCTACCTGCAAGGAATTTGTAACAAAATATTTCTTATAATATTTATGTGGGTTAAGATAATCTTATAGAAGATAAACTTTCTTAAGAATAGTCTGTAGCAGAGTGGATGCAGAAAGTCATGTGAATGTGATGTATATAACATTTTTATGCGGTAAGACGCTATTTGTTTCTTCTAATGATCATCCAAAGACTACGAAATTTTTAAGTGACAATCATTCTGAGATTAGCCCCGTAGCTCAGTCGGTGGAGCATCTGCGTGCTGTGCTGGGCGTCCCGGTTTCGATTCCCAGGTGGGGGTGGGGATTTTTGTCCAACAAAGATGATTCCCCCTCTTCCAGAGTCTGGAAATATGAATGAGAGTGCGAATATGCACGTGATCTAATGATACAACCCAACGATTACGAGTTATCAGCTTCGATATGTTCCAAAGGAGAACGGCCGCCGATGTGACCACTGCAGATAAAGGCGGGGTATAAAAGGAACAAACACAAAATTCTGCAACTTTAATAGCAGTTTTAACCTGTAATATATCTCTTCTACTACAATTAAATGTGTAATGGAAGTTTATACATTATTAACCAGAAGAAAACAAAAGAATTACTTTTTAGAAGAATGAATAAAGAAATTCATGGCAGTTTATACATTCTTAACCCGAAGTAAAACAATTACTTTATAGAAGAGTGAATAAAGAAATTCATGTAAATGAAAGACATGGAACTTATTTTATGTACATAAAACTATTCAATGCATACATAAGAGCGCTGTTCAATAAAGAATGATCACAATTTTTTTTTTTTTTTTTTTTTTTTTTGGACAACGTACCTTTACTCATTCTCATAATTTTGATGGTCCTGCTCAAAATAGTCTCCCCTGAATGCGATGCACTTGTCCCAGGGTTTCTATCAGTCTTCAAAGACATGCTGGAAACCATGTTTGAGATATCCTTCAAAATCGCCTCCGCAGCCTTGGCCACAGCCTCTGACGATGCATAATGCCTCCCACGAAGGCGTTTCTTCAAGTTAGAGAATAGATAAAAGTCACATGGGGCTAAATCCGGACTATAGGGAGGGTGAGGGATGCAGTTCACGTTGATTTTTGCAAGATATTCAGCAAAAACATTGGCAATATGCGGCCGCGCATTATCGTGGTGCAGCATCTAGCCTGCTTCACGGAAATGTGGTCTTTTGTGCCTGATATGGACTTGCAATGCTTTTAGGACATCCCTGTAGTATTGTCCAGTTGCCCATATGTGTGCACGTACAACATGCTGATAAACCATTTCATAAATATCAAAGAATGAGATGACCATAACTTTCCCAGCAAAAGCAACCACTTTTGCTTTTTTGGAGGTTGGTGATGAAGCAGATTTCCACACCGAGCTTTGCTGTTTGCTCTCAGGATCAAAATGATGTAGCCAGGTTTCATCAGCAGTGACAACGTTTGAAAGAACCTCCGGATGTTCCCCTAACATCAACTTTAACTGCATGTTACCTCCATTGCAGCGGTAGGTGATACTGAACATGTCTGAACTTGCCTGTTTCTCACAGACGGGAACCAGGAGTACTAACAATGAAACTACTACGGCATGTTTGTTTCACATTAAGCTAACAGAATATAATAAGATTGAATTTTAGTGCGAAAAATTCTGACCGTAAAATATTATGATCAGACTTTATTGAACAGCCCTCGTAGTTCTAAAACTTTCAATCACCCTTTCAATGTCACACAACTCTTTCGAAAGCTATTAGAGAATATTCTTTATGTTTTTATATTTATAACAAGAATTTATTCCTCAAATTATGGTAAATCCATAATTTAATTATAGGAGAAAATATAACATGAATGTAAATTAAGTAGATATTAAATTATTGAAAAAAGTCGGTCAATCGCATTGGATGTGACTTCTGAATGTTAGTGATATATCTTAAAGATCTTTGGCCTAGAGCGCTTAATGGATCGCAAATATTAAACAATTTTATATAAATATTTAATAACTGTGCATGATTATTGACGAATTTAATCAATTTAAGATGGGATACCGCCATAAGCTAAATATGTATACAATTTTCTTTGTGCTTTGTATCGATACTATATACATATGAAAATATTTCGTAATTTATATTTGAATATCTATGCGCGTTTCAAATTCATCAGTAAATGACTCGGTTCGACTGGAGAGAGTAAACAGACACAAAGAGAGATATAGTTCTAAACCAGCAGTGTTGAACTTAGGGTACGCCCACGCCTTAGGACAGTACGAGGAAGCCACCCAGGGGATATATAGAATACATAATTTATCGTCGGCTGCATTAATTTTTAAGATAAATGGGGCACACTGATTAGCTACTAGACCGTCCCTTTCTCCGCCCGCACAGCACACTCGGCCATTGTTGAGAAATAACTGGTTTTGTTTACGCTGCCACAGACAAGAGAAAATCAGAGCAATATGTCAACCAGTTAGATATTTTACATTATCCAGGTTATCAATTTCTGTTACAAGATACATTTCATACATGTGCGAGGGACAGTCACACAGTAACCTCAATCTTAAGGAAAAAAGGAACACTTTAATCGCTGTGATCAATCATTTGTTCTCTTTGGGGTGGTGACTCATGGATACTCTTAAGACATGAAATTTCTTCCACTTTCGAAATCAATACAGATTGTAGTAATTTGTGCCAGGGTTGCTAGTGAAAGCTACAGATTTGTTAACGAATTTTATTGGCTCCGTAGTTTTCTCTTCTTCAATTTACTACTGCTATACTACCATTTCTACTCGTACCATCACTACTACTACTAGTTATTTCTGCCACTACTATCATCTGACCAACAAACGTACATTGCAGGCATTGTATTAAACTTAGCGTGTATACCATATATTATATCGATGTTTACTTATATTCTAATGTAAATGGAAAACTTGTACAATAAAATTAAAAGTGAAATATATTAATGAAAAATGATTTTCAGGACCAGAGATAAAACTCCTAAAAGGAATCATTTAACAAAGAGTAATGTACCAATGAGGTCCAAAGCCATCTATACCAATTTTCTATCTTTTACACCTATTTATTTAGTTTACTAGATAACTGCCAGATGTTCGCGGTTAGCTATTTATACTTAAATGAAAATGTAATAAACTTCTATTATCTACCTACAAACTCCTGTATTTCTTATACAGGACTCTCCGACAGAACTGATAATGAATTAACAGCCCGCCTTGGTAGCGTGGTGGTAGCATGTCTGCCTCGCGTTAAAGGGGTCCCAAGTTCCAATCTCGGTCAGGCTGAGATACTTGGATAAGGCTTTTTCCGGGGTTTTCCCTTATCCTAAAAGACGAATGTCGGGTAACTCTAAGCTCCATGGACCCCGGGTTCATTTGAGCATAATTTCACCCATTCCATTCTTCGTCCGATATGACTGAAAATTGGAGGACGTAAAATTATATAAAAAAGAATTAATAATTCTGCGATATTCACTCTAAAAAGGTGAAACAACAATGTAGCGTTTTTTTAAATAAAAAAATTGAGTAGCATTGAAGATGCAACAACATTTATGCATTTTCTTTGATTTTATGGGTACTACATAACAATTACTTTAAGTCCAACCAGGGCCCATAGTTCCCCTCCTATTATGCACGAGATTTAAGTTGGCCCCTGGTTTGTAGAAAGAAAGAAATACGTACTCGCCATCTCTTTCTAACCCACTCCTCTCATATAGCCAGTCAGGCAATTTTTTTTTAATTTACGTCCTCCAACGTTAAGTCATATCGGACGATGAATGAAAGGGGCGAAATGATGCTCAAATGAGTCCAGGGTCCATGGAGCTTAGAGTTACCCGACATTCGTCTTTCAGGATAAGGGAAAACCCCGGAAAAGCCTTATCCAAGTAACTCGCCCTGACCGAGATTCGAACTCTGGATCTCTTGAACGTGAGGCAGACATGTTACCATCTACGCTACCGAGGCGGGTGCCAGCCAGGCAAGGCAGACACACCAGCGGTGGATGATGCTTCTTCGTTCTCTAAATTTGGTAACTGTTCCCCTTCTTCATTGTCAAACATTTCAAATTGTTCCTCATGTTAACTATCTGAGTCATCTAAATTAATTATGAATCTATCACTAATTTCATCCATTAATACATCTTTCTCCTAATAAAACTGTTCTATTTTTTTCAAGTGTTCACAAACTCCTCACCTATTTTGTTCGGACACTTTATCTATTGCACTGTCAAACAACACTTTTACCTCATTATGCTTAAATGATATGTTGTGTTTCGTGACATCTTTCTTTATCTGTGGCCATATATAGTTCTATTGCATTTAAATCACAATGATACGGAGGTAGTCGTATTACAGCGTGACCTTGCATTTTGGATATGCGAATTATTTCATAAATTTTCAGATCATATTTTTTTTCAGTTTTATTAATTCGTAAAGTACAGCTTTGGTGCAACGCGGATCAAACTCATTATTATTGTCACGGGGGTATGACTGCATTACCGATGTAAGTGATGATGATATCGGAGCCCTGTTAATATGAGTAGAATGAGAAGATGCTTGCCTATTACTGTAGCACTGTTGGGGAGAATGTTGGGTAACAACTGATTAATAAACTAATTTTTAAATGTTTCTCTATCCACTTCTTCATGATATCTTTGCTTGATTTTGATTTTAAAACTCAGAAGAGCGTTGTGAATGAAACCTGCCGAACTCCCCTCGTGTAAGAAAATGCTGTCCTTTGCCTATTGGGATGTGTAGTGGAAATTCAAAATCGTCCTCTTCACTTTTCCACACTTTGCTTTTCGAATGATTTATATTGATCCAGGTTTCATCTAAGTAAATAATAAGAGCACCGGAAGTCCTTACCTTTTTCATTTTACTTAGAAACACCAATCTTCTTGCAAAGACGTCTGGCTGTTCCATCAGAAACTTTCCTTCGCGTGAGTTCTTTGCAAATCTAAATTTTATTTGATGCAGTACTTTTCGCAGAACTTTATTTAAGTCTTCAAGCTGGGCAGAAAATCAGTTCGATAGAAGGAATAAGTAGATTGTCTTATTGCAGCGGCCCAGAAAGAGTCTATTTCTGTTTTTCTGTGTTTTGCTTTCTGATATTTTTTACCAGAAGTCTCTATAAAATTACCATTTACTTGCACTTCATTTTGTTCTTTAAGCATTCTTTTCAAGTACAAGATGAAACACCTGTAGCTGTAGCAGTTCCTTGAATTCTGCTCGATACAAATATAGTTGGCTATCCGCATTTTAGGCCCTCACATTCGTCTTTAAAAATGTATGAAATTTAATCACAATTTCGCTACCATCTGGTCTTAGCTTTTCCCTTTCTTCCTATGCCTCCTAGAACTAACGCAGACACGAGCACTATTCCCAGCATTATGTTTAAAATAATTACAAAATTTTCAACTTCTAAAAACATTTTTTACGTTTCCAACGTGTTAAGAACCGATACTTCACTTGCAACACCACTGCTTGTGCTTATCCTCACAGCACAGTAGGTAATTAGGGAATACAACTGGGCTTTAAAAGGAACTGACCATTTCAAGGAAAGAAACCCAGCGCCCGTGCTAGACAAGGATAGTGCAAAAAGTGCCAAGTTAAATCTCGTGCATTATATAACCACCGAAAGGCAATACTTCCGCTCCTAGTGGTCTTTCCATTATACACTGAGTATAAAAAGGCTCTCCCCTTCCTCTTTCACTGAGAGTGAAGCACGTGCGTCAACCTCAAAGAGTTGGGCAGGGCCGACAAGGATTTAGCACGCCATCTAAAGCTGGGGTAACGAAAGTTTGCCAATCTACCTGAAGCGCAGAAGCTGTGAACTATGAGAAGAACGTGTAAGTGGCATTTTAAGTAATATCTGTGCAAGATGGTTGCCGTGTTTGTTGACACCTGTTCAAATGTTACAAAAAAAAAAAACTGTTTCTGTTAATAATTTGGAGCTCTACCGTAAACATCCCAGTGAATTTTTGAGACGGCTGATCATCATGGATGAAACTTGGATACATCACTACACTCTAGAAAGTAAATCACAGTCAAAACAGTGGATTTCGCCAGGTGAAGCAGCTCTAAAACAGGCAAAGTCAATTTTGTCAGCTAACAAGGTTATGACAAGTGTTTTCTGGTATGCACAGGGAATTATTTTTATTGATTACTTGAAAAAGTGTCAAAGTATCATTGGTGACTGCTACGCAAGTTTGCTGCAAAGTTTGAGTGATGAGATGAAAAGAAAAGGACCTCATTTGGCAAAGAAAAAATATCATTTCTTCACGACAATGCTCCGACCCATCCTTCATTCATTGCAATGGAAAAAATGTGCGAATTATAGTTCGAACTGCTTGAACATCCACCTTACTCACCAGATCTAGCACCCAGTAACTAACCTCAAATAGTTTCTTGGAGGACGAAGATTTTATAGTAACGAGGAGGTAATTGATGTGGTAAACATCTATTTTGAGGAGCATGATAAATCGCACTACACCGGTGATTTAACTAACTTCAAACACAGATATTACAAATGTATTAAACTTTCTGGAGGTTGTGTTGAAAAATAAATCATTTGTTTTTATTGTGAGGTCCGGGACTTATTAGCCGATCCTCGTATGTTGCTGTAAGAAAGAAAAGTGTTGTCTATAAAGTTAAGTTTAAATCGGCATTTAAACGTCAACAATGTATAAATTGCATGCAAAGACCATGAGTTTATAGATAGAGTCCACATGAAAAATTCAACGCGAGAGCACCTTGTGGTCTACCGGGGAAATATGTGAGTCAACTGGAGAATTTAATGTCAGGATGGCTCGTTGGCCACGGTAGCTCAATGGGTTAGAGCGACTGGACGTAAACCAGGAGATCCGTGGTTCAAATCCCGGCCATGGCGTTGAATTGTTCATGTTCACTATATCTATCAAAGATCTTAGCCTATACACGGCTAGTGTGAAGCAATGATTAATTTCCATCAAATAACTAAAATAATAAGAGTTAAACGATGAAGCATGGGACTCAAATACTTATGACAGTAAGTCGCCACAAATGGTGTATCTCGAATACGAGAGCCTGTAACAGTAGTTTTGAGCTATATTTAGAAAAGGTATGAAAAGTTTATACATTTATAAAAAATGATTATGTAAATCTATTTCGTAATTCAAAGTAGTAAAAATATATGTAATTTCGTGATTGGCCGTAGTAATAATTGTATGACGTAATGTTGTGACGTGGAATCAAATCGGCCAATCACAAAATTAAGATAGGAGTAACGATAGTTACGAAAAATCAATAGTCTTGAGATAGAGAGGTTTTGTAATGGTGAGTGTGATGAATAGTGGAGCAGGATCAAGAACTTTAATGTAATAGTTGGAACTGTTTAAATATAACAAAGTAAGAATTTATCGAAATGTTGGAAGTATCCTGGTAGTGACTGGGAAAGGAAGTTCAAGTAAAATGTAATCTAAATAATACAATTAAATAGTTACAAAATTTGACTTCTCCGAAACTTTATTCCGAACCATGCTTGAAACCAAGATTCTCATGACTCTTATTTAATCAAGCACAATAATCAAGAAACAAATCAAAATACAACGAATTAACCTTGTTGAATCTGGCTTCTCGACGTGGATCTTCGAAAAGTCAACGTGCATCCCATCTCAAACTTAGAAATCCCGTACCAAATGGCACCCGAACGTGTGGCTGATTAAGATTGTGATAAAATAACTACGAATAAAGAATTCCTGTCCCAAGCCCCTTGTGGTCTACAGGGGAAATATGTGAGTCAACTGGAGAATTTAATGTCAGGACAGCACGTTGGCCATAGTAGCTCAATGGGTTAGAGCGACTGGACGGAAACCAGGAGATCCGTGTTTCAAATCCCGGCCATGGCATTGAATTTTTCATGTTGACTATATCCATCAAATATTTTAGCCTATACACGGCCAGTGTGAACAAATGATTAATTTCCATCAATTAACTAAAACTATGATTTTATTTTGTGAAGAATGAAATACAGAGTCTTGGGCCAAATTAAAAGTAAACAAGTGGCTAAGGTATAGGTACTGTACTTTGAGAGGGTAGATCCCAGAGCATCTGCGTCTTGGATGGCAGATGATCCCAAAGAATGGTGACATCGGAAGTAGACGTAGTAGTGCAAAGGGTAACGTGTGTTGACTGATGTAAATTAAACGTCCTAGAACTAGGTATAGCAAGTGCCTATAAATCAAGGTAAGTAGCGACAGAGACCAAGACAAATCATTGCCTGCAGCTCAAACGACATGTTAAACACTTTACCGCAGCTGTTAACAATTTGACGAGTTTATTAGGCTGTCTCTGCACCTACCTGTTCTCCCGATGACGCCTTCAAATTAATATCTCATCCAGGATGAAGAATTTCCGCGCTCTAGACAACTGGAACTTCCACATCTGATTAATGCCTCGCATTTACAAACGGATTACTGCAGTTGGGTTTTTATTTTCGTGGCTTAATTTCGTGTGTCAGTAGTAATCAGAGAGAACATGAATTTACAAGTAAAGTTACGCACTCTATCATAAAAAACAACGTCCTGGACTCACTTTAATGCTAATAATATTTATAAGGAAGTTATGCTAATGGATCTGGCTGGCATAGGAATTTCGAAATGTTTTTAGTTCGGGTTCGCGATGAAGGCCAAGCCAGACAAGAAACGAGGAAAAGGAAAAAAAAAAAAAAAAAAGAACAAAGAAAGAAGTCGTGAATGCTTCCAGTAGCCAAATTACATGCTTACGATATGATGCTACAATATATCAACTCGGAGGACTTGCCTACACTTACTTAAAACTGTGTTCAAGTTCATGCATAACGCAGAGGAAGAGTGACTGAAGAAATTAAATGTTCTGGTTCTGAATGCAATCACATCTATTTAAAATCCGTGTTCATCAATGACGGTTATTTATTTTTTCCTCAAGGTCACCCAATAAAGGACTACCAGCTAAATCATCATTAGCCTGCATGCATTAAACCTGCCTGTGTTCCTGTACCACCTTCCTAATACGGAACAGACCTCCACAACACGTTATATGTTTACAAGAAACTGAGCCAGCTATTTTTCCCTTAGTCTGCAAGTACTGCTTCGTTCGATACGTTGATAAATATTTATAATTCCATTGTTTGGAATTTTCTCTTGCAGGGCCTTTTTAGAACCTTTTTATTATATATTTAACCTCTCTTACTTTAAAAATTATATTTGTAATCTAAAATGGATTACAACTACCCTCATGAATTCTTGTCACTCATTTTTAGAAATTCGGATAAAGCTTTATGTTTATATACACTTGGGCCTTTATGTATATTAAAATTTCAAATGCATAAACTTTAACAACTGAGGAAGCTATTTTTAATTACACAAGAATAATTTATCATGACCAATACAACATGAATAAAAAGCTAAATCCCCAAGCAGTTCCTCTTACAATATATAGATATCACGAGTCAAACTAATCTAACTTCTTCTTCTTCACTTCATGGCATAGGCAATCAAGTGCCTGTTCCGCCTTCGAAGTCCTCCAGCCATCGTTTCCTGGGTCTGCCCTCCGATCTCCTACCTTTAGGATGATACTGTAATATTTGTTTTGTAAGTCTATTATCTGGCATTCTTTCAACATGTTCCTTCCATTTTTGTTTGAGATCTGATAACCTATCATTCATACTAAAAATGTCCAGCTCTTCTCTTATATTTTCATTTCTTATTAAGTCCCTCTTCGTGCATCCTTTCACACTTCTCAAGAATTTCATTCTGAAGCCTGTATTTTACTCTGTTGCTGTTTAGTTAACGTCCAAGTCTCACTTCCGTATGTCAGTATAGATACAGCCACAACTTTGTAGAACTTTAATTTTGTTTCTAAATGTTCTATTTATTGTTCCACACACTCTTTGAAATTTGCATATTTTATTGTAGACACCATATTCCTTGTTATAACTAACATCAGTTCCCAAGTAGTTAAAATGGCTTACCTGATTAACGCAGCGATTATTTATAACTATTTTTGTTCTAATTGGCTCTTTCCCAATGAATGCCACTACCTTTGATTTTATAAAATAAATTTTCATATTATATTGCTTACAAAGTTCACTAAGTTTAATAATAGATTTTTGCAGGGTAGACTCGCTATCTACTGATCTAACAAATCCAATAATATCAATTACCTTATATGTCACTAAACAAGAAGAACTTGCCCATCTAGGTAGCGTAGATGGTAGCGTGTGTGCCTCACGTTCAAGAGGTCCCGAGTTCGAATCTCGGTCAGGGTGAGCTAACTGGATAAGTTTTTTCCGGGGTTTTCCCTTATCCTTAAAGACAAATGTCGGGTAACTGTAAGCTCCATGGACCCTGGACACATTTGAGCATCATTTCACCCATCTCATTCACCGTCCGATATGACAACGTTGGAGGACGTAAAATTAAACAAAAAAATAACTTCGCCTTAGTAACTACTAATAATATTGCGCGAATCATCCAACCAGAACAACTGTTTAACAGTATAATGACTAGACTTAACTCTGTTACTGCACATATACGAGGTGAGTAAAAAGTATGGGACAATACTTGTATTTTTTGTTGTTGTAGTTTTGTGAAGTGATATTTTCTAGAGAAGCTGTAAGATATCAACATTTTTTCATATTATTGTGGTTGTGAATAGGGCGTGACTCTTTTCTTAATGGCAACACTTTGTTGATCCTCAGTTCTGGGATCGTATTGTAATTTAAATTTATTAGGACGTATTTACAGCACATGAAATTTAAACCCAGAAAATACATTCATAACAAACTTAATGGTGCTGTGACAATGCCAAATTCTGTCTTTGAAATTAGTCAATGCTTCCAGCAACACTGTTTCCTGATTACCTGCCTTTGTTGCACAATTCTTCAAAATTTCTTGGTCTGTCCTCGTAAAACCTCCAATTCAAATATCCCCACAAGAAAAAGTCTAAGGGGTTCAGGTCAGGAGATCTTGGTGACTACTTTCAGGAAGATTTTGCAATGAAGTAAGCATTTTTGTCCTTATTTACTCAGATTCCGTCCGTATTTCTTCAATCCAAAGCCACATATTGAAGTAGCCTACTGCATTGCTTGATTCTAAACCTACTCAGTATGAAGTAATGGTGCGCTTTCCTTTGCTCATTACATATATAGTATGATCCTAATACATTTAAATTGCAGTTTGAAAGGATACTTTTTGTACGTTCTGAGACCTTAAATCCAGAGGAGTGCACAAAATAAAACGTTGGCATTAAAAAAAACACTCACTACCTTTGATGGATAGAGTCAACATGAAAAATTCAATGCCATGACCGGGATTTGAATCACTGATCTCCTGGTTTCCATCCAGTCGCTCTTAACCTTTGAGCTACCATGGCCAACGCACCGTCCTGACATTAAATTCTCCAGTTGACTCATATATTTCCCCGGTAGACCACTAGGGGCTCTCGCATCCGAGATGAACCGTTTGTGGCGACTTACTATCGTAAGTACTTAAGTCCCTGGCTTCATCATTTAACTGTTATTGAATTTTTCATGTTGACTCTATCCATCAAATATCTTAGCCTATATACGGCTAGTGTGGAGAAATGATTAATTTCCATCAATTAACTAAAACTCACTACCTTTATTTGTCATCATATTAAAGTGAAAGCATGTTGATATCTTACAGCTTTTTTTAAAAAAAATACACTTAATAGAGTTACAACAGCGGGGTTCCACGCATTATTCCATACTTTGTACTCACCCGGTATAAATAAGGTAAAGGTGCGTAAACCTAAACCCAATACCAGAAACAAATCACTAGGGTAAAAACAGAAAGGGGATTTATTACTGTTTTTGAAATCATAATTTTTCGAATGTAATCACGAGCATTATAAAGCACACTTGTGTAAACATCGTGATACTCACCTGCTCCTGAAGAAAATATGCGTAACAGTACTGACCAGCCCACGTGCCTAACTGAAGTGGGGATCGGTGTGTCACTTGTGTAATAGATATTGCATGGCAGAGCGTTGAGACGCATCTTCAGTGGCACAGGGCTGCATTCTTGTTTATAGAAGAGCGAAATATTATTAACTTAGCGTACAGTAACTGAGGAAACACAAATTGACCACCTGGGAGCTGTTGTGGGATATACAAGGTTAGTCAATTAATTATTCATAAATGTAAATTACCATTGCAGCCGTCCAGTTTTCGCTTGCCACAAAGGGATTTTTATTCGTACTTCTTTCTCCTTGTCACAATGTTCAATCACGTTATACATGATTTCTCGCGCTGGCCGTTGTATGACATGTTATGCAGAAGACGTGATTTCATCTGAACAGAGAGTACATACTCTGTCTTGCCGTGTATGTGCGATAGGATTGCATAAACAACTCCGCTATTTCGAAATCCCTTCCCATACCACACTCATCATAGAATTTCATGACGTTTTGCACTATGCAAAAGGTTTTATAGTGCAACAATGTAATGCATTTCGCTCTTTGGAAGTACATTGTATCGGGCATAGTGACATTTACCAAGGATAAGGCACTTAGACCTTTTCGTGAATAAATCTATACATCTGTTTTACTAGTATATTTATAGCTTTCAAGTGCGTACAAGTGTGTAGTTATTGAAAGCAACAATGCTACTGTAAATCTGTTTAAATTGTCCCTATATATCATATATGGAACACAATGAGGGTTGTAGTGACAAACTGATGTTTACATTTTCAAACTTGGCATCCCATATAGGCATTTTTAGTAGCTTTAAAAATTTTAATTACATAAAACGTGTGAAGCACAACACTGATAAAAATAGGTAATGAATAATAATTAAGGTAATAAATAATCAAAATAATATTAAAAAGAATATAAAATCGTTGGTATTCTCTGATGATATTATACGTTGTTTCCAACCAAACCTCAAGACTTTTAAGCTGCAGTTTTATTCTCCCATAAATTAAGTTAAATTAAAAATATTGATGTTAGTAGTTTGTGTAAACCTGGAATTGATGAAATACCATCAAAGCTAATTAAAATTAATAGTGAACATATTGTTAAGAAATTGCATAAAATAATAATTAAAGTGTGGGAAAATGAAGAAATACCAAAAGATTGGAAGCAGAGTGTAATATGCCCAATATATAAAAATAAAGGAGATAAGTTGGAATGTACAAATTATAGAGGCATATCATTATCTTGTAATTGCTATAAAGTGTTGACGATGTTGCTTAAGGATAGACTAGAACAATATACAGAACAAATAATAGGCAAATATCACGCAGGATTTAGAAAAAGTTGATCAACAATAGACCAATCATTCACAGTTAACATAATTTTAGAGAAATTATGGGAGCATAAAGTAGACGTGTATCAGCTTTTCATAGATTTTAAACAAGCGTATGACTCCATAAATAGAGAGAAATTATACAATATCATGTTGAATTTCCGGATACCAAAGAAACTGGTGAGATTGGTTAAAGTAACCATGGATAATTTAGCTTTTAGAATTAAAATACAAGAAGAACTCACTGACATGGTATATACAACAAAAGGCTTAAAACAAGGGGATGGGCTGGCCCCAGTACTCTTTAATATTGCATGTAATAAGGCAATTAAAGATAAATACGCATGGAACCCTAATACACAAATTAGTACAATTAGTGGCTTATGCTAATGACACAAATATAATGGCAAGAAGAAGAAGAGATTTAACACAAACCTTCCAAGAAATACAGGATAACGCACAGGAAATTGATTTACAGATAAATATGGAGAAAATTATGTGCTTTTGAAAGAAAGATTTTGAGAAGAATCTTAGGCCCAGTGAATGATAATGGATTATGGAGATATAGATATAACAGCAAAATATATGACATATATTAAGAGCCAGATATAACAAGAATAGTTAAATTAAGAAGACCAGTGGGCTGGCCATGTATTACGAATGAATGACCAAAGTAAACCCTTAAAAGCGTTAAAAGGCAAAATGTTTGGGAAAAGAGCAGTTGGCAGACCAAGGGAGAGATGGTTTGATGAGGTGAGAATAGATGCAGGAAACTTACTGAATAGCAGGAATATGGAAAGAGATGCAATAAATAGGGAAGAATGGAGGCAACGCTTAAGAGAAGCCAAGGCTCAGCCCATGTAGCGCTACGGAAGAAGAAGAAGTTTGCGTAAAAGTAAGACAAAAAATGTAGTATGACTATGCGTTCTGAGAAACGAAATAAAGCATTCTTCAAAGAAAGCACGTTTTGAAACCTTTAATTCTGGCATTAAAGACACTTTCCTTTAGTGTTTACATATAATGGCTGAGCTTTGTGTATATTCAAGGATTTCACCTGTCACTAGAAATGAAAACCTTGGGGATTCAAATCTGGGAACCATTCAGTTCCTAAAACACAGTTAAGATAGATTACAAAATTGGCAGATAGCATAACTGTGTATAGATAATCTGGAAGGTTGGTATAGCCAAACGATTAATCTGTGGGATAAATTGAATACTGTGAAATTTTCCTATTCATGCATTGGTTGAGAATCAGTTCTGCTGTCTTCAATTACGCTACAAAATTAGGGTATGAAGATCCACAACACTTTTTCTCTTGAAAGCAGTTTGATCAATAAACGTAATTTTTGAACTAATACCTATTTAATCAAATATTCAAAATATTGTTAGAACTTGCGGAAGATACTGTACCGTAAGGAACAAGGCTTGGTATGTCTATTATAATTATTTCGTTTGCACAATATTATAGAACATTTAGATAGACTACTATGGAGTAACTACTTCTATGAATTAATACACGTTTCCTTAAGAGCTAGGAGTTGTAGACGTAGTGGCTTCCAGTAACATGCGCTGCACTTAATCTAATGAATGGGTCCTTGGGCTTCCAACGTGACTAGAAGAACCAGATCCTAAAGATGTGCCTGACGATCCATGTTGATGTCATGTTGATCCTGATGTCGCTTAGCCCTTTTCCTTTCCGAACTTGGAGTCCCGGGAATAGGCGAGACATTCCCAGAAGGGAAGAAGGCCTCAGCAATGCTGCCAGGAAAGCTAGAGCGCGAACTTCAGGACTTCCACAATAAGCTAACCATCATCATCATCATCATCATCATCATCATCATCATCATCATCATCTTCATCATCATCATCATCATCATCATCATCATGTCCCTACCGAAGAAACAAATTCACAGGAAATGATGGAAAGGAAATTTGTGGTAGAAGGGGAACCACACCACTACTCGTCTTCCAATTTGGGAAAAACCATGAACAAAACCAATAGCGGATTGGCATCCAATTGAAATCGAACCCTAGATCTCCAAATTGAAAGTCCTGCACGTATTTTATAACCTCTCAGTACTGCACATACCATTCTGCTATCTGTTTTAGCTAAACTTTTATAATAATCAGTAAGAGGCACTGCACGTGTCTTTTTAAATGCCCTTCAGCTTTTACAATAGGTTTCGTTTGAATTCCGGCAACTGTCTTGAGACCAAACTATAAACAAATGACATCACTGACAACACTGCTAATGACCATTCATATAATGTTAAAGTAGGCAAACGTTTTCTGGCAAGTGTTGCGACTACGGCCGAAGGGCACCAGGATCTCTACTGTGCACAGTGGTAGCAAGTTCAGTGTTTGAATAAATTTTTGCTGGTTCTCTTATTTATTTCGGACAGTGTATATTTTGACGACAATTTAATTAATGCCTATGAGCTTGTTAAACAAGGAGCTCATTGCGGATTCAAGGCATGCGTTAAAAGCAGACAGGGAAACAGGTAGCAGCCCCCGCGTCGTGACACGCCAAGTCCTGCTGCTGCCTCTTCTTTTTTGCAATTATTTGTTCACCTGCGATGATAAACATTGTACAGTTAGGAAGTTATGGAAATACACATTATATCATCGTGCGTTAACGAGATTGGGAACATTCATTTCAGAGCGATGCTAAACACTCCGCTTTGCAATTGCCGTAGTTAATCAACTCGGCACTCCCTGGGCAAGGTAACTACTCATTTCGAGGAGCTTCCGAGATTCTAATATCTAGTGCTTTCTTATCTTCTGAACTATAGTTTTCAAGGAGATTTTCAGTACTCTGAAGGCCTGAAGTAAAATAATATTAGACATTTAAGTGTAATATAAATAAAATCTTAGTGTGTGTGGGGGGGGGGGCCGCGGGCACAGATCTTCTTAGATGACTGGAATCCTTGCACTAGTCTATTTACAGATGTTGCTTCCACTGTGCCTTTCTAACTCTTCTGATAATATGAGCTGATTAAGAAAATCTCTGGTCATTATTATTTATTTTATAAATTATTCTATTGCTTTCCATTAATTTCACAGTGCTAACAATAACTTCGCGTTGCTATCTTCAATTAATAATTATGTACGGGAGTTTGTAGCCGACAACGTATCATTACATTTTCATAAAATTTCTTATTCTTGTATTTCCTCAAAATTTTAACTCTAACTGTGTAAAATTATTTAGTTTTGTATCTAGATTTGTATTAGAATTAAAAGTCGCTTTCTAAAAGCCATATACCCACCTCGGTAGCGTGGTGGTAGCATGTCTGTCTCGCGTTCAAGAGGTCCTGAGTTCGAATCTCGGTCAGGGTGAGCTACCTGGATAAGATTTTTCCGGGGTTTTCCCTTATCCTAAAAGAGGAATGTTGGGTAACTCTAAGCTCCATGGACCCCGGGCTCATTTGAACACCATTTCTCCCTTCCATACATCGTTCGATATGACTTAACTTTGGAGGGAGTAAACTACAAAATAATAGAAAAAATAAAAGCCTTATCCCTGAAGCAAATTGTTTAATAATCTCTAATAAGAAATTTATTAAAGTGTGCCATGACTTTTTTCACTTACAGATGTTTTTCACACTATGTTGACCATTATTAAGTTAAATAAATAGTTCATTTTTATGCCATCTATATTTCCAAATACAGCAATATAATCTTCAAGATACAGCAACACCTTTACATATATTGAATATGCCCTCTAAGGTTTCCAGTCAGGTGAACAGCTGGCTGAAGACCGAGAATGCTTTTTGTAGGTAAACTTCAAGTATTATTTCACGTTTAACGTATTTTCTAAATAACGTTGCAATCCTACGTTAACCTTCTGACGTAAATTATAAATAATTGATGCATAAGTTAGGAAGGGCTGTCCTTGTTTGAGTTATTTATTGGTCATTGTTCATTCTCTTGTATTATGATATAAATAAATAATTGAATGTCTTCATATACGTTCATCCTTATGGTTACCACCATCTTTCATTGTCTACCGTTTTCGAAAACTTTTGAGGTGTATAAAAGCAAAGGGTATTCTTTTTTTAAGCTATCCAGACTTTCCTATTTCTTTCCGTACTGTAATAACATCATTTGGTGTGTGCATCGCGTTGTCAAACTGTTTCTTTGTAATTTAAATAAATTATAATTAATTATTCCAATGATCGTATATGATATTCTCTCTTATCTGTATTACTTGTAACTGTGTTTCATCTGTTTCATCTAATATTTTCTGGAATTTTAGTAATCTAAACAATTAAATATATTTTTCTTAAAAGGATATATGATGTATTGGTAGCTAGATGACACGTGTATGATAAACGGAGTGTTTCAGGGATAAGAAAGTTTAATAAGAATGTATTAGGCTTACTGAATCACTATTTATTTGTCAAACTTCTTTAAGAGAACTGTATTATATTGTTTAGCTTGGTGATTTTTATTTATATACAGCAAGAAGTGAAAATCCAAGTATTTCGTATTTGGGATGAATTAAAACCTTTTACTGCTAAAGAATGCAAATGATTCTGTATTTCTATGCATAAATACTGATTATATTAAATTACTGAATTTAAAGAACTTGTAATGTCAATGTACAAGAAAACAATTTTTAAAATTTTGGTGAGAAACTTTTGTATAGAAAATAAAAAATCAACGTATGAGAAAAAAATTGTGAACAAAAGTACAAATCCACTAGATTTAAAATAAAAATACTAGAGTAACGGCTAATTGGAAAACAGTCTGCGTTTGTCTGTGTTAACACAGCAACAATTTATATATACACATGCACTTTTTTTCAAAATGCAATAAATAAACTGAATAATGCTTTATATTAAATTGAAAAGGGTGATCACTTTTCTGGATTACACCTTAGAGGTACATTTAAATACTATAAGGCTCCTAGAAGCAGAGACTTCACACTAACAGAAATGTTGAGAGTAAGAGAAAGGAAGAATGTTAACTTGTTTAAGATTTAGGGAGAGCCATGAAATAAAAGTCATCTACCGGAATGTAATTAGTGGTACAGCTATGAAGACTATTAATATACTATCAAGACAAAATGTGAATAAATGGCTTCAGTGAACCGTTAATAATTAAATTTAAAGAAAAATAAACAAGAAACATATCTACAGAAATTTAATTTGCAGAATGAAATAAATAATAAGAATTAACTGTGTAACATGCAAAAGTGGTTTGTTAACTATTTCATTTATTACAACATGTAAGTCAAGCAATATATAGTAATCTCAATGTAATTACTTATGATGTATGTTGTATCCAAGGAGAGGGGAGCTTGATGCAGAGTTCGCGAATGCTACGATGTCCATCCTAGCTGAACACTGAAGTTCTCGGTATTTTGGGGTATGTGTTTGTCGCTGGTAGTCCTCGCATAGTTATTAGAAACAATACTTACTGTTATCCGAAACTAGAACTATCCCATTAATGGCTTCATAGGATCGAGAACGTTAGAGAGAATTCAAGAAGCAGAAATATGGCAGTTTTCAACACCCTTTTGGGATGAGATTCTGCGCATTATCTAGCTGGGTCTCAAGGATTTTCATATTTTAGCAATGGCTCTGATAATGATCCATAATGTATCTGGAATAGTGCAACAATGCTCGCGTAATATCCATGTCAGCCATATAATAGATTTGTGGAGCCAACTGACAAGTGTCCTGGCTGCGATTTTCTATTATTTCCCCCAACCTCGCAAGGTGAGTACCGGGGAAAGATATACAATGCTGCATAACCTTCAGTTACCAACAATAAGATTATCAACTCTGCAGTGGTGCTATTGGTGCAATGTTCTTTTCTAATGAAAGCAGTCATCATATAAATTACATTATAAATAAAACAGCTGAAACTATGTGTAACACAACTATGCTCATCCAAAAGGTTGTAATTTGGATTAATATGCCAAATGCGTTCCTTAATTGTTTTCTATGATTACTGTTGTATTGATGTTTGTGTTCACATAATACTGAAAATGAGAAATAAACTTTGAAGAGAGGAAAAGCTGAATAAATTGCTTTGAGCGGCCAAAGCAACTTACAGACTGACTTAGGTATGGCAGTTTCTCTTAAATATTAATTAGCAGAAGCTATTCCTATGCACATATTAATCAACTTGATACCTTAGGCACAATTAAATTAACAATAGAAACCCTCTGAAATGCTAAGGGGCTGAGTATTTCTGACTATCACAATTCTGATTTCCAAGTTTTCACACTTCATTCCGATAAAAATACTCATATGAAGAATATAGACTTTTAAACTTTGTACGTTTAGTTGATAAAAGCAATATAACATTTTTGATAATGAGTACAGGATACGAGAATATCACTTAGCAGATTTTTATTACTGATCATGCAAAAAGAACAGAATTTTAAAGCCACACAGCCTGCAGCTCTTAAAAGCTCTTTCTGAAGCTTAAGCATACTGTATTCTTTTATTACCATTGTTCCTACAAGGAAATATGTAACTAAGTTCGGTTCTAGAAGCGTATATCTCAATTAACACGAAAAGGTTAGAAGAATTGGCGTTTTAAATGATAGTTTGTAGAAAATTGAACTGAGAAAATCATGCGAGTGTTTCACATCAAAAAGTTTAACCTTGAAGGCTGATTTGTTTTGCATCCATCCTTAAAAATATAAAGCTTTCTCTGAAACACAGTGACAAAGTGTAGTTGGATATCACAGTTTACGTCATTTTAAATTCAACTTAATGGCGTTCAAACGTAGGTACTGTTAGACAACTGCCATATGTCGTGAAAAATGGCTAAGCAATGTTTTGCACATTTCGAATAAACGAACTTAAAATACTGCTAACTTAGGAAAATAAAATACAGAGTGTAAAATAGCTTTTCCGCTTTCCTTTTCTTTTTCACACTTTATTTTGCTATTTGCCGTTCTTATTTTCTGGTTAATAACGTTTTTACTTGCATGCATATGTAAACATCTATTAAAGGAACGTGAATCTGCAATGCTTGCGCCACCATAGGTGCATGTTAACGAACTCGGTTGTATGGGCTAGCGCAATTCAGACAATAGTTGGTTTTGACTTGTTAGCTGTTCCAATTTACATCACTCACAGATTCTTTGCGAACAGTTTCACATAGCTTTGGCTACATTTAATTACTATTACTTGTAAGTATTTAAATATTATGTGTTTCAAATGGGAAGGTGTTTGTCCTTGAGCGCTACTAGACGAGCAACAAATCATAGTCCTGCGGTGTTGTATTGCATACCCGCTAAGTAGTGTGTGAGGAGCGATAACCTAATCAATCACTAATAAATACTATTCGCGCTATGACAAAACTTCACATTTTAACAAAACTGATCCATGTGGTAAGTAGAGAGTAATGTATCTAACATAACCATGAAAACCCCATATTTTTAGCTCAAATAATTTTTTTTATAATACAAATATATAAAACACTATGATATGTATTATAACAATAAATCACTACGTAAGCACTGTATGAATATCATTACTGGTTGGCATGTATGCGTGTACGTATATTTGTAATTACTCAGAACTGAAACGTTAATGTTTGACATGACGTGATAAAAGAATTACTTTGAATCATCCAATTCGAGCGAGAGGAAGCAATAAATTTCCTACTGCCCTTGTAGAACGTGTCTGGTCACATTATATCTTTTTTTATGAATGGTTTGTGATCTCTATTTAAGCTAGAGAGTTCAAAGTGGTTGGTGTGTATGTATATACAAATACTTTTAATTACTCAGAACTGAAATTTAAACTACTGATATGACGCGATTAAAGAATTACTGTGAATAAGCCAAGGTGTTAAATTCGAGAAAGAGCAAACACTTCATTTCCTGTTAGCCTGTGGAATACTGTATACTTATGTTCATCAATGAATGCTGGATAAGTGTTTATTTACTCTGGAGAGTTCAGATCAATATCATTCAGTTGTTCTTTACAAAACAGTAAAGTAAAAGTTAAGCAGTGCAATGGCTTCTTTCGGTGAAATTAGTGGAGAGTCAAAAAGGCAGGTATTGCGAAGTCAGCCTCGAAGTATTACTTTTAAGGTGTTCACGTTCTTCAAAAATTTTTCGGAAACAGAAACTAAAAATGAGTTAATGCAAAAATGAGTTAAAAACACGGAAAAAGTGTATCAGCTGGATCAACTTGTAATTGAAATGGGATACGGGGTAATACGCCTTCCACCTTACCACTGCCAATATAAACCAATTGAGTTGGTGTGGGCTCAAATAAAAAGGGGAGGTTGCAAACAAAAATAATACTTTTAAACTGACGGACGTTGAACGACTTCTTCACGAAGAAAAGGACAAGGTAACACAACAACTGCGTAAGGTATGCAGAAAACCTTCAAGAAGACGATTTTAAGAAAGAAATAGCACGTGACGAGATTTTGGAACCTATAATCATAAATTTGCAAGACTCAGACTATGAAGACAGTGACAATGACGAATTGTCTCTTAATGGAAGTGACATTGACAGCGATATGGATGAGCCACTGGCAGTCTCATTGGAATAGAAAAACAGGTAATTCATAGACTATAAGTATAGTTATATATTTAAAAATATAAATAATTTGCCAAAATGCTTTTTCCAATTTTGATTTTGGCAACTGCATCACTGTAAAAGTTTGTAAAATATAATTTGGTTACCCTTACGTCTGCGCCAAGGAGACCTGCATGTTGTATGACTGTGCGAGAGAGAGGGAAATATAAAAGGAGTGGGGTAACAAGCTGGCAACGCTGAGTGTGATACGGCACCTGATAATCTGGACTCCAGAATTCTTTCCATTTGAACCACATAACAAGTATCGTTACTGCTATAAAAGTTAATGCTATTTAATACTTTTACAATATTACAACTAAAATTCTTGTTAAGACATGAGCTAAGTTCTAGAACATTCATTAAGTTTAAATAAATTGTGGGTATTGTTTTGCGAGTAACATCTATTTTACATTATCGTAACTTGAATAGGTAATAAAATTGATAAAATCAATTAATCAAAACTTTATTGAGTGTTAACATTTTCATAACTACCTTCTAGTTGCTTTAACCAGCAAAACAATAGTTATGTATGGATATAAATGCTATAGACTGTCATTTAGCCACATAATGCACGCAAGTGCTACTCTGCACATTGACCTTTGAACCCCATCATAGTGTTTGAGGTGACAGTTGTGTTTATGAGCCCATACTTTCAAAGTGTTATGTTTGCTAACGGAAGTTTAATCTTGATGGAAATGGCGCTATTAAAGACTGAACCAGAGATGTAAGTCTTGGTACGTCTTACGTCTGTCTCGTTATGCAGGCATATTACTTCTCGATGTTACGATCCTGTCCAGGACAGCACACAGATATCTGGATATTAAATCAAACGGCGCTATGTGGTGTTTATGTTATTACTGCGGTTATTGTATATGACTAAGCCCAGGTTATCACTTATGGTGCTTTGTAACGGTTTTGTTTTCATTTTACACAGTTACAATCGTATTGGATATTCAGACGAATTTGCATAAACCTGTAGGTGTTCTAAACTGTTTGTGATGTGATACACAGGTAAATTTTAAGCCTTAGCAATGTATTAGACTTTTAAAGCAACACTATAGCGTACATTTTATGAATTTATGATTTAGTATTTATATTCATTTTATAAATTTATCACATTCAAACATAAGTACATCAAAGTATTCAACAGAAGGAGGCTT
The DNA here is from genome assembly GCA_030765055.1 of Mantis religiosa. Taxonomy (NCBI): domain Eukaryota; kingdom Metazoa; phylum Arthropoda; class Insecta; order Mantodea; family Mantidae; genus Mantis; species Mantis religiosa. The sequence continues at coordinate 181,650,310 of CM060951.1, forward strand.
CAGTACTCGAAACTTTTGGATTAATTATAGAAATGCCAACTGCTTTTGTGTGTGCCTCGATAACGCCAGATTTTTTAAATAAAAAATTATTTATTCTCCCTTTTTCCCCACTACAGCTCCCGTTAAATACCTTGGAGTGCTTTTGGACTCTGGACTGAACTGGCGTGCTCACATTGATCGTCTTATATCACTGGCCTCCGTACGGCTTTCAAAACTCTCACCTCTGTTATATTGCCGTTCCAGCCTTGGCCTACAGTCTTCATTGTTACTCTATAAATCACTCGTTCGTCCGCTTATTACTTATGCCTGCCAAGTGGGGGGGGGGGGGGGGGGGCCGCACACACATGTCATCTGCGTCGTCTTCAGGTTATACAGAATCGCTTCATGCGCTTCGCTACCAACGCTCCATGGTTCATCCGTATTCAGCAGCTCCATCACGAACTAGGATTCTTACCTCTTCATGACTACATTCGCAGGATCCTCCGCCATTTCTTTTCCACACTGCAAGAAGTTCCAGGTGCTGTGCATTATAGCATCGGCGTCCGCAACCCTCACGCTTAAAGAGGAGACTACCACAGGACCTGCTTCTGAGTGATATATCTGATTCCAGTGATTCTAGTGCTTGATGTGTGTCTTACATCTCCAATATCGACTTAATTCCTCAGAGTGTATTACTGCAGTTCTAACATAATGTAGTTAGGGGGCGGCCTGTTAGCCTACCCCAGAGTGTTATTGTTCTTTAATTTATTGTTCTGTTACCTTCTTTTCACTCGGATCTGTAAAGCATTGTAGTGCTGATTGATCAATAAATAATTATAAAAAAAGTTATTGAGACATAATAAACCACATGAAGATGTTTCACAAACTTCGCCCAACACAAGCTGTTCTTTACTGGAAAATTATTCAATTGTTCCATTCTTTTAAAATTACATTAACGATTTGGTAAAAATGTCATATGTCTCAATGTTTTCAAAATAAATATGTATAAAATAAACACTAAAAGAGATTCATTTTCTTTCTGATGTACACCTTCTTACTTGTAAAAGTTGTTTCAAAACTTGTAGTTTTTACATTCTCTGCCATGATAAAGGGGATGGATGGACTCTGATTTTTTTTTTTTTTTTTTTTTTTTTGAGAAAGGAAATCAGTTTAATTTATGTGCTAGATGAGATAAGGAAGAAGGATGGGTTCTGATTTTTTTTCTCTTTGTAAGTCTCATAAATTAAAGTCCAAATGCTTATTCAGCAGGTTCCATATGTTAGGGTATCGTCTCATCCTATATCTTTCAGCCTTTAGCCATGATTTAAACTATAACAAAGTCGGTTGCTCGAAACTAAGGCAGTAACGGTAGAAACCAAAAGTCAACCATATCTGTGGGTGCTCTGTTGCTCCCTTCTGGAAGTTCCGAGCTAACAAAACTGGGGTTACAGAATTCTCAGACGTTATCCCAATCATGTGTCCCGTCTGCTTCTTGGTCCATTTCCAGATGTCACGTACCATTACGCAATTGGTTATTCTATGGAGTTGCGTATCTACGTGTCCACAATGTTTGCACCACGACGCAGGCACTATATTGTGTTTATGTTTCTTAGCTTCCGTGGGAATGATTTCGTTTAGAAACTGATACAAGGTTACTTTCCAGTCCAATGGTACAACACGATAGCGGAAGAGTTTCCATATGTTTTTCCGGGGAGTATTTGGATATTTGAGAACAATCGCTGGTACTGGAAATTAATTGTTCTTTCACACTGGCCGTGTGTAGGCTAAATTGTGGAAACGTAGAGTCAAAGTGAAAAATTCAATGCCATAGCCGGTATTTGAACCACGGATCTTCTGGTTTCCCTCCAGCCGCTCTACCATTGAACTACTATGGCCAACGTGCCGATATGGCATTAAATTCAACAACTGACTCGTATTTTCCCGGTAAACCACTTAGGAGTTCTCATAAGCACATGAGACAACTACCTTAATGGCGACTTACTACATGTAAGTCCTTTAAGGCCCGGGCTTTATAGTTAACCACTATTAATAATTACAATTGACTCATATTTTCCGGTAGACCACTTAGGATTCTCATATTTGAGATACCCACTTGTGGGGACTTACTATTGTAAGTACTTAATTACCAGGATTTTTATCGCTGATTATTTTTAATGTTAATTTATATTGATGAATTAATCCTTAAAGAATTAAGCTTTTTAAATACATTACTCCGGTATATGGGTGCTTTTTAATTAATTAGAGCCAACTGAAAAATTCAATGCCATGGCCGGGATTTGAACCACGGAGGATTTAATGTCAGGAAGGCACGTTGGCCATGGTAGCTCAAGGGATTAGAGTGACTGGACGGAAACCAGGAGATCCGTGGTTGAAATCCCGGCCATGGCATTGAATTTTTCAGTTGGCTTTAATAAATTAAAAATCACCTCTTTTCTTTATGAAGTCACAATGTCTTCTTTTGTTCCAAAATTGAAATGACTTCCTGCAGCCAATAAAAAAATCTACTTTCAATATTCGAGAATATTGGGATTACAGATATCTGCAACAATTTATTGGATTAGGTTGACTATTCTCTAAATCATTCTTCCAATTTGAATGTGAATGGCTTACCTTAATGCCAAAAGTGTGCCACACGACGTTGTGTACGACATGTACATTGACGACTTAATCAAATATAGAAATTTTATGCACATACCTGCCCAAGTCCATGGCTTGAAATGTAATGAAAGTTCTAGAAGCTTCATTTGCTGCAAAGATCCTGTCAATATAAATTTGGCTAGAGAGGAAATCTGCATGAAAATGCCAATAAAAATTTTGATAATACGTACAGTTGTCATAAATGCATCTTTTTTATAAAACAAGCAAACCCAATCTGAGTGCTCTGGTCTTTAGTTACACGGATAAAGATTAATTTCTTTTCAAAATAGTAGCTGTACTAAGAACAATTTATCTCAAAAACATTCCCAACACTTCAAATAATTTATTAATGCCAAGAATAAGGCATGTGACACTTAGCAGTTCAATAAGAATTGCTCCAAGATGTTGCATGGTTACCAAGGAGTGTACAGAGTTCAGACCTTGTACACAGTTATTGAGCACATCAGTCAGGTAGTCACAAAGGAAAATATATTAATAAAAGTGAAAAGAGTAGATTGAATGTATCAAAGACAATAACAAGAAATTTTGGCCAAACAAATTATTTTCCAAGGCATTTCATTTCAAACTTCAAATGAAAATTGTATCACATGCAAGAAATGATAGTGGTAAACTGCTTGAAGGAACACATTTGATAATAATCGTGACACCTCAACAGGTGGCAGTGATCTGACTAACCTTGCTGTCACATCCAGAATTCAGTCATTCCAATGAAATTTGAGATTTTATATATGGGATATCTCAAACCAATACGACTATAACAGAGAGAAACGATTTCCATAATCGTAGTTATGCAGTTTGGATATAATGGATCTCCTCCTAGTTTCACTTGATTTTCGTTCCTGAAAAGTTAATGAATCATTAAGCATTTTATGCATTACCTTGGTTTCTTTTATTAATATATTTTCCCCATTCCAAACGGTGATTTTAGCATTTTCAGACACTGAATCTGAGGTTTGAGCTGTAAGAGGAATGCCATCATCTGTTGAGAAATTGCTCCGTTACACAAAGTGCACATGTTTCATCACTCTCTGAAATTAACATTAGAAAGTTGCGCGTAGAAGCACAAACTTTTGAGAAGTACTGTAGCTGTAAAGCAGCAAAAAACTAATGTTTTGTAACACATGAGCTGCTGTGGAATAGCAAGTTACTGGAGTTCCAGGGACTGTTTGCTACTGCAGTTAAACACGGGACGGTAACTTCTTCATGCCACGCCCCGCCTCAGCAATTGAGCATCGCTGTTACAGATTTCTATCATCTTAATCTGCAAGCAACGGGATTCGTCCACAATGAATGCGTGCAGGTTGGAACCAAACCAATAATTAATACCACAAAGTCTATTAACTATGTCTTGTATTACTAGCATCTTGTTTTTACTTTTATTTACAGCCAAGATAACGAGCAATTAACATGGCTCCTGTTTTTATTTGTGTAGGAGTAATAGCGTATACCGCAGATTCTTCTGCTGCTGAAACAATCTCTTTGTATAGCCTACTTTACTGTATGTAGCTGCTGAATATGAAACCATAGGCCTGTGTTCTCTGAGGGCGAGCTGCAGGTGGCGTTTTGTGAACATATTATAACCTTCCGATCAAATGTTTATACTTACCAGAAGCTGTGCTAACAATACTACGGTGATTTTTTTCCAGAGGCCTACGTCTTGTTGATATGTTGAAAATCTAGTCTTAATATTTCACATACACATATTTCGTAGTACCCAAATCGACTACGTGAGCAGAGTAACAGTTTATGCCCCCCCCCCCTTTTCCTAATGGTCCGATTGTACCACGGCTTTGGAAAAATATAACAATTTTCTCTACGTCATACTATTTTAAATGATTCATTTATATAGTACCTTTTAAGGTTTATAGTAATGTAAGGATAAATTACAATATGCACTACACCGCTTGAACCAAGTATGCCAACAGTATGATCTTAAAATGTCCACGGAAAAAACTAATCTTTTGGGGAAAACAACATACAAGATCAAAAATAATTTTAGACAACAAACCACTAGAACAACTAAAAGAATTCGGCTATTTAGGATGTAATCTTAATTATATGATGAAAACAGACAGAGATGTGAGCAAAAAGCTTGTAACATTCCAAATGATTTGTGGAACAGTGCATAGAACGTTGAGAAATAAAACAAGAAGAGATACAAGATTAAAGTTGTACAAAACAATGGCCGGTCCCTGCACTACTTTATGGAAGTGAGGCATGGGTACTCACGAAGAAAATGAAAAGCCAAATTCAAAGTGCAGAGATGAACTTTTTAAGGAAAACAAAGGGATACCCAAGGTTGGACAGAATAAGGAATGAAGATATAAGAAAGGAACTCAACGTACACTCGATAAGTAGCAAAATTGAAAAATATTAAAAGGAATGGATGCAGCATACACAAAGAATGTCCGAAACAAGACTGCCTAAGATTGCATTCCAATATCAGCAACAAGGAAAGAGAGATGTTGGTAGACCTAAAAAGAGATGGAAGGAGCAATTATTGCGAGACGGAACGGGCACTCTGCCCATGCCGTGAAGTGAAGAAGAAGAAGAAGAAGAAGAAGAAGAAGAAGAAGAAGAAGAAGAAGAAGAAGAAGAAGAAGAAGAAGAAGAAGAAGAAGAAGAGGAAAAGGAAGAAGAAGAAGTAATTTAAAATTCTAAATGCTCACATTGGACAACAAATAGGTACGGTTGTGAACTTCGAATGTGTGTCGGTAGCTATTAAGCGAAATCGAAGGACCTTTTGCGTGGACTTACTACGATGAGAGAGCGTAGGCTTTCACGGCCGGAGTCAATATACTACGATGAGATCTAGATTTATCATAACACCAAGAGACCAAGCAACAATTAAAACAATGGGTTACTTCTAGTTAATCTGCTCAAAATATGGCAAAGATGTTAGATTTATCGGTAAAGTAGGCTTTCGGATACGAAGGGTGTCATTGACTTCTTGAAAAATGAAAACGATTACTGAATAACGTTACGTGAGTTATTGGCTCGATTTAACAAGAAGTTTAAGAAAACTGGGCCTTATTTGATAAAAACTAGAGTTCCTTCACCAGGATTACGCACCAGCACAATTACGTGGTGTTGTTTCCGCCAAGTTGCATGAACTGAATACCCCAATTCACCTGATAGGCTCTGAGATTGTTTTCGGGGAGCAAAATTTAGATAAAATGAGGTTATTGTCGAGACGAAGGTAATTTTTACAGTTTGACATTTATATATTTTGGTGGATTGAGCTCGATGGCAGAAACGATGTTAGAAGTGTGCAACCAGATTTTATTGCAAATGTGAATGATGGAAGATGCAGATTAGTTTCTCACCTTTGGTTTGGCAATCTAATACAAACCTTCTAGATGTCTCGGAGTCTGGAGCAATGAGTCTTACCTCTGGGCGCAGTCTCGGAGTACAGGATTTTGATACTGCAATTGTTGGAGGATAAACAACAATTCTACTTTTTAAAATATTGTTGGTTTTGAACTTCATATCTGTTGCACACGCCACTAATGTAACACAAATGCATTCACAACTAAACGTTTTCTGCACAGTCGCAAGGTGACAAAAAACACGCCTTACTCACAAGACATTCGTTTGCAGAAAGACGCTAAGCTCTCTGATTATTTTGGGTTCTCTAACCCTATGTTTTCATAACTACTAAATTACTTCTTTTTATTGGTCCACGTCACCGCATTACGTAATTGCATTCGTGCAATTACCAATAACAGAAATAGTACGTCGCGTTGTATCATTCCGTGGCCTACCCAAATTCACACTTCTATTTCGTACAAATTACTTTTTTCCAGTGCAATTCAAAGTAAATTTTTGAAATTTAAAAATCATTAAATAACCGTAAATAGTGTGTTTTCCTGAATTGGGACTATGTTGAGCTATAAATGATAAATTTCTGTCTTCGCTCCTAACATGGTACTCACTGAACCACTCTCGAAGCTAATACCACTACTTACTAGTTTCAACAATCCTGAGGATATTTCTATTCATTCATATATGCACAAACTACTTGATATTATTTTGATGTTATATTTCATACTCCGAGATGCACTGTGACCAGCTGAAACTTTAAACCTTACTTAGAACAGTTCACATTGCTTTAGTTTGAAACTGTCAGCGAAAATGCCGCAATTGCTGATGGTTTTCCAGAATTTTAATTAGCTTAACAACCATAACTGAAGATAAAAGCGTAATTAACGGAAACAATTAAGAAGTCTAACAAGACACATACGTATCTTGAAGCCAGAATTCTGTAACTGGAAGGAAAATACTAGAGAAAACGTATGTTTTGAAATAAACAAAATATTGGCAATCCGACGTGAGAGTAACTATCTATTGAACTTGAAGCGAAGCATCGTTCTAAACTAAAGTATTTACACATATCTGAAACTATTAAAAGTGCAATATTACACGATAGTCCACTGTCACATTCTACTAACATTTTCGTGAGTCAATTCTTTCCATTGGCCGTACTTTATTATCATAAAATTTACTGCAATTTTATCACATGTAATACAAGGTAACTACAACAATATATCATATTTACGGAATCTAATGCGCCAGCCAAACTAATACTTACCGCATATTTGAAACTTTCTATTTTCGCCACAACGAACGAACGAACGATCGAAGAGCCCGCCTTGGTAGCGTAGTGGTAGCATGTCTGCCTCACGTTCAAGGGGTCCCGAGTTCGAATCTCGGTCAGCGTGAGTTAAATGGATAAGGTTTTTCCGGGGTTTTCCCTTATTCTGAAAGACGAATGTCGGGTAACTCTAAGCTCCATGAACCCCGGACTCATTTGAGCATCATTTTATCCATTCCATTCATCGTCCGATATGGCTTAACGTTGGAGGACGTTAATTACGAAAAAAAAACGAACGAAGAAATTGGCGGCTGACTGAGGGTCAGCACGTTGTGTGTCATTCGTGTACCTGTCCTAGACGGACTTAACCACTTAATGACAGAATATGTGAGGGTTTTTCAGGGTGGTGAGTTAACTTTAGGTGGATGAAAAGAAGGGAGGTAGCCGTAGCTCCTCATTGGTTGCCGACTTGGGTGCAACGTCTGTGCACCGCTGGTGTGAGAAAATTAAGGAAGAGTTGAATTTAGAATAATTATTAGTCTCATTTTCAAGTAGGAATAATTTTGAAGTTGTAATTACAACATTATTGTTACCGGGTAGAGCTTGAAGCGTCGTTCTGATGTTCGGTAGTTTCCTACAGACCTAACTAGGGCGCTCTGATGTTGAGGCCAACTCGCGTAGAATTTTGTGGCCCGGCGCCTAATGAGATCTTCCACATATTGGAGAGATGAGGCTTCATGAAGGTATTTCACGGGAAAGCACCAGTCAGCAGAATAGATGGCCCTAAGGCATCTATTCCGTACACGATGGAGTTGTTGCAGATTGGTTCCTGCGGCCATGCCCCAGACCTCACACACGTAAAACATTATAGGAAGAATCAAAGCCTGGAAAAGACGCAACTTAAGGGTGTCGGCATCCCTGATCGCATCATGGTTTATAACGAAACCGAAGCCCCGCATGCCCGATGAGCTAACTACTGGATGTGACCCCCAAAATTTAGGCCCTTGTCCAGCTTTACGCCCAAATATTTAAGAGAGTTCGTCCACTCTATCCTTCGGCCAGAATATTTAAAAGAGGGTAGGTTGGCGGAGTGGCGCTTGGTGAAGAGTATGGCTTGGCTTTTCTCCGGATTGATGGACAATCGCCAAAGCCTGCACCAATCGTGAATGAGGCCTGGGTGTCTCTGTATTAAGTTGAGGGATCTGCGTGCATTTCTATCTGTGCTGTATAGCAGCACATCGTCTGCATACTGGGCTATGTTGACATGCAGCTCCGTGGGGAGATCTGATACATATACACTAAAAGGCGTGGGGTTATAATACAGAATTTCACCACAAGCTAACGTTATTCTCTGATACATTGAGCTCCTTTCCTATCTTTCTATTATTTTTTCCAACATAAAGGATTAGTTTACGCTTTAATGAAGCATCGCTCTTTTCTATTTGCCCTCCATACTGTAACCAAAAACGCTTCCTTTGTCCCCTTCTCAATAATGGCATAGTTCCACGCATATTAAATCAATGCTCAATAATAGGCTAAAGATAAACGTACCCCAGCAATCCACTGTGACGTAATAAACAAAAAAATCAGTGAAGTTACTGGTGTTATACGGAACGATTTTCACTCGAAACAAATAGAGACTCGAATCTAATGCGCACCACGATTTTGAATGCTACATTTGCTCAAAAAAGGTGCGCATTAGATACGCTCAGGTACGGTATTTATTTCCTATAGTATAATATATTTATCTTTAATTATTCTGCAATTATACTTCACTTTCTTGTGAATTATTATTAGCAAGTACATGTACATATAGTTCCCAATTAGCTAAAAGCAGAGGAAATTATTCTTCCAAATTAGAATTCATTAACAAAAATTAAAAAATAAATTAAGACCCGCTAGGTGTATTTGAAATAAACGAAACGGCCGAGGTACAAGTTTGGTTATAGTACTCCTATTAATTTTAAATAAGCCGTCTTTTGAACCATATTGTTCTGGATTTGGCCGATTCACCTCTCTATTACAAAAATAAATAAACCATAAATACGAGGGTCATAATTTTTCGCACTAAAATTCAATCTTATTATATTCTGTTAGCTTAATGTGAAACAAACATGCCGTAGTATTTTCATTGTTACTACTCCTGGTTCCCGCCTGTGAGAACCAGGAAGTTCAGACATGTTCAATATCGCCTACCGCTTCAATCGAGGTAACACGCAGTTAAAGTTGATGTTAGAGGAAGATCCGGAGTTTCTTTCAAACGTAATCACTACTGATAAAAAGCCCGCCTCGGTAGCGTGGTGGTAGCATGTCTGCTTCACGTACAATGGGTCCCGAGTTCGAATCTCGGTCAGGGTGAGCTACTTTCATAAGGTTTTATCCGGGGATTTCCCTTATCCTGAAAGACGAATGTCGGGTAACTCTAAGCTCTATGGACCCCAGGCTCATTTGAGCATCATTTCACCCATTCCATTCATCGTCCGATATGGCTTAACGTTGGGGGATGTAAACTACTACAAAAAAAAAAAAAAAGACTGATGAAATTTGGTTACATCATTTTGATCCTTAGAGCAAACAGCAAAGCTCAGTATGGAAATCTCCTCACCAGCGCCTAGAAAAGCAAAAGTGGTTGTTTTTTATGGGAAAGTTATGGTCAACTCACTCTTTGATATTGGTCTATCAATATGTTGTACCTGCACACACATCAGTAACTGGACAATACTACAGGGATGACCTGAAAACATTGCGGTCCCTATCAGGCGCAAAAGACCACATTTCCATGAAGCAGGCTGGATGCTGCACCACGATAATGCGCGGCCGCATATTGCCAATGCTGTTGCTGAATATCTTTCAAAACTCTACGTGAAGTGCATCCCTCACCCCCCTATAGTCCATATTTAGCCTCATATGACTTTTCTAGTCCCTAACTTGAAGAAACGTCTTCGTAGAAGGCATTATCCATCATCAGAATCAGTGGTGAAGGCTGCGGAGGCGATTTTGAAGGATCTCTCAAAAACGGTTTCCAGCATGTCTTTGAAGACTGACAGAAATACTGGGACAAGTGCATCGCATTCAGGGGAGACTATTTTGAGGAGGGCCATCAAAATTATGAGGATAAGTAAAGGTATGTTGGTTAAAAATGTGATCATTCTTTATTGAACAGCCCTCGTACTTTTATAATACTTCAAATAATGACTGACTTCGATGAAGTTATGTCGACAATATAGCAGTGACTCGTTTGTTACTGAACGATATATATTAGTTCGTAACATTGTATTGTGTGATTTAAATGTATGCTAAATGGCTGCAAAATTCCCTACACCTCCAGTTAATGCAGTGAGTCCCATTCCACTAAATCGTTTTAATAGCCAATATGAATTAATTGTGGGATATGAAATAGAAATTACTTATATATTCCAATCTAGGACTCCTGGAAGTTCTCCTTATATTTCTAATCCACTGGTATAGGACTGATAAATAAGGATTTTGGTTAGTTCAGTGTACAAACTAAACTAATAGAAGCACATACAGTAGATATTCTACGACTTCTTTGAGATAAATGCTCTATTTCTTGACTTAGGAATATATGCCTTCTCTCTTTTAAATCTTCTCACTCGCATTCTGAGGGATTTAATGTTTACAAGACTAGCAAGTGGCAAAAACGAAGTATTTATTAGCTTGCCTTTCTGAGGATAAAACACGCCAACCTGCTAACGCCCTTTTTCCGAGATATGCATTGCAGTTTTTCCTTCCAACCAGGTCATAGGCAACGGACTTTCTCCTATATGAAACTTGACATTTTCGAAATAAATATTTTCATATAAGACTGACTATACACGTAGTGGAAACGTTTACGAAGTCTGCACGAATTGTCTATAAACAGATGCTGAATGATGTTGCACAAGAGGTTTTCTAGTAGGTATCTGTTCCGTTCTTTCTAAATGATGGATGATAGCTTGACTATATACGAGGGATTTGGTCAATTCAATTCTTTATTATAAAACTAAATAAGCCATAAATACGAGGGCTGTTCAATAAAGAATGATCACAACTTTTTGGCAACGTACCTTTACCCATCCTCATAATTTTGATGGTCCTTCTCAAAATAGTCTTCCCTGAATGCGATGCACTTGTCCCAGTATTTCTGCCAGTCTTCAAAGACATGCTGGAAACCATTTCTTGAGAGATCCTTCAAAATCACCTCCGCAGCCTTCACCACTGCTTCTGATGATGCATAATGCCTCCCACAAAGGCGTTTCTTCAAGTTAGGGAATAGAAAAAAGTCCCATGGGGCTAAATTCGGACTATAAGGAGGCTGAGGGATGTACTTCACGTTGATTTTTGCAAGATATTCAGCAACAACATTGGCAATATGCGGCCGAGCATTATCATGGTGCAGCATCCAGCCTACTTCACGGAAATGTGGTCTTTTGCGCCTGATATGAACTTATAATGTTTTTAGAACATCCCTGTAGTATTGTCTATTTACTAATGTGTGTGCAGGTACAATATGCTGGCCCGCCTTGGTAGCGTAGATGGTAGCATGTCTGCCTCACGTTCAAAAGGTCCCGAGTTCGAATCTCGGTCATGGTGAGTTACCTGGATAAGGTTTTTCCGGAGTTTTCCCTTAACCTGCAAGACGAATTTCGGGTAACTCTAAGCTCCATGGACCCCGGACTCATTTGAGCATCATTTCACCAATTTCATTCACCGTCCGACCTGACTTAACGTTGGTACACGTAAAGTGCAAAAAAAAAAAAAAAAAAAAAAAATACTACATGCTGATAAACCATCCCATGAATATCAAAGAATGAGATGACCATAAATTTCTCAGCAGAAGCAACCACTTTTGCTTTTTTGGGGGTTGGTGATGAAGGAGATTTCCACATTGAGCTTTGCCGTTTGCTCTCAGGATAAAAATAATGTAGCAAAGTTTCATCAGCAGTGATTACGTTGAAAGAAACTCCGGATCTTCCTCTAACATCAACTTTAACTGCATGTTATCTCCATTGCAGCGGTAGGCGATACTGAGCATGTCTGAATTTGCCTGGTTCTCACAGGCGGGAACCAGGAGTGCCAACAATGGAACTACTACGGGGTGTTTCTTTTCACATTAGGCTAACAGAATATAATAAGGTTGAAATTTAGTGTGCAAAATTATGACCGTAAATGGATTATGATCATTCTTTATTGAACAGCCCTCATATATACACACAAGTAAAAGAAATGATTACTTTAAAATGAATATAGGTTCTACAGAGAGATGTGCGCAATAGCTAGCAACAAGTAGCATGCTGTGGTACAGTACGTGAACGAAAATAATCCGGAACCCTTGGAACGATGCAAACAACGGCAAACATAGAGTGCTCATATTGGGCAGATAATATACCACCTTTATGCCAAATACTTAAACACAGTGCCGTTAAAGTCGTAAAAATACCACTATGAAAAAGTAAATGATGCAGCAGGTCTATCTATAAAAATGAGTACTTGGCCATGGATGGAATATCACGTTAGAGGGTTGATAAACTTTGTAGTCTTCTTTCCCATGGCACGTCACCAAAAGACTTGACAGGAAAGGCATCTAGTGGAAATGGCATATGTGACTTGTTGGGTGGCTTGGATGTTAAACAATTACATTATTATGGAAAATCTGAAAGTTATGTTAAATCTTGGCTAAAGTTAAAAGGTTGCTGGCACAGAATCAAAATATCAACGTGTTATACGCATTTTAGCGTCTATATTTCTACCATAATTTTGGCTATGGTTTGGAAGAAGGTGTGTAACTTTATAACATGTAAACAACATGAAAAGAAGAAGAAATAATGCCTGAGCGAAACAAGAATTCGGGAAATTTCGGATACACAAGCCGCGAGGCGACGAAACAAAATTAAATGTAGAAGACATGGCATGGCGAGGAATCCAATTTTGTAGAATAAAATATGGTAAATTTATCAATTACATGATAAACTCTGCAGGAAAATACTGGGCAGAGATATTAATTCCTGATAGCTACAACTGATCAAGGTATCTTCAGAACCACCACACACTATTTTTATGTCCCTACGAATCTTCAGGGATTTTCAGAACTAAAATGTATTTGATATTAGGCAAGCTAATCATATATGTAGTTGAACAATATCAAAATTGTAGTAGAATTACTGACTGCTTACAAATTACATGAGCTCTGAAATCAACATTAACTTTGTCTTGGTAGGGAAAATACTACAAAAGAAATTATCTTTCAGATGAGTCATATGGAAGACATTGGACAAAAAGTAAAAGAGCATCTGTTTGTAATAATAATATGAAGAGATGTGACAACAAGGGCTTTTATTCATTAATTCTAAGGACATAGTTCAAAACTTGCAATCTTTATTGCAATCCTCCAACTGAACGTGCATATAATGAACACGTTTCAATTGAACAGACACAAAGGTGTAATATGAAAAAGGTTGTTAAAACTGTGTCTAATGGATGAGCTCCTGAAAGGAATCGAGAGAATCATTCGGACACCGATTAAAGAATAGGAAAGCACAACAAGTGTAAAAGGCATACCCGAAGTCTATTGCATTATGTATAGGTACTAAATTAAAATTTTAGATAAGAATGATGGGTAACGGACCATTGGGAGAACTGCAAAATCAGTTGTAGCTTATTTTCAAATCGTTAGAAAAGATATTTTATAAATTTAGAAATATATAATTTTCTTCTGTAAAAATTATTTATTGTTGCATGTTACTTTTTGTGTAAGGTTGTTCAGCTAAAAGAATGATACCTCATGATGTATTTCGATATTAGCTAAACTTTTCACTGTCCGGATGAATATACTGATGGGAAAAAAACCACACGGAGGTTCATCTTGCAACAATTTGTCGTCGTCATCATCACCATCACCATCATCATCATCATCATCATCATTATTAACTACTTTCAATTGTCAGATACATCTCGTCCTAGTGGCAATACTTTACACTGTGTTACAACCTAAGTACTTCTCAACACTATCGTCATGAACATTTAGTTTCAAAGGTCATTTTTCTCAAACGTTGTTTTTGTTTACATTCTTCTTTAGTAAAAATGTTTCAAAATGTTTAAGCGATTACCTCCTACATTTCAATAACATGAATAAGTAGATAACTTCAGAGTCACAGTGTTTTTAAAATGTTATAGGTACTTTACTATTTATTAATTCTCACATTTTCATAAAATATAAATATATTTAACCTTTTATGTTTAACTATTCCGAAGTTCTTGGATTAAATTGAATATTATAGGCAAAATAAAACTATAAATTGTATGCAACTTACCACTTTATACAAAAAAAAACACTTTAATTAACAGCAATAAACTAAGCAAAATCTTTAGTACTGTATCTACAAATGTACATATTTTGAAATGTTCTAGTCCTTGTAATATTTTATTATGCTGTAATAATATTTTCAAAAGGTTGATCTGTAGGTATTTATATACAATTTATCAAACAACGCCCTTTACTGTATTTCTGGGATTAGTTTAGGTTTTTTATTTTTAAAATTTTTCAATATTGTGTAGATCCGAAATAATCTTACATACTGGTTTTATTATTAAATTTATTTATCATAATTAGAAATTATGAGAATACATTTTTCGATGCTAGTGATATTGTGCTGTTATAAAGATCAATTAACAACATATACATAATGCAAACGAAACTAATACAAACATATCATACAAAATAGTAAAATATATCAACATATAGCTCTCTAATCTTTCTGTAAAGGGAAGTATCACTGTGTTCACACCGCTACGCCCTTGAAAATTTGATGATATAATGCCTGCTGTATATAAACCATTTGCACAAGGTGTGCTGCGGAGTAGAACTGCAACGCGCCACACACAACCACTTGCAAGTAGCTACTGGACAATCCCTGAGCTCTCTGCCATATTCGCGAGTCAGTGCTCATTGCGTATATGACAGCTGCGATCTGGGGTAAACAATCTCTCACGCACAATCCTGCGTTACAGTACTTATATGTTCCTAGGTATTCTGGACTCATTTTTGGGTATTTCCAGCTATACTTGGTGGCAAATTTTTGGCCTATAGGATTCACATAGTAGAGAGATGATGCCATCAAATTCTCAAGCGAATACAGGTATGATCATACTGATAGTTCCCTTGCGTGAGAAACTGTTAATTAAAGGTTGGTTCTTCTTTTTTATAGTAACCCATATAAACATTTGGAGAAACAGTGTTTCACATATATCCTTGTAGGTACATGCATGTAGCATTTATTTACGAACCTAAGGAAAAACAGAAGAATAGCGATTTAATTTTGAAACACCAATAAACTTAAAGAGATATCACCGGACTCTACTGTAACACTTTACCTGTTTGCTTTTATATATAAAATTATTTGAATTTTTACTGGTATCATCCGGCGCTATAGTTTTGTATTTTATGTATAAAACTGTACATATTTATTTACTTTCTCTGCAAAGTAAAATAGAAGTGCTGCATTCCACCCAACAATTCGAATCCAGGTTTCACTGGTGCTACATATTCTGGATTCTGAATCTAAAAATAAGTTAGAGGGGATGTTCCAGGTATTTGAGTGTGCAAAGAGCATAACTCGAATAAAAGTTGACTAAATCCAAACTTGTAAGTATTGTGACTTTGTGTTTCGTAGAACTAAAAGTCCAATTTGCCGAAATTCTAAATGTTCTTTATTTCCGTAGAGATACGCTGTTCAATTCTCACGTAACAGCATTACATCGCCTATACAACAGTCTTCCAAGGTCGATGACTATGACAGTGACAGCTGATTACATTAGCTCCCGTTACAATAACACTCTTGTTACACAACTGTCTTTACAACACTCTCAGCTGTTCTCTGCTTACTCACTCTGTTTACAACTAACTGTCCGACTGGCGTGTCACAGTCCCTTATATATCTCCTGATAATTTCTAGATCATTCTAAAACAAACCAGAAACTGAATTATCTCTATCAGTCCAGAAGTTACTAGAAATTTCCATTTATCTGAGTTTCTTTGTTTCGGCAGATCTTTATCTGCATGTTATCTTGTCTGCCGGCTCTTGGTTTTCACACTGCCCGCCTATCAGTTCCTTTTGTGTAAACAAGCCGCGCGATCGTAGATATGGTATCGTGACGGTATAGATACTTCTATGAATGAGACAGGAATACGAGTTTCTAGAATATTGCCCTCAACAGAACTACCCTTTAACGGTAAAACTTTCTAGTTTCACTAATCGCTACCAACCTGACATTTCGGTCTGTATTTTACTTATGAGTGATTAGATATTAAACTTCCTTCTTGCTTGTGCAAAACGGATGTCAGTTATAACAAATAATGTGATTTCGTAAAGGTGTTATGTTGGTATGATGTGAATTACAAACTTAAAGGTTAGTAACTGATAGCTGTTTTATGTATCATTTATATTATTCTGTGGTACTTGTTCTAGCCATTACTGTTGTCATAACGTTCTAAATGAAACTAAACAATTGTATAGACAGAAGTTCCAATACGTATAACATATTACTATTGTATGTAGAACTGGGAAACATAATTCAAGACTAGGCATATAAAACTGTTTCCCTCTCATTGATGTTACAGGAAAGCAGGCTACTAATTCCACCAGTTAAACTTTGTTGTATTTAGCGAACTCCGTTAATGGTAATCGATCTTGATTCCCCACCATGGCGTGTTCAATTTATTCCCTTCGTGAGCAATCTAGATTGGAGCGAGTGTTTTACTGTCGGCATCTAATCGTTTGTTACAACGTGATCAGCATTGGTGTAGCAGTTAAACCTGTCTCGTATGAAGACAGAAACGTTTCTCACCTTTTGCCGCATTGCTCTACAAGATTTGTGCAATTATACGTTTTTACGCGTATAATCATCACACTTGAGATCTGGATGTATTGCGGTGTGCATGGCCTCGGGGATTAAGGGGCGTGTCGCAACTTCCTGGTTCGACACTTGCTTGGGTGTGAACGTGCTGCTTAACAGGCCTGGAGTATGTAGTCGTATCTCACAGGAAATACCGTACATAGAAATTGTGTACTTATACTAAACACATTAAACATGTTTAACTCTGGAAGGGATCATTGCTAAGTCTACCATTTTCTGGATTTTTAATACGCCAAACTACTTAGTTCTTATACTATGTATATATAGGAAAAAGATGTTTCATTTCTACCCAAAAATTCCCTTTCGAAAAAGGTCCGTGTGTGCGTATATGCATACAAGATAAATAAAATGCTCAGTTAAAAATAAACTTGGCGTTTAAACTTATCAACCTCCAGGGAAGGGACACGAGGGTGTTTAAGAAAGTCCTCTACTCCAAATAACTCATTTTGTGGAATTTATGCAAGCGCGAAAAATTATGAAAATATTAATTTTATTAAAAGTATCTATATAGTTATGATTAAAATAACATATTGTGAAAATAATATTTGTCTTCAGTTTTCTGGAAATAATCTCTGAAGTATCTATGCTCTTCAGTTTTGAAGTTGGGCTTCCATGATTTTGAAAACATGCATAAAAACGTTTTGCACTTATAAACTAAATTTATTTATTCCTACATTCCGTTTTATGCCATATATATTCATTACACCGGAAGACCGCCTCGTTAGCGTAGATGGTAGCGTATCTGCCTAACGTTCAAGAGGTCCCGAGTTAGAATCCCGGCCAGGGTGAGTTATCTGCATAAGACTTTTCTTCCCGGGTTTTGCCTTAGGGATCATGATAATGTGCGGTAACTCTAGGCTCCATGCACCCTGGACTCAAAAAAAGAACACCAGAACATTGTGTCTTTGTGGGTTCGTAGAATTAAAAGTTGCAGAAATTAAAAATCTCCGTTATTTCCGTAGAAATACTCTTATAGACTACAGCAGCATTACGTTACGTACACCATCAGTCTACCAAGGTCGATGACAATAACAGTAACATCAGATCACATACTTAGCTCTCATTACAATAACACTTCCAACTGTCTCTCGTTTCACAACACTGTTTCCAAATAACTCATTTTTTTACGTCACGTCCTTAAATACCTAATTCGTAGCTCCAGATTGTTCTAAAATAAGCCAGAAGCCGAACAATCCCCATCAGTCCAGAAATTTCCGGAAGAATAAAGAAACCAAAGTAACTTAATCTATGCCGGCGAGTCCTTTACCTCAGTTATCTCTGCTTGCCGGCGCTTGTTTACAATAGCCGCGCTGAAACTTTATCCGCCGACTGTTTTCTTATTTGTGCCAAACTTGTGTGCCTGTTGCCGTGACAATATGTTACACGACTTACGTAGAGAGAAAATGACACCAAGTTTTATTTTGAACTGTCTAAATGGATTTTAAAAATTTGGTAGTATACGTGATCTTATGAAGTTCCACAACATTGCAAAAACCGATGCAAGAAGACAATCTGTCTCCGGTGTGGCCACGAATGGATATTTTTGGGAAACCATTAACTAGAATTATAAAAGAATTTCTCATATTTTCATATTTTAATTTTTAGCTGTTTCAAAGTGAACAAAAGCACAACATAATATAGATGTATATATCACTTTTGAAGCATCCCTTTTACTTTACCATATTACACTATAAGTAAATAATTTTCTTTAATATCAACTCTTGTACACTTAAACTTGCAATCGTGTTCACTGACGTCTCTTTTCTGTAGCATTCACTCTTAGAATGACGATTTCCTTTTCGTAAACCAAAGATTATTAATTTTTCTTCACCACTTTAATTATAAATTACTTATTTACTATGTCAGGCATAGCATCCAATACAGTCGTTTTAATTATTTGATTATTTATTTAATTTCCTTTTCGAAACTTAATTTTAAACAATTTAACACTAAAACGTTATTCAAAATTATTTTAAATTCATTAAAAACATCATAAAATATATTACTAATTCTTTTTCCTTCAGAGGCCTGATTAAAGTAACTATTGTACTGTGTTCCAGATATCTGGCAAAACATTAACAATAGTAACAAGTTTTGATACCGATACGAAATTTTACAGGGCAGAGGGAAGCTAATTTAAAGCATAATAAGTGAATAATGTTAGCTCATTTTTATGCACAAAAAGAATGTATGTTATACTAGTTGGCAAAACGTCAAAGCGTATCGGAAGGAAAGTGAAACAACGGAATTGTTTACAGGAGCCCATCCCACAAACACGATAGCCGGTGCATGTGCACTTTGTTTATACATCGGCAGGAGCCAGAAATCGTAAGACATGATTGAATATTTTGACAACGGAAAAGTAGTAGGAATCTTTTTTTTTTTTTTTTTTTTTTTTTTATTATTATTTTTTTCTGCGAGTGATAAAACGAACTTCTGCAATGGATATTTCCATTTGCGTATAATGTATTGCGTGACACTTATTGCTCTACTTTTGTTTCCTCATTTCCTGTACGCGAAGTTAATAATAGTTCACTCTTCTACTAAACAAGATAAAAAGCGAATGCAGCACTTGTCAGTGAAGGAAAATACATCTCAAAGCCAGTTGTTACGTGATGGCTTTGAGATTCTTCTCTTTTTATCAGCACGATATAAAATAGCAAAGAAAACTTTTGTATATCATGAAAATTTAACTTATAAGATAGTACAAACTAACAACGAAGGTTTCTCGGAATTCTTGAGAGAAATAAAGCCTAATTTGTAAATTATTTTCATTAATAAAGGTATATATTTTGTGTAGTAAGGCTTTGTGTGCTCTTACTATTTACTAACAACGCAAAAATAATTTAGAATGAAAAGGGCTTCACAGATTATCCCTACAGATTCAAGACATAGCGCATTTTGTCATGCAAATGTTCTAATCATATGCCATGTTATTAAAAGTTGTTAAGAGTCATTTTATGAAAACAAAAATTAACCATTTTTGTCCGTGTAAAAGACACTTTTGTGGGATTTTCTTGGAACTATTCTTGAACTTAATTCCCCAAAACAGTATTTAGTATGCTTTTCTTTTTCTATCATTTTGTTCACGAACAAGCAAAGATAGACTTGTCTACCAAGAACATTTTTCCAAAAATATGTTCTTGGTTGTTCGGAGAACTATATTGCTCTTGGTATCGGCATTTTGGTATAGAATATACACTCCTGGTATTGAATTTCCTCAACTACTATAGGTTATCAGTAAAGAAGGAAACAAATAAGCAAACAAGAATCGCACATTTTTGGATATTTTTTCTTAAGAATCTTTACCTACACTCTAAAACCTACCATTACTACAAACACATTCTAAGCTAAAATATTACTTTAATAAAGAATATAACAATTGTCTGTTATAAATTTCAGGTCTTGTAAAACAAAGGATCTCAATATTTATTAAATTTGATTTCATTTTTCAAACATTTTATCTTATGTGTGTTAGGTTTGATACTTCTCATTTGCTTGATCATTATTTTCTTTAAAAGGTCGCTCTTTACTTTTCACTTTTGAGCTCTTTGTTCACCCTTGATTACCTAACTTTTCTTTTCCTTTTTATTTCTTTATATCAGGTTTTCTTCTCTAAGTCGTTTTCAGGATTGCATATCAGATATTATTTTCTTCTAGCCTTCTTAATAGCTTCTCCTCTCCTTCCCCCTCCCCTCCCTCCTTCTGTCCTATTTTCTACCCTTTTACCAAATTTTCTATTGGGGTTATTTTAGGTGTAACCATATTTACTTAAATTTAGTTAGAAGAAAAGAAAGAAATAAAAAAGAAATTAAGAAATAAAGAGAGAGGATAAGAAAGAGGGAAGAAAAAGGAGAAAAAAGAGGAAAGAAAGCAGGAAAGGAAAAAGGATTGAAGGATTCATTAACTAAAGGAAGAAAGGAAAGAAAGAATGAAAGAATGGAAGAAAGAAAGAAATAAAGAAAGAAAGGAAAAGAGGAAAGAGAGGGAAGAAAACGGATAACAAAGGAAAGAAAGCATGGAATAAGTGGGATAAATGGAAGAAAGAGAAATAAAGAAAAAATAAAGAAAGAAGTAAAGAAGGAATGAATGAAAGAAAGAAAGAGGGAAGTAACAAAATAAAGAAGGTAGGAAAGAAAGAAGGCAGTAAAGAAAAAAAAAGGATTGAAAGGTTCATGAATTGAAGGAAGTAAAGGAAGAAAGGAAGAAAGGGAGGAAGAAAGAGAGTAGGAAAAGGAGAAAATATAAGATAAGAAAGCAGGAATAAAGGAAGAATGAGAAACAAAGAGCAAAAGAAAGGAAGAAAGAGGGAAGGAACGAAAGAAAGGTGGGTAAGAAAAAAAAAGGGATTGGAGGATTCGTGAATTGAAGCAAGAAGAGAAGGAAAGAAAGAAATAAAGAGAGAGAGAAAGAAAGAGGGAAGGAAAAGGAGAAGGAAAAAGGAAGAAAGCTGGAAAGAAAAAGGAAGAAAGAGAAGAAAAGTAATAGGAAAGCAAGAAGGAGGGAAGGAGCGAGTGAACGAAGGTAGGGAAGAAAAAAAACCATGGAAGGATTCATGAATTGAAGGTAGAGCAGAAAGAAGGAATGAAAGAGAAGGAAGAAGGAAAAGGAGAAAGTAAAAGGAAGGAAAGCAGGAAATAAAAGGAAGAAAGGGAAACAAATAAAGAAGAAAAAAGAAAGAGGGAATGAACGAAAGAAAGAGGATTGAGAGACTCATGAATGGAAGGACGAAAAGAGAGAATGAAGAAGAGAAGCAGATAATAAAAGAGAAAGAAATAATGACAAAAAAGAAAGAATTCGTTTCGTGCTCTTTTCTATGTATGTATTATAATTTTTTTTTTTTTTCGCTTTCTTTCCTCAAAACTTCTTTTAGCGTTGTGATACCTTTCTCCTGCCCATTTTAACCTTTCTATTCCTTCCTCCTTCCTCTACGTTTTCCTCCTCATTTTTATGTTTATCTGTGTGTTTAGGTCTTGTACCTGTTATTGTTTCCTTTGCGGTTTCTCTCTCTTCTTAGTTCATACTTTCCGGGTTCTCTTGATCTCCATTCTAATCTGTTTGCCTCTCATTCGTTTCCAACTAGGCTGACATAATCACTATCTGAGAGTGAGATCATTTGCCAGGACATAACAAGAAATAATGCTTCTCTAATTCAAGATATGTCAGGATATTATGGCGGTGAGCCGTTTGGTTTAAGGGAGAAGTGTCACAAACCTCGCTAATGATCTTCACTTTAATGCAGAAAAATATCTTGGTACAGAATACAAGTGGCCACGGTCTTCTGTAGGAGAGGAAAGTTATTTCGTATCGCAAATCTCGGGATTCACAGAAAGGTTGAAAAAAATGCTTGAGAGTTTATGTGTGCTGTTATCCAGGGCGGTACTCGCCTTGTTTGCACGTGACTAACACTTGTGTTTGTATGTGCTCGTGCGTGCGTGCAACACAAAAAAGAGTTGTCGCAATCCGCATCTGTTTCTCCATTAAAGTGAACATTTCCTAATAGGGCAGGTCGGGTGGGATACCATTACGCACGAGAGAAGAAAACACACAAGCACCTAGGAGTTGATTCAATCGCCCGCCGCGCCGTGCAGCTGACCGCCAACCTTATAATCGTCGCCGATTGCACGGTAATTATTACCTCTTTATTTATGAACCGCACGAATCGAAGAAAAAACTTTATTTAAAATACGCTTTTATACTTCGAAGCTTAGTAATTATAACGGGCAAAGAACAAGATATTCCGGGAACGATAACAATGAAAAATATTTCATATCCTGTGAGGAACCTATAAACAATGTTGAAAACAAAAGAGATCTTTAATTTAGAAGTAATACTTTGTGTCTATGTTATCAATTAAAGGGCTTCAACAAAATGGAAGCTTATACATAAAAGTAAAAATGTTAAAAAGCTTTTATTAAACGTGTGATGGTTTATAGTCAAATGAGCTTCTTAAGACAATTACAAACTGTTCTTTCAAACGATCTTTCCTCTATCCATTTCATATTGTGACTACGAGGTCTACGTAGAATCAAAAGTCTGGTTTGCAGAAATTTAGAACACAAGACGTGAAATTGTCTTCGAGGCTGACTCGATGCTCCGCCGCATGTAAACAAATGAAGGAAATAACCAACACACGACTGCTGCTTCTAACACTTGCCGGTGTTTATACCTCCACTGATTGTGTCTAGAATGTAGTAGATCCTCCGAGAACAATCGTGGCGGCAAGAGAAAGAAAATTCCAGAGCCTCTCTCTGTCACTTGGCAACCGTCCAGCCTTCCTGCCCACGCGCCCAGCTCTGGGTGGCAGCAGCACAAAAAAATCCATCGGTAACAATAGTAATCGAAATAACTATGTGCAGACATAACATTAATGAATTTTTTCTACATTCAGGTGAACATGGGAATACAGTAGGTTTTAAACAATGGCTATATATTTTAAAAGAAAATCACTATGTGATGCTTTTGAAATTCCTTTCTTCTTGCATAGCCAGAAGCTAATAACAACGACTTCCTATTTGAGAAAAATATACGTTTTGGAAATTCAAACACATAATATATCTTAAATGTTTCCTCCACAAAACAAGATATTTGGCATATCGTATGTTTTTAATGAGATATGCATTTTTTCTACGGAAATTTTATCTATATCTTACCTTTACCAATAACACAAAAGTCCTGCAGGTAGACGAGCATTCATAAAATTCAAGATATACGAGGGCTGTTCCATAAAGAATGATCACGATTTTTTTTTTTTTGACAACGTACCTTTACTCATCCTCATAATTTTCATGGCCCTTCTCAAAATAGTCTCCTCTGAAAGCGATGCACTTGTCACAGCGCTTCTGTCAGTCTTCAAAGACATGCTGGAAACCATTTCTTGAGAGATCCTTCAAAATCGCCACCGTAGCCTTCACCACTACTTCTGATGTTGGATAATGCCTCCCACGAAGGCGTTTCTTCAAGTTAGGGAATAGAAAAAAGTCATATGGGGCTAAATCCGGACTATAGGGAGGGTGAGGGATGCAGTTCACGTCAACTTTTGCAAGATATTCAGCAACAACATTGGCAATATGCGGCCGCGCATTATCGTGGTACAGCATCCAGCCTACTTCGCGGAAATGTGGTCTTTTGAGCCTGATATGAACTTGCAATGTTTTCGGGACATCCCTGTAGTATTGTCCAGTTACTGATGTGTGTGCAGGTACAACATGCTGATAAACTATTACATGAATATCAAAGAATGAGATGACCATAACTTTCCCAGTAGAAGCAACCACTTTTGCTCTTTGGGGGGGTTGGTGATGAAGGAGATTTCCACACTGAGCTTTGCTGTTTGCTCTCAGAATGAAAATGATGTAGCCAAGTCTCATCAGCAGTGATTACGTTTGAAACAAACTCCAGATCTTCCTCTAACATCAAATTTAACTGCATGTTACCTCCATTGCAGCGGTAGGCGATAGTGAATATGTCTATACTTTCCTGGTTCTCACAGGCGGGAACCAGGAGTACCAACAATGTAACTACTACGGCGTGTTTGTTTCACATTAAGCTAACTGAATATAACAGGATTGAATTTTAGTGCGCAAAATTATGTCCGTAAAAATTATGCCGGTAAAAAAATTATGACCACTCTTTATTGAACAGCCCTCGTAGATTTAATTTACACGAAAGGATCATAAACATATGGTATTTTAACACAAAATAATGATTTCTAGAACCTCAGAATTTTCGTAAAATATGCCGTATATAGGGTACTCTGGAATAGGAGATGTTCCTGAAGTTCTTCTTCAACCATCCTGAAGATGCTGAACTTCAAACCGAAAAGTCACTAAATACTTTACTTTGAGCTTCAGTTCTGCTGATCAGCTTACATGCGCATACAGATTCACGTGAATTTGAGGTAACTTCACTGAGCAGTGCTTATTTACAATTTCACCACGTGCAAAACATGCCCAGAGTATTAAATATGAAATGAACTTTACGTAACTCCGATGAGCTACATTGTGCTTAACACCATCATACTATGTTCATTGAATCCCTCTGCAATTATCTCGACATATCCACATCACTCTCTGAAGAGAAAATATCGACTTGTCTTCTTTCTTCAGATGTAGTGTTCTTTTCTGGAACAGAATGCCTCTCCAGTATTGCCCAGTAAGCTTTTATTGGCCCCAGTACTTGCTGCCTTTTCTTTTCATTTGCCTCCGTACTGTAATATCTGTATGGGAAAGATGTATTTTATCTCCAATTTCTTTTATTCCTTGTTTAGCTTTCGGTAAAGGTAATCGATTTGTTGCGTCCTCATTTCCCAAAGGTTAATGTTCTCTTTCTTGGTCACAGTTAAAGACTTGCCTCCTGGTGTGGCAGTTCTGCTGTTTAAGTAAAGCCCTTCTTAGATCTGCCTTTGGTTGATCACAGCACTAAATGAGAGATAGTCTGTAGCGGCTACATATCGGTGTCTGGTCTCTTCGATAAAAATAAGCTTCCTATCGGAATACCTAACATAATTTGAAGTAAACCTGAAATAATACCTGCACTTCAGAAACTAGCATTTTTATTGTGTGTTGAAAAATAGACACTCTATGGGGGAGGTATAAACTGTAGACACTCTTTAAAACAGCAGCAACCATTACAAGCAAGGTCATCAGATGACAGCATACTTCGAACATGTAAAGCATGTGGCTAAGATATGATCGGTCGAAAGCCAGTATTTCATAATGCATTCAAGATTTAGAGGCTAATGCTCGTATATTATGCACACATGTTATGCCATATCAAGAGTGTGATGTTTACTCGCTTCATTGTAAAAATACAGGTTCCAGAGATTCTAAAATATGTTTCAGTTAACAATCCGGATACGTTTTGATCAGTTTAACCAATTTCTAGAACATATTGGGCTTCGTTTGTGACTGCAAACTCTTAGGTATGCAAGTATTTCTTTAATAGTAGGCAAGAGAAACCATTAAATTCCATCCAAAATTCCAAGTCTATATGTCAGTTCAAATGGAAATGCTCACTGATTCCACGAGGGCTGTTCAATAAAGAATGATCATAATGTTTTTACAGTCATTATTTTCTGCACTAAAATTCAATCTTATTATATTATATTAGCTTAATGCGAAACAAACACGCCGTAGTAGTTTCATTGTTGGTACTCCTGGTTCCCGCCTGTGAGAACAAGGCAAGTTTAGACATATTCAGTATCGCCTACCGCTGCAATGGAGGTAACATGAAGTTAAAATTGATGTCAGAGGAAGATCCGGAGTTTCTTTCAAACGAAATCACTGCTGATGAAACATGGCTACATCATTTTGATCGTGAGAGCAAACAGCAAAGCTCAGTGTGCAAATCTCCTTCATCACCAACGCGTAAAAAAGCAAAAGTGGTTGCTTCTCTTGGTAAAGATATGGTCATTTCATTCTTTCATATTCATGGAATGGTTTATCAGCATGTTGTACCTACACACACATCAGTAACTGGACAATACAAAAGGATGTCCTGAATACATTGCAAGACCAGATCAGGCGCAAAAGACCACATTTCCATGAAGCAGGCTGGATGCTGCACCACGATAATGCGCAGCCGCTTATTGCCAATGTTGTTGCTGAATATCTTGCAAAAATCAACGTGAAGTGCATCCCTCACCCTCCTTATTGTCCGGATTTAGCGCCATGTGACTTTATTGTATTCACTGACTTGAAGAAAGGCCTTCGTGGGAGGCATTATCCAACATCAGAAGTGGTGAAGGCTGCGGAGGCGATTTTAAAGGATCTCTCACAAAATGTTTTTCAGCATGTCTTTGAAGACTGGCAGAAACGCTGGGACAAGTGCATCGCATTCAGGGAGACCATTTTGAGAAGGATCATCAAAATTATGAGGATGAGTAGAGGTACGTTGTTACAAAAAAAGTGTGATCATTCTTTATTTAACAGCCCTCGTAGATGGGTGCTGAAACCACCCGTCGCCCTAATAGAGGCCGTATGGCCTATCATGGGGGTACCTGTACCACATAGTGTACAAAGAAGCCAGTGTACCACTATATAATACCTACTATGTTTATTGCTGATCAAATACTACATAGATGATTTCTAAAACATCACCTGAATACACTCTGCACAGCGAAAGATGCTCAAACACAGCAACGCCAGCAGAGATGCGAGTTCTGCTGGTGAAACTGTAAAGAAGAAACTGCCAAGTCACGAAGGGTCGAGACAATGGACTGAGAGAGACACAGCAGACAGCATCTCAAAGGTAGTAATGTTTTCGACGAATGTTCTTGTCGTTTTCGCATATATACTTAATAAGTTATGCACTCGGTCATGAAGTATTTCTGATGTCATCTTCCAAGACTTACTTTACTAATGAGGCATTTTAAGCACGTTCTAAGAACTAGAATTTCCTGAATAAAGTACTCCCATAAAGACTAAGACTGTAAAACTCAATTTTACGAGTCTTTTAAAGAAAGATGAGGATATAAAGTCCGCGCCTTGTGCAGTCTAACTTTGTTAGAAGTTCTTAAGATAAACGAAATAGATGCTATCGCTTCATTATTTATTTGCTGTCGTTCCACGGGAGGATCAGAAAGGAAGAAGAAGCAGTGGTAGAAAGAAAGCAATAGCAGCCGCACGGGGATAAAAGACATGCTTTTTTTCTCTCCCGCTCTCTCTCTCTCTCTCTCTCTCTCTCTCTCTCTCTCTCTCTCTCTCTCTCTCTCTCTCTCTCTCTCTCTCTTCAGTGAGATCACATTCTACTTGCTAGCAGGCGTAGGTTGTGGTAATGTATCACTCCGCATGCAACGTCTCATCGCCGTGATTGGCTGGAGGCTAACATCAGGTGCACAGTACACCTGTCATGTGGCGAGGCTGGTATCACTCTATTGGGTACTTAGAACCGATTGACAGTAACATTATTCACCTACATTGCTAAACCTAGCCAATTCGTCTTATGTTTACTTTCTCTACTACATTCGACGTAAAACTTCCATTCGTAATATATGTTTCGGGCCTCCTGGAACCAAAATAAGGGGAAAAAAGAGATAGGAAAACGAATCATGTTTAAAATAAGCTCTGAAAACGGAATAGGTCCCAAACAAAAATTCGCTAAAAGCCAAATTTGGCATTTGGATACGAAAGATACGACATGGATGGAAATTAATTGTTCTTTCACACTTTAAATGTCATGCTGGCATGTAGGCCATGGTAGCTCAGTGGCTAAGAGGAGCTGGGTGGAGACAGGAATATTCATGAATCAAATTCTGGCTATAGCATTGAATTTTTCACCTGATTCTACCTTCCCATATGACATGAAGTTTTCAAGAAAATTCCCCTACCGAACAATCCTTACATGAAAACAGTCTAATAAATGTTAATTTTTCTCAAAATGCATCTAAAACATTTTATTAAAGTATTACGTGTTTATGATATTTTAATGACAAATGAAATACATATGATTTTACAGTGCGATCCATATAAATCTGAACCACTTTATATACCATAACGTTTGAATTAATAATAGGACACTCGTGCAACTTTGGGAGAGCATAATACCCAATTAGGAGATTACATTACACTATTTACATCTCAGAGAAGATGTTGGAACTGTCCTCGACCAGCATCTATACATGTTTGCACTCGTCTCACCATATTCTCTGCAGTTTTACGGAGAATATCCTCGCCAATTCGGTTTGAATAGATTCTTTGAGAACATCAATTGTCCGTGACCTATTCATCATCATCATCATCATCATCATCATCATCATCATCATCACGGTATAAGCCTTGTGGCCCGTTCCGACTTCAAGTAAATTGATCGGACCATCTCATTCGTGGCCTGCCAACATTTCTTCTACCTACAGGTTTATACTTGTATACTACTTGTGGTGTACGGTTTCCGGTCATTCTCTGCACATGATCTTGCCATTTTTGCCTGTATGCAATGACTGTTTCATTTAGACTCTGAATTTCCAATTCTCTTCTAATATCCTCGTTTCTTTTCCTGTCTATGAGTTTATAACCTGCCACCTGTCTCAGAAATTTCATCTCAACAGCCTCCACTTTCTTCTGTTGTGAGAGAGTCAAGACCCAGTTTTCACACCCATAAAGCAGGGTTGGGATCGCCATTATTTTATACAGTTTTAACAAAGTTTGACGATTGCAATTTTTAAAAGTTGTTTTTATTGTGTACACATATTGTTTGGAATTTGTTTATTTTGTTTTGTATATCTCTATTACTGGTATATGACACAATATAGCCAAGAAACTTAAAATAACTTTGTTGCTAGATGGGTTTATCATTTATGCAAATTTTTCCTCTCAAATGGTTCGTTCCTATAAAAGCCATTATTTTTGTTTTTTTTTCATATGAAATTTGAATATTATATTCTCTTGTAATATTATTTAATTCCTGTATGGCTCTTTGTTAGTTATCTTCCTATTCTTGTACACTCTATTTTTAGATACGCCCACAAGGAAAAAATCCGTTGATGTTGAGTCAGGTCATTTGGGGGGTCACAGACCCTTTGAGATTATTCGATTATCAATGAAACTGGTTACAAGTTCCATGGTGTCATTAGATGTATGGCTCATTGCACCATCTTGATGCAAATAACCTTCTCTCAATTCGATATCATCTCCTTAAAACTTCAGAGAATATGGTCATACGAGTGCATGCATGTATTTTTGTAATTTTACGTCCTCCAACGTTAAGTCATATCGTACGATGAATGGATTTGGTGAAATGGTGCTCAAATGAGCCCAGGGTCTATAGAGCTTAGAGTTACCCGACATTCATCTTTCAGGATAAGGAAAAACCCTGGAAAAACTCTTATCCAGATAACTCACCCTGACCGAGATTCGAACTCGGGACCTCTTGAACGTGAGACAGACTCGCTACCATCTACGCTGCCGGGGCGGGCTGCATACATGTGTAGATGCTGGTGGAGGACACTTCCAACATTTTCTCTGAGATGAAAATAGTGTAGTGTAATCTCCCAGTTGTGTATTATATTCTCACAAAGTTGCATGTGTGCCCTATTATTGGTTCAAAGGTTATGGCCTATTGAAATGGTTCAGGTTGATATGGATCACACAATAAATAAATTGCATATGACTTTTGTACAGCACAGATAGCCTAGATTTAGTATACAAGACATGTAGGCCTCGTTAAGGCATAGATACAATTTATATAAAATGATTTTTATTCCATATTAATCTTTTAATTACGCTTTAAAATAAATTGTATAAATGTCAATTTTCGTTCCTCCCTTCTTTCTTTCCCTCATCCTTCCTCCCTCCTCTCCTCCCTCCCTCTCGCCCTCCCTTGACCATGCAAAGAGAACGGGACTTCTAAGTCTTTACACAATGACCCGCTTCTAAAGAAATTAACTCTGCTTGAGCTTGCTGCTTCTCCTTATTCCCCTTGTACCTATAAAAAGATTATCAATATAATAACCACTGAAGAAGTTTATGTATATTTGCATGAGTAGACAATAACTTTTACAACACCGAATGGAGAACCTTCACGGGAGAGTAAATATATTTTGTTCATTACATATGAGTATGATAGCCGCGTTAGTGTTTATACGGAACTTCAATTTCGTCTGAGGTTGTTGTAGAACTCTGTACTCGAAAAATGGGTTTTATTAACAGAAACTTCAAAGATGAAAGCATAATTCAAAATTATAATAATGCATTACATCCGAAAGCTAATTTTATGTTTATAATATTGACCTGAAAACTACATTAGTTAATTTTTGTAAGCTGTTCCAATTGCCAATGTGGATTACATATGAAAGGTATATTATTACTGTTAAATAATAATTAATTTGACTTAATTACTTTAAGTGCAGAGCACTGTCAAGCTTAAACGCATATTGAAAGAATTGGTATTGAAACATGTCTGATTAGTTCAAATGTTACCACGAATACTAATATTATGTTAAGGAAGCCCAACTGTGAAAATCCTAAAATCTACTATTTTGCTTGGATTGACTTTAAACTTTAACATAACAATAGTTCACAGACAAATTTTCAGACCTTTGTCCAAAATAGTTCTTGTGATATTGATATATTTATAGCGTTCTATTGTTATTTAATTAAACTATTCCACAAGATGCAATTTTAGATTCAGAAAAGTAATACTTCGCAGTTAGACTCATAAATACATTAATAGTAAATTAATGAGATGAAATTTTAATCTGACCTTTAGTTTGTGATAAAAAAGATTACTCAGTTCTCCATTCATACATTTTTAATATTTGCTTGTGAAATATTTGCTTTGTTATTTAATTGCACAAACACTGGCGACATTAAAAAATAATCATCTCATTAATTTCATTTGGTACTATTTTTATCCAAGTACAAAAACTTTTAACCTTCTAGTTTAA
The DNA here is from genome assembly GCA_030765055.1 of Mantis religiosa. NCBI lineage: Eukaryota > Metazoa > Arthropoda > Insecta > Mantodea > Mantidae > Mantis > Mantis religiosa. The sequence continues at coordinate 181,681,857 of CM060951.1, forward strand.
AAGCTGCATCGTATGGAGCAATTTATAGTCTGAAAAGCGTTGAAAATTAAAAAAAACACGAGAAAATGACCAAAATAGGTGATATAAAGCACTCTGATCCAATTAAATAGTCATATTCCACAATTGTAAAGGAATGCATTGCACCTAAACTAATAGGAACTGAGGTACACGGATTCTTCTATTTAATTAGGCAAAAAATTCATTTTTTGCACTTTTTGTCCAATTTTCATAGATGGGTATCCTTTAAGTATACAATATTGAGTGTAGCTGTTAAAAGAAATACTACTTCTGCAGATGTATAAAAATTATTACAAGAATATTTTAATATTTAATAACTATACTGAAAGCAATTGTCAAAAGTTTCAAGTATATGACCATTATAATGATTTTAAGCTTCATAAACTTCAATAATGTGCTGCAACAATAACAGATATATCGAATTATTGCTGATGCTTAACAGTTAACCCTTGAGTTAACTGTTGTTCACCATTCTCACATGCTAAAATATGGCTCTTAAATATTGTAAATATATTGATTATGATTTGTCTTCCTGGGCTCTAGTACACAGATCGTGAACAACGCCACTGCAAGCCATATTAGTTCCACTGTAAGCGTAACCCATTACCCTGCCAACCCGACTGCCGGCCTCACGCCCACATACGCAGGGCAGGGGTGGGCGATCATCCAACGATACGGGGAGATGTGGTCGTATCTCGGCACCTCCAGCCGGAAAATTGGTTTTATAGACAAGGGTAGCTCCTCAGTTTCCTCAGGATGATAAGTGGGCAAAGGTCCTATACCCGGGGCTTAAAAGCCGCACCCCTCAGGAGTTGTATCAAACCCGGGCGCATTCCGGGCGCAGGGAAACAAAGCACGGTCTAGTCCAATGGCCACGGCGCCGGACTAGTTCAGATGTACTGCGAAAATGTATGCAAATTCTTCAAATTCAAGACTCCAGCAAGAACATTTACACCTGTTGAAAATCAAATTAGTCACACTTTGGAATTCTAGACGAGTAATAGAGTAAGTGCTTAGAATACCTATCCGAGATATTCCATAAACATGTATGAGGTTTTGTTTAATAAACTAGCAAATGAACTAATGTCAAAGAAAGTCCGTAGAGTCGGGAATCCGTCCCCTTCAGCTGCTGTGGTGCGAGCGCTGCGGATCCTTAGCACTCGTAGTACTTCTGACGTTACTAGAGGAACCTCGGGCCGAACGTTCGAGCCGCTCCCTGATTGGGAGTTGTTCGGATTGGTTAGATTCGAGGGGGCAGTGTGTTCCCGTTACCCGCGGGAGATCGGATACCTCCGGCCAGGCTTCGGCCGCCCGGAAGGGGCAGAGGGTTGCCTAAAATGTCCCGGGTACTAGCCTGCAGAGCTAGTAAAAGGTGTGCTAGATTACCAGGCGGCTCCACCGAGCTTTTCTGTAGTCTTCCCTGTGGGGTTGACGAGTGTAAGTGGCGTATCCACTTCCATCCGTCTTGACGTTGTTGTGCATGGGGGAGGGGTGGTTTAAACTCAAGGTATTGCCCCGAGGAAAGACCCCTGGAGTATACCATCGCTCCCGGGATTATAGATACCGGAGTCTTCGGACTTTTGTGTAGACCTCGCGACAACTACGGCAAAGAAGGATATTAGTAGAAAAATAATATAATGATGTTGATGATGGTGATAATGATGTACCATGTGTAGCGAGGATTTGCGCTGCGGACCCCTAGCACTCGTGGTACCTCTGACGTTACTAGAGGAATCTCGGGCCGAACATTTGAACCCCTCCCTGCTGGGGAGTTGTTCGGATTGGGTTGGTCTCGAGGTTCAGTAGTTCCCGTTACCCGTGGGAGATCGGGTACGTCTCCGGACGGGGTTGAGGGAAGCCATTAATATTCCCGCGTACTAGCCAGCATAGCTAGTAGAAGGTGTGCTAGATTACCAGGCGGCCTCACCGAGGTTGTTCGGTAGCCGTCCTATTTTGATGATGGCGCACGTAAACGTTAGTATTGCCATTTTGGTGTTGGCGCGCGTAAGTGGCGTATCCACTTCCATTCCGTCTTGAGTCCATAGGACCAGATGAGGGGGGGGGGGGCTTGGTAAAGCTTAAGTTCTTGCCCTACGGAAAGCTCCACGGAAGCGCCGGGCGCCCTTTTGGGACAGCTCGGTAACTTCTTGGTCCAAGGAGGCCCGGGTCCTTGTCCTACGGGTCCAGGACTAATGGGAGAAGAACCCCTGGCGTTAATGAAGCGGGGATTTAATCCAGTAGAGTACTTAGATCTATATTATTAGAAACTTCAATGACCAAGAGGAGTCGAAAGGCCTAAGAAGCTAATTCTTTAGGTTTGAACTAGCACACCATTAAGTTAGTTCTAAAAAATTGAACTGTCCAAACCTTTTCGAAAGAATAGGTAAAGGGCCAACATTACTAAACTTGTTCAAGAAGAAAATCCTAGACATGGTCATTAAATACTGCTCCATAAGCAATGGTAGAGGAAGTTCGATCTACTTTAACGAGATACATAGATCACACCAGACAGTGAATGAAGGACTTTTAGAAACAGTGTTCAAATCGGCCCGGTGCCCATGGAACCCTACCTTCTCAGGATAAGGGAAACAGTATTACAAACTCGGGCAACGAGATTCGAAGAAGGAACCTCTCGCTCACGTCGGAGTTGAGAAAGCTTATTTTTCTACGTGTTTCATACAAAACGTTTGGAGAAGAATTTTTATGACAATTTCATGTGAGCACAAGAGTTATGCATTAATTTCAAGTGCGATATCTTTTAAAAGCGACAGGATGTGGCAGCTGAGACATAATACCATCCTTTGAAGGAATCCAGCAAATAGTTGGTGTAATGTTCTTGAAAACATATTTCTTGTTAATGAAGACAATCGTTTGCAAAAATAATGCAACTGTAAGTGAATTTCATTATAGATATAAGGTACAAAAGGTAAAACTAAATGAAAAATTTTCTGTTTACGTCAGAAATTCTCATACTGGCTCGCGTCCCTAGCCCTAGTTCCAGCACGGCCACATACATTCACCCCAAGGGTCTGTCATAGAATAGCATAATAGCTTGTCTGTTTCAGTGTGGAATTCTGTAAGCTTTTAATTCAATCCAGTGTTACCTTGGTAAATAAACACCGTTTAGTTTTGCCCTAGGTCAACACGTTTGAAGTCTCAAGTAAATTGGCCACCTCACCTTGACATTGTTACACTAATCGTTTCATTGACTCCCCGCAGTTCGTGACATTACTGCCGAAGTTCAACGGAGACTGTACGCCATGAACTATACAAACCGCACGCCATCCTTCAGAGTCCGGTTCACTGCCACGTTAGGATATACTTTAGCGAACTCCAACATTTCGTAACACTTGCAAGATACCATGTTCCACTCTAACCAGTTGCCATAAAATGCAATTCATCTCGTATATTCGGAAAAGATAACATTTTATTTATTACCCTCCAACGAACTCATTTCTCAAGTTAGAGAAAGTGTTGCATCGATTAAAGGTATGGAAATCCAGATATCTTAAGTTGTGCATCCCCTGCACCACATAAGGCCCAAAGCAAAGAGAAAAGCACAGAAAGATGGAACAGTACTTCTTGAAAATGTTTCAAAATGGCATAAACATGCAACAAATACTTTACAAATGCTTATTGCAAAAAAAAAAAAAAAAAAAAAAAAAAAAACACACACACACACAAAAGACAACCCTCACATATACGAGGGCTGTTCAATAAATAATGACCACAATCTTTCTCTTTTTGACAACGTACCTTTACTCATCCTCATAATTTTGACAGTCCTTCTCAAAATAGTCTCCCCTGAATGCGATGCACTTGTCCCAGCGTTTCTACCAGTCCTAAAAGACATGATGGAAAGCATTTTTGAGAGTTCCGCAGCTCCGCAGCTTTCACCACTGCTACTGATGATTGATAATGCCTCCCGCAAAGGCGTTTCTTCAAGTTAGGGATTAGAAAAAGGTCACATGGGGCTAAATCCGGACTCTAGGGACATTTGCAAGACATTCAGCAACAACATTGGCAATATACAGCCGCGCATTATCGTGGTCCAGCATCCAGCCTGCTTCACGAAAATATGGTCTTTTGCGCCTGATATTGATTTGCAGTGGTTCCAGCACATCCCTGTAGTATTACCCAGTTACTGATGTGTGTGCAGGTACAACATGCTGATAAACCACTCCATGAATATCAAAGAATGAGATGTCCATAACTTTCCCAGTAGAAGCAACAACTTTTGCCATTTTGGGGGGTTGGTGATGAAGGAGATTTCCACACTAAGCTTTTCTGTTTGCACTCAGGATCAAAATGATGTGGCCAAGTTTCATCAGCAGTGATTGATTACGTTTGAAAGAAACTCCGGATCTTCCTCTAACATCAACTTTAACTGCATGTTACCTCCATTGCAGCGATAGGTGATACTGAACATGTCTGTACTTTCCTGGTTCTCACAGGCGGGAACCAGAAGTATCAACAATGAATTTACTACAGCGTTTTTGTTTCACATTAAGCTAACCGAATATAATACGATTGAATTTTAGTGCCAAAAATTATGACCGTAAAAAATTATGGTCATTCTTTATTGAACTTATTACATTACATTTAGTAAATTGAAATGCTGAGGATTTTGTCTCCCTAAGAAGTCATACGTAAATTAATTTATTACGACTTATAGTTAGGTAACTCAGTGCGATGGCTCAGGCGAATTCGTGTGTGGCCCTTATCCAGGAGGTCCGGGTTCGCTTCTCGTGACTGGCCTAGCTGACCAATGGATCCTTTTGGGAAGTTTTGTAAGCTACCACGCATCTCCCGAAATTTATATCCTTTCATTTCACTTCCATTATCATTTCTCATCATCTTTCTTCTGGTGGTCTCTTTCGGGATAGCAATTTATGGCACCGTTTATTTTCTCATTATGAATACGGTTCTACTGTTCCTTACAAGTATACATCAGTGGTCCTTAAGATCTTTCTAACGCTTGTCGCTAGTTAGCAGAATGGTATTTTTGGTGAACAGTAACCCCGAAGTACACGATACATACCAAAATAGCAATTATAAAACACGAGAAAATACGGAAAGTTCAGATAGGGCAGCGTTTGTATTTATTCCAACAATCATAACCTCCTGCTCTGGGAAGCATTAGCAGTATCTTCGCCCTCGGTAAGGGAACATTAAATAAAAGATCTATCAATACTGAATGGCATTGTTGTATAACACCATTCCTGAAAGTGCATCAGACAATAACGTGAACAACATATATCATTCATAACGTAAATTCATCATGCTCTGGTAGTATAATTGAAACAACAATGCAATGACAAATAAAAGAGCGATCTAATCTCTTCTTACGGATAGTCATAAAACGTTTACTAATCTTTTACTATATATTCCGAATATAGTTACAAGATGTATCATTTTATCTTGACAGTAATACTGCACGGTAGGGATGAGTAGCAACTGTATTGGGGATAGTGCACCTATCGCCACAATGCGTCCCACGCGTAAGATTACGAGAGGGGAGCGCGGTGCATAAGGTGTCTAAAAACAAATTTCATTCTCGAAGCCAATTTTGCAGCTCTTATAAACTAAGTTGTAATTCTTACTATGGTAGTAATCTCCACACTTTTGTTGGATCTTAAGCAGTACATAGGCATTTGGAACAAAACCCTGTTCTCCTCCAGCAGGCATGATAAACAACTGTCGGCCTTTCAATATCGCATCAGAGTCCCTGTAACGTATTTCACTCCAGGCATATGTTCCAGTATGTGCTGTATTTATATAAGTTTCATCCATATAAACTATATAAACTTCACTTCGATATCTCCGAATATTTCGTAAATATTTAAGCCTTTTTGCGCGTATGGTGCGATGTTTGATTAAAATTTGTCCGTGACGCTTAGTGTGGTTTTTTTTCTACAAATAATCCTAGGTTCGAAAGAACTCTTCTTAATGTTTAGACACTGCCTTGGAAGTCAGTAGAATTTTTAGCTTCATAAGCACTTTCTTCAACGTTGGTCTTTGTTTTTCTGTGCTTTAAAAATTATTCATAGTTCGCCTAACTACTTCTGAATTAAAACATCCAAATTAGATTTTGTGCATGTTCTTAATCTTTGTTTACTGGGCATACGGAAGGACGTTGTTGCACTAGCAGCAATGGCTTTTCTTGCTTTGTAACTCTCCTAAACTGCTTTCAGACACAACTGTTGCCTCAGATACCCATCCCCAGATTTTTATAGCTGACCCAGACCATTGTTCCTTTTTTATAAATCTATGGATATTGGTTATTACTTCTCGTGTTTTAAATGTAGCACTTTATTTCCTAATGTGCTGCTAGGAGGCGTCATTTATAAGTGCTCTCTTGGAACCAGGAGACAAGCACATTTTGAAACAAGCTGTAGTGTTACCGAGTAGCTCTGCACGTGTTTAGTTGCTCGCAACTGGTACGCAACTGACCTGCCCTCCCCTCCAGTTGCAACCGTTCTGAGGTGGACTCGTCCAGATACCTCTGCGCATCGCTCTGCACTTTTCAAGATAAAAAATACATCTGTACTTGGTTGTCCTGAGAAAAACATTTGCAGAAGATATTCCCTCTTTGTGTGATTAAAACTATTACTTATAATCAGGTTTGAGACGTATTAAAATAGTATAACGCCGTGGACGTAAAATAATAATTAAACTTCTGTGATATTTACCTTATTAAATTTCAGATTCTTTTTATTTTAGTATAGCTTGCTGTATGAGTTATAAAATATTAATTATACCACAGAAGCATTACATTACTAATTCAAAAGATTTTCTTCTCATACTGACGTATAAAATCATCTGTAATTTTTCGTCTCTATTAGTAACACTCAGGTAAATTAGTTTCTCCGTGTTTATCCTTGTTTTCAGATTTCAAAGAAAGAAAATTTTTTACCCAATTCTGCAGCTCTCCAGTTAGTGCTAAGCACTCGCAAATTATCACTAAGCTCAGAAAATTGTCTGCTGCATTGGACTCCTGAGAAAGCGATATAAAGTCGCCTCACCTACTGCTGCTCTTCCTTGCATAAGTGTAGCATCGTGGTTAAAGTCATTTCTGTGTGTATGACATTCAAGTTTTTGGAATCTCCTGTTAATCTTTTTGTTAATTGAAAGTGGTTTTTCTATTTATCAAATGTACTGTTATGGCTATACATTCAAACTTAATCTTTAATTAAATAGATATCATATTAAAATATCACACTCATTATTACCCATTTGTTAACAGATTTCCTCCTTATGAATTCCTAAAACTTTCCTACAATTATCATTATCACAATCATGATGATCATCATCTTCTTGTTTATCTTTATAAATGGTTAGATTCTTTGGTGACATTTGATATACCACCAAAATCCAGAAATTTCTTTTACTAATGGGGGATTGTATTTGCATAGTATGTGCATGTGGCAATGGTTCTAAAAATCAGACGTCAAAAAACTCTCTTACGCTATACTTACTTCACAGCCATCTTTTATCCCTTTGGATTGTAATTCAATTTTGTTTTGCTAGGTAATTGTTGTTATTTCTTAGCATACCTAGTTCATTAAGTTTTACCTATTTATTTTTCAGTTTATTCTTTTAGAATTCTAGTTCTCCATAACAAATGTAAGATTGAATAGCTGTTTTGTTAACCATTTGAATTTTCTCAAGGTTTATTAGATTTTAGTCCAATGCTCAGCTAAAACTTAAAAGACAATATGCTTTGAACCTACAAATTCTTTTCATGTTTGGGTATTTGAACTAATAAAAGTCTTTATTCTTTCAAAACAAGATTTTTCTTGTAAGTTCAATCAAAATTTTACTATACCGTAAAATGTTGAACATTAATATAAGACGAACTCTTATAAAACAGATAAATAGAATGGAACTGTAATAACTGTAATTTTGAACAGCATTGCATTGTTGATACCGTTGAATAATTTAACCTATATATAGCGTTATTCTCTTTATTAGTATATATTAAACTAGGAAACGTCGCTTTATTAATGTCGCAGAATCTATGGATTATCTACTTGTGCATTGTGCTAAAATACAAGATTCATTCTATCATAAGGGTAAAATGACAGTGTTCTTGGCAGTTCGTTTTAGTTGATGTGATTTATCATACTGTAGTTCTTCCACTTCGAAGAAGGAATATTATAGGGTCACTAGACATAGAAGACATAAAGCATAGATCACAAAGACATAAAAGATTTAAAGGACTGACAACCAACACTATAAGAACAATTCATAGATATGATTTCTTCCAAACCAACATTTATCTCCTGTTATTAAAGAAGGGAGTAGCTGTCTTTCAGCTATCTATCAGTTCTTGAACTATTTTAAGTCTCTTTTTAGGCAATACTTTACCATCTGCAAATCTTGTCTCTATACACCACAGACGTTTTAAGTGGAATGCATTTCTGGAGGGGGGCGTGGCCCCTCCCGGCCTGTATTTGCAGTCTTCGAAACGAGGAGCCACTACAGATTCTCAGTGATCCCCTCAGCAACCTAACGAGGATGAGTGCACGAAGATCTAAGTTTCCGAAAGGGAGAAAATCCCCACGTCCTCTAGAAAATCGAACCCACATTACACCGCGGTGAAGAAGGAACCCTTAGAATTACGTAGTTCATATTAAGTATACTTATGGGCAAGGACAATGAAGCAGAAAATTAATATAATTTTGAGTCGAACTGTTACTCAATGCTCTATATATGGCTTGTACTTATGTAGAACGCGTTTCATTAGGACCTTCTCAGCTAATATCGAGTGTTGAATTTTGAATTGCTGTACTCCTTGGAGGCAACAGGGTCATCTCTATTGCTATCCTGATGATGGATAGCTATCCTGCTATCCCGTCCTGTTGAAGATCGGGTTCCATTAAACTTCATTTAGAAAGTTTACATACCTTCCCAGAGCTACATATATCGCCCACCTCGTTAGCATAGATGGTAGTGTGTCTGCCTCACGTTCAACAGGTCCCGAGTTCGAATCTCGGTTAGGGTGGGTTACCTAGATAAGGTCTTTCCCGGGGTTTTCCCTTATCCTGAAAGTCGAATGTCCGGTAACTCTAAGCTCCATGGACCCCGGACATATTTAAGCATCATTTCACCCATCTAATTCATCGTCCGATATGACTTAAAGTTGGAGGACAAAATTAAGAAAAAACGAGCTACATACCTTTTCCAAAAAAGTCTTCAAAGAAAACAGCATTACTGTGGCTGCACAGAACAAATTCGGTGTACAACACCATTTTTTAATTATAATAAATATATATCTATGTACATAGATATATATTTTTCTTTTCCTTATTTAACCGATTTTTATTGTTTCCGTTTATTTTCCTATCTGTTTTCTGTATTTTCACACATATACACTATACACATAAACACCCATGCCCAAGGCGGGACTTGAACTCGCGACCCTCTACACGGTGGAACGCTAGAGGCCTACGTTCCAGCGACCATGGCTACGAGGGCCGGCTCCTTTTGAACTCACATAACACAAAAGAGAAACCCACAGAAAAAAGTCAAGTGTGTAGCGGATAAATTTCAAAGGCTGTGATAACTTTTATATTGGCAAAACTAAAAGGAATTTTGACATTAAATTTAAAGAGCATTTTAGGAACTTCAATAACAAAGAAATAGATAAATCGGCGATAATGTACCATTTTGGATTGACAATCACCTTATAGAACAATAAATCCATTTAAGTACCTACGTACCTGCACCACGGGGGACAAATCCGTTTATTAAAAATTCTAGTTTTATAAAATAATATTTAATAAAAATAATATATTTTATATAGTATATAATGCATAGAGTTAAACATGGGAAATATATTTTAAAGTAATATGAAGTAAAACTGTTCAATTTTGACACCACCATTGAAGAGAAACTGATCTTCAGGGTCATCAGAATACCAACGAGACGACCCTATCGTCTCCAAGGAGTTCACTATATCAAAATTCCGAGAGTCGATATTAGCTAAGGATATGATATGATATATATTTATTGTGCATATTCCAAAATTTTACAATTTACAACATTTGGCTACATTTATTTGTCTTTACCTTGTTGCTATCTTGGCTTACATGGCACCCTGGTCTTCTGCTCTGCCAGGTAGCTCTTAACCTCCATGCCTCCTTGTTACTTAATTAGTCCCTTTCTTCCCCCTCATCTTCCTTTCTTATATTCTTTACATTTCTAGCCCATTTTTCTTTTACTTTCTGCAAGAACTCACCAATACTTCTTACCTTCTTTTCCTCCCCGCCCGTTAACATTTTTATAACTACTATCCTCTTCTCTACTTTCTGCCATTTTTCCTCCCAAACCTTTTTTTCTCTATATTGCAACCTCCTGTGTTCTGTTACATTGTGTTGTATGCTTCCTTTTCCACCACACAATTCACGAATTACCTTTTCCCTACCTTTTACCCCTCTTAAAAATATTGTTCCTGTTCTCATCCATGCTAACCCTTCTCTCTCTTGCCTATTGCAGTAATCTACATATGCTTCTCGTCCCCAATTTATTTTTATTTGCTTGTAAAATTGTAATGATTTCATATTTTCTAGACTTCCCCATATTTCCTGTCTTTCTATATCTTCTATTCTGCATTTTACTAATTTACCCAAATCTCTTGTATTCCTATCCTCTAATCTCCATATTAGCTATGAAGGTTAGGAAGTTCCTAAACGAAACACGTTCCAGGTAAATACCAGCAATATATGGAGCATTGAGTATTAGTTCAACTCAAAACTTTATTAAACATTAAGTACTTCAACAATAGCTGAGTGTTCTGAATATATTCTATCCTCCCTTGAGTGACTTCACCGCAATCAGGTAATGAATTGCAACGACACAGTAATATAGAACTTGTCCAGTTAGGACGTAATTATCATGAACTGGGTAGAAGAACGACCTTATGTGAGCACAATATAATAGTGTATCGTAAACCGGATTACTAATTGATATCAGACTTTTAATTACTTGTGTATCCGGTCCTGTTTACGAAACTAAGAAACGGTTACAAAGGTGGGGAATCAACTTGTGGTATTGGTAGCAGTTGTCACTAATCAACATTTTCTACACTCAAGATATCGCCATCCGAATGTCTCTGTCACGAGCCGGTTATCAGAAAACAAGAGTTGGAGCATTTACATCCCGCCACACTCTTTGGAGGCCCATCAAAGGGTCACGACAAGACTTTCAGGATCTATCTCATGTAATCCCCTCGAGTCAGACAGCTGAGTGCAGAGATAGCGAAAAGCTATTAAGGGCACGGTTGACAGCACACTTTAGTTGAGCCACGCGCCAACTACACGCGGCTGAATGACAAACAGCAAGCCCCAACGTGCACCAGAAATAAATGTTGCATGGTGAGGCTGTCGACTCCACCCTCATACTTCAAGAAGAGGTGAGAAAGAGTAGGCGGTGCATTGCATTGCCTTACACCTGAGAAGTAAGATGGCACTGATTTTATTGGAACTTGTCGCCTCCATGCTGCTTGTATAAGGTTACAAACCTGGTGCATTATTAGAAATGTTAAATGTAAATGGAGGATTATAAAGAACTTGTCTGGGATAAATCGCGCCTAAGTAAGACAGAATTTATTATGCATTTCAAAAACGTAACGTACGAGGGCTGTTCAATATCGAATGTTCACTTTTTTTTTTTTTTTTTTTTTTTTTTTTGACAACGTACCTTTACTCATCCTCATAATTTTGATGGTCGTTCTCAAAATAGTCTCCCCTAAATGCGATGTACTTGTCCCAACATTTCTGCCAGGCTTCAAAGACATTCTGGAAAACCTTTTGTGAGAGATCCTTCAAAATCGCCTCCGCAGCCTTCACCACTGCTTCTGATGATGGATAATGCTTCCCACGAAGGCGTTTCTTCAAGTTAGAAAATAGAAAAAAGTCACATGGGGCTAAATCCGGACTATGGGGAGGGTAAGGGATGCACTTCACGTTGATTTTTGCAAGATATTCAGCAAAAACTTTGGCATTATGCAGCCACGCATTATCGTGGTGCAGCATCCAGCCTGCTTTATGGAAATGTGGTCTTTTGCGCCTGATATGGACTTGCAATATTTTCAGGACATTTCTGTAGTATTGTCCAGTTACTGATGTGTGTGCAGGTACAACATGCTGATAAACCATTCCATGAATATCAAAGAATGAGATGACCATAACTTTCCCAGCAGAAGCAACCACTTTTGCTTTTTGGGGGGGTTGGTGATGGAGGAGATTTGCACACTGAGCTTTGGTGTTTGCTCTCAGGATCAAAATGATGTAGCCAAGTTCCATCAGCAGTGCTTAGGTTTGAAAGAAACTCCTGATCTTCCTCTAACATCAACTTTAACTGCATGTTACCTACATTGCAGCGGTAGGCGATACTGAACATGTCTGAACTTGCCTGGTTCTCACAGACGGGAACCAGTAGTGCCAACAATGAAAGCTTACAGAATATAATAAGGTTGAACTTTAGTGCGAAAAATTATGACCGTAAAAAGTTATGACCATTCCTTATTGAACAGCCCAAGTATTTCCAGTGATCAATCAAAGAGGCGTGTCAAGGAAGTGTTTGGACAATTTTAAACTCTTGAATAATTAATTTCAAGGAATTAGAATGGTTTGTGGAGCATTCAAGCAGTATATAAAATTTGTTTGCTAATATTCCACAACTTGCCATACAAAAAGCATTGATGTATTTTACAATAGAACTTTTTGTACATTTGTACAAATTACTATGAGAAACATCCTCTGCCCCATTGTAATCAAAACATCTTAATTCTGCTCTAATACTAGGTAAATATGGGATTATACTAGGTTTAATAGATAGTCAAACCTTATAAGAGTTAGTCTCTTTATGATGCCTTTGAAATTACGTTCTCCTTGCACGACCAAGTGAAAAAAGGTATAAGTATCTGGAATTATAGCAGATAAAAACAGTTTTAATTAAATTACCATATGGTAGAAATGCAAAGTAGAAGGTGTGCTTCACATCGAGCAACTTCAAATGTAACATAATTAAAGAATAGCTTTAAGAGCCAGAAATAATTTCAAAATTTTAAATGCAATATTATATTCATGTTTTGCTCTCTAAAATACCTTATCAAGCTCCTTATAAAAAAACTCTACATCTTGATTTATTTGCTGTTGTGTCTCTAAAGTCACGCATTTAGTATTTTAATCAAATTCCTTAGAGGTATCTTGAATAAAGAGAAACTATCGAAACAGTTTTCTGAACGATTGTGACTTGGTAGAATTTCAAAGAAATCTTTCGCCTGTCTTCTTAAACGTTGTCGTAGTAAACTAAGAATCTATATAAAACAAATCAGAGTTTTCGTCTTTGAATTGGGAGATTAAACATGCACACCACGCAAATACTTCCTTTTTCTCTCTTGCTCTCGCTCTCTCTCTCTCTCTCTCTCTCTCTCTCTCTCTCTCTCTCTCTCTCTCTCTCTCTCTCTCTCTCTCTCTTTCACATACACACATACACATAGAGAAGAACAACAATAAAAAAACAAGAACAAGAAGAAGCAGAAATGTAAAGACAGAACAATATTTTCTGTCTTTTGTTTTTTTTTAATTCCAGGATATGACTCAAATGAATTGCTTTCTCTACTTCAGATATCAAAGCATGAGGGGGGACAGATAGAGAGAGAGAGATTAACCAAGAGAAGGATTCATAGAGATTAGATGTCCTAGTAAGTATAAAGGGTACAAAACTTGATAAATATATGATATATTAGAGTGTTACAAAGATATTTAGGGAACCATATGCGTAATAAACTCAGGCATTGCCTCTCTGCCTCTCTTGTAGCAACAGTTGACTTGGACAGACGTGTGTCCGCTGCTGATAACTCAGGTACTGGCCTTGTGCCCCTTTTTGTATTTTCCATTATTGTAGTAAATCTTTCATATTTAAATTGTAGTTTCAGTGTTTTGTAATATACTGAACCTTGCAGAAAATCCCACATTCTCCACAAAGCATGTGAATCCTATCTAAAGAATCATCCCCCGTGTAAGGTCTGGCCTTGTGATAATTATCCATTACCATCTATGGTTGGATCTTCACAATATTCACACTTGTGACCACCTAAGTACTAGATGCACTTCTACATGAGCACTGAGACTACGGCAATTATGGAAGGTCATTCTCAGACAGTAAGTATCACTTTTATTAATCCATAAATTAAAAAAGAACTGTTGCAATGTCATAAAATATCTAAGAGCGTGACTCAAAAACAAGTCCGTTACTTATTTGAAAAACATTTGCCACTGAAGTTCGTCAGTCACAAATATACCTAACGTTTCACATTACAAAATTGCAGTAAATGAAAGGGTAGAGCCACACTGAAAAATTCAATGCCATAGCCGGGATTTGAATCACGAATCTTCTGGACCCCGTCCAGCCGCTCTAAACCATTGAGCTACTATCGCCAATGTGCCAACATGACATTAAATTCTCCACTTGACAAATGTTTTTCCCTGTAAGCCACTAGGAGTTCTCATAAACACATGAAACAACTACCTTAATGACAACTTACCTTTCTGTAAGTACTTTAAGTCCCGGTCTTTATAGTTAACCACTATTAGGTCAATTAATGGAAATTAATTGTTCTTTCACACTAGCCGTGTATAGGGCGCGCTATAAAAGGGTAGAACCAGACTGAAAAATTCAATGCCTTAGCCGGGATTTGAATCACGGATCTTCTTTTCTTCGTCCAGCCGCTCTAAACCATTGAGCTACTATGGCCAACGTGCCAACATGACATTAAATTCTCCAACTGACTCGTGTTTTTCCAGTAAACCGCTAGGAGTTCTCAACGGCTAGTGTGAAAGAACAATTAATTTCCATTAATTTACCTAATAGTGGTGCGAACTGTAAAGCCCGGCCTTAAAGTACTTACAGCATAGTAAGTCGCCATTAAGGTGGTTGTCTCATGTGTTAATGAGAACTTCTAGTGGTTTATCGGGAAAAAGATGAGTCAGTTGGAGAATTTAATATGTTGGCAGGTTGGCCATAGTAGCTCAATGGTTTAGAGCGGCTGGATGGAGACCAGAAGATCCGTAGTTCAAATCCCGGCTATGGCATTGGATTTTTCGTCTGCCTCTACCCTTTCATAGTGCGTCCTACACACGGCAAGTGTGAAAGAACAATTAATTTACGAAAAATTTATAGGTTGACATGTCAACCGTCCGTTAATTAGATTTAGAATTTATTTTTTCCACTTTTCAAATTCAGTAGTGCATAAAGTCTGAATGCATACACTGAAGGAAAAACAGAACATGTGGATCATTTCATGGTCATTTGAGTTAGTGTGTGTATCGAAAAATAAATGAATCCGATAGTTGTGATTCACTTCAAAATTAACTACAGAGTGGAATAGACATCTATGGAGAATTATGCTACGTAATTGTAAACGAGTTTCATGATTATGTTGTACCTTCGAAATAAACATTTAAATGTTCCTAAATAATACTAATATCCTGTTCATGTTGCAAAGTAAATGACAATCTTATAAAATCAAAATTTTTAAGTTGATTTTGACATGTATAGTTTGTCCAGTTTCTTAACAAACTTATTTCCAATACTAAACAATAGAACTAAGATATTTTAAGAATCTGGACGAACTATATGGTCAGGTTAACATACATTTCATCTCTGTAGTAGTTTAAAGGTTATGCACTTATGTGTGTTTAACAAAATTTTACTTTGTGGAACCATCTGCTATGTAAAATGATTACCTATTGTAGAATATGTTATTCAATAGAGCTAAATATCGGAAATTACCACTTGTATTCGTGGATTAGAACTGCAAAGACCTTTACCAGTGTTTAACATGCAGTACAAGCCATCGCAGATTGTAGGCATTATGATACATCAACTAAAATTCAAATTTATGAATGTGAGAAAATATCAGGACGATCTTGCCGAGTTTGAACCTTAGATCTCTCATTTACGATTTTGTGATACAACAACCTAGGCCATAGCTGATTGTGAGTGGCCATTGAAATGAGATTTGCTTGACGTAAAAAGGCTTCAGAGATAAGCAGCAAAGTGGAAGTGAAATTACCAAGATGTGCCTAACCTATTAGTACAGTCAGCTGCCTCAAAAATAGCTGCAGTACACTCAAGTTCCAGTTGATGACAGGGGTATGCTGAGACACACCTATTTGGAGCGGTTCCCCTACTTGTGGGATGGATTTATATCACACGATGCGGTGACATATCTGAAGTTGGATTCGCTCCTTCGTGAGGTCTACGCCCCACACGCGCAGAAGTTTCGCGCTCCCTCGGTGTGGCGACGCATGTAGAATTGGCGTCTACCTTGATGTAGAAGCGATGAACCTTTCGTCTAAAAGCAGTGAAGATGATGCTCTCGAAGGTTTCTACAAATCCTCTCTCCGGCAGCTGCGGCGAGCGATGAGATGTGAAACTTCTCAGGTGTGGAATCGGCACAAAAGGGATTTCATTTTTGGGCAAATATGGAATAAAATAATTAATACCTTGTCACTTTCCTTGGAATTATATTTCTCGACATCATTTTATTCTTTACATGCGACTTTTTCCACTGATGTATATAGCCCTTTACTATATTTTAATTTTCTCCTTTTATTTATAAATGATGCAACGGTTTTTACTTAAATTATTTATCATGGCGTCGCGTATTCGATGTATATTTTAAACGTTTACTAAACGTTCATAAATTATGAACTCCAATAACTTCTCGTAGTTTCAAGAAGTCTTTTACTGAAAACGCGTCTACCCTCTTCGAGAGTTAAAGCCAGAATAAAACATTTAAGAATAAAATCATTGATTCTTTTTTCTGTTTTGGTTGCTAAGTTACCGTAATGCTTAATTCTGATTGTTCCTGCATCACAATTTGGGATTTCAATAAACCTAAGCATTTGTTGCATCATCTATATGGCCTGCTTGGTTATTAGCTTAAGTTGAATTACAGATGGTCATGTTTACTAATATGTCCATGTATGCAATATCAGCTTCAAATTGAATGAAATACTTACAATTAACTCAGCCAAACGACTGTTTATCAGCAGATTGACTATCAAGAAGAGAATAAAGAGTGATTTGGCGAGCAGTACATTTCAAAATGAACAAAGTAATAATGAGTGCAATTTACTTAAACGTCATGCAACGAATTCATAGAATCTATTTCCAATTATAAAGTCATTTTATATCAAATTGAGCTAGTCTTATATAATAAGTGAATAATGGAAATGATTCCACTGAATTTATTTAAAAAAGAAAGAAATTGGGGATTTTCGAGTGCAAAGGTCATGTCCATGAGTGGAAGAAAATCACATCTTCATTGTCACAAAAGATATAGTTTTGGTGTCATCAAGCTCTTAATCTTCAGCAAGTGTAGCTCTTCTGCGTAACTCAGTTGTCATTCAACATGATTCTCTCATGCAGGCTCATATTTCAACATAGACATGTACTGAGCAGTCAAGTGGAGATTTTGTAATATCCTCACATCACCAGATACAATCAACCATTATGAAACTTTGTTGAGACAAAACCTACGTAAATACCAATGAAACCTCATAGAAATCTCCATCTAGTTCAACGTCCTCTACGTATTGAAGGTACAGGTTCTAAATACACGAGATTCCTACCCACGTTACGCCTAGCATGTTACTCAGATGCATTATAATGGTGGATGCTAGTTTATTCGCGATCATCATTTATTAATATGCACAATACAGCTGTCTAAAGCGGCTAGGTGGTACAGGATGGATAATCCAGGTGAAAAGTAGTGAAAGCTATACTTGCAGTTAACGCCTAGAATAACTTCATCTGCCAAACGTCGTTTGTATTTCCATGGAATTTTGCCTTCTTTACTACGTGAAATAACTAAGTTACATATGTGACAAAATGGTACAGAAGTCTTTCAAGGGAACCTCCAACCTAAAGTACTGTTTACATTACAAAATATTCCATAATGGTATCATAGCGGTAGCCTTTTCAATGAAGTGTCAGGTTCAAGATATTTATATGATTATTAAAATATATACTCAGAATTACGTAGAAAATGAAGCTAGCTACAGTGAAGCGATAACTATTACACAAATAAAAATATTTGCCACCAATCCTTCACTTATCTTAAGAAACTAGTGTTGATACTTATTTTCAAATGGAGATTGATTTCGCAAACAAATCACTTGCGTCCTCAGTCCACAGATAAACTCCGTTGTCAAGGATACCGGTTACCATGCCTTTCTTATGTTTTTTAGTATTAACAACATCTGAAAACGAAACAAATCTAAAAATGGACTCAACTGCTCGTATTTCAAACTTCACTACGCAATGTTTAATTTTTAAAATAAATATATTTTCCCAAACTATTAAATCTATCGGACCCTTTAATTGTTTTAATAATTTCACTTCAGGATTTATTTCATGGTTAAATGCTACGGCCGATTTATCAGTTTGTTTATACTTAATGATACGAATATATTCTTTCGTTCTTGTTTCCAAATTACGTTTCGTCTTTACAATATAAACCTGATCACAAACTAAACAATTAAGTTGATAAATACCAGATTTCTTATTATTAGGAAAATGTAGTAAATTTTTAATACTATATTTACTCTGAGGAACCAAAGTTACACCAACTTCTTTAAAATAATTTGAAAATGTTTATTAACCCAAGGATGGTAAGTAAATGTTTTAAAAATATAATCGTCTTTTATTTTTAATGGTAGAAACATCATTAATAGTTTTTTATATTTAAACTTTTCAATCTTCTTTTGTATAAAATCTTTATTAAAACCATTAAATAAAGCAGTATTAATAATGTTTATATTCATTATTAAATTCTTCTTTATTCAGGGATATATTTATTAATCTATAAATCAAACTATTAAAAACAGCAAATTTATGTGAAAAAGGGTTAAAATTTTATTTTTTATGTAATTATAAACAAGAATAGATTTCCTATAAATGCCAAAATCCTTGACAACGGAGTTTATCTGTGGATTGAGGATGCAAGCGATTTGGTTGCGAAATCGATTTTCATTTGAAAAGAAGTATCAACACCAATATCTTAAGATAAGTGAAGCCATAGTGGCAAATATTTTTATTTGTGTAATATACTCAGAATTTTATCACTTAGATCTACATAACTTTTATCTCGATTAACAGAACGTGGATGTAACACTGACATTTTAAAGCACAAAATGTATGAATGCACATAAAAGATTTTTCTGCTCACAATTTCCTTTCGTTTAAATCCAAAGTAAGTTGCTCTCTCTGATTCAGAATTTCGCAAGGGGTTTTCTCACACACACTTTTTAAAACGCATTATTCATTACTTGTTTGCCTGTTTCACATATTCTATTCTTCTCTGTTTTAATGCAGTTTCTTCCTCATTTGGATGGAACCAGCTTCCGTTACACTGTGCAAAAGCAGAGATCTTGTATTTATAATAATATGTAATTAAAAGTATACGCACATATATTAATTCTGTGATTGTTTAGAAATAGTTATTTATATTTGTACATGTTACTTTCGTGAAATGTTATGTCAGCTGTCGGAGATTTTCAACGAAAAGATGAATGTAGTAAATAGCTTTGCCTTGTTTTACACATCGAATCCTAATGTACCCGGAAAATTTAGCTTTTAGATTAAGGGAGTGTCTTTAAAATATTCTGAGCTGAAACTCAACCAAGCGGTTACATGTCGCTTATAACAGCTTGCTGAGAAATAGCAAATCATCGTATTGATATATTTATTTCATTATTATGGATAAGTGCACTGCAACTGCATATCTTAAATACAAATCCTCCAGTTTCCCATATTGTTTCCCTTGTGGTGCAATACTACATTATTCTTTGTAGTAGTTTGGCTAATGTTGTGGTGCTCGGTTTCCTTAAAGCCATCAAGTAATGCTCAAGCCTTAGGGTAGTTGAATCAGCTGATGGTGATGTACTTCACCAGGCTATACTCATCAATGAACGATAGCCTGCGAACGACATCTTAAAGTTCTGGTAGGCTGAACATTCAGAAAAGGTTGAGCTGTGCATATGAGAAATGCAACACCGATTATATTTGAAGTGAAACAGCTTGGCAGAAGTGAACACCTGTCAGTGGCATATCTACGTGCGTCACTCCCTCCTTAGCGATGCACATGGCGCAAGTCTAACTGCGGAACCGGAAATGAAGACACGGATAAACGTGGCACCCCCTCTTCATCTGCAGCATCACGTGTAGCGGGTGTATGAAGGGGAGAATTGACCCAGGAAATGGGGTGCCGCCTGTCATGCACTTGATCCCCGTGGGGTATGACAAGATAGCTACCGGAAGGAAGATGCAACCCGTACGAAATCAGAGGTGGCTCCGCTCAGGATCACAGCTGCTGAAGGTTCTCTTGTACACAGTACCAGCATTTTGGCAAGAGGTTCATTTATATATAAACGTACATGCAGCAACCAAGATTCTGCTGTTTCATATGACGGATACTGTTGAAGAAGATACAGTATACATTTTAGACTTAAACTTCTAACAGTGTTGACAAATTGTCTTTTGATCCAAGCATATGTTTCGTTCACGTAACCCATTTTTGTCCTCGCAGTAAAATTGTGTTATATTACCTCTTTACCGTTTACAAGAAGCATTTCTAAGGAGAATTAATTGTAGATAAAGGGA
This sequence comes from Mantis religiosa, assembly GCA_030765055.1. Lineage (NCBI taxonomy): Eukaryota > Metazoa > Arthropoda > Insecta > Mantodea > Mantidae > Mantis > Mantis religiosa. Next base: position 181,702,554 of record CM060951.1, read on the forward strand.
ACTCACTGCGTTTTGTTTCCATTTAAATATCTATCTGTAGTAATCTTACGCGATTTCAGCTTATTGAATCAGAACAGAGTACTTCTGTTTTAATTTCCCTACTGATGAAATACTTGTTACTGGTTGTAGGTAACTTCGAAACTAAACAAAACTAGCAAAACATCCTGATGCAGACTCAAGGTCTACTACGGGAGAGCTACGTTCATCTCCACTAATAAAGATGGCAGTACTAGAGGATGGGACATCGTTAGAGCCCCGAGATCTGGCCGGTGAATGTGGTCTTCGCAACCTGTAGAAGCTAGGGACTATATAAGCTCGAGGGTACCTACCAGGGCAAGGCACACAAAGTGAAGACTGACCTCCCCTCTAATGACCAGGGAGTCACTGAGCGGTCCCAAAAGGGCGCCCAGTGCCTCCGTGGGGCTTTCCATAGGGCAAGACCTAGAGACTAACAAGGCCTCGCCCCCGTCTGGTGCTATGGACACAAGACGGGATGCAAGTGGATAGCCACTTACGCGCGGCAACCCCAAAGAGGAAGGCTACCGATTAGACCTCGGTAGGTCCGCCTGGTGATCTAACACACCTTTTACTAGCTATTCTGGCTAGTACTCGGGAATACATGGCTTCCCTCAACGCCATCCGGAGACGTACCCGATCTCCCACAGGTATCGGAAACCACTGCCCCCTCGAGTCCAATCCAATACGAACAACTCGCAATCAGGGAGTGACTCGAATGTTCGGCCCGAGATTCCTCTAGTAACGTCAGAGGTACTACGAGTTCTAGGGGTCCGCAGAGCCCGCACCACGGCAGCTGAAAGGGACGGACCCCCTCCTGGACTCTCCTGAACTAGGGACTCCTCAATTGACCTGCTAGGGTGCCTCGGGCCACTGGCTATAGACCATTCTTCAATCCACGTTAAGTGGCATTGAACTTGGTGACTGCTGGATATGTGACCGAGCAGATGTGCCCCGCAAGCTTCTTTAACATGTCAAAGTCCCTAACCTCAATCCTGCCTTGCATTCTGCCAGCCAAACTGCTTGAATAAGTTGGCTAAGCAAGCGATTAAGTTAAGCTGTGTTGGTCATTGTCATCATCTGAAAGAGTGACCGCACAAGTGGTCCATTTCGCACACTCTAGCAGACAGCATAAGTTTGTGACTTCCCTTTTTATCTCCTATATCATACAGTTGAAGCAACATTATGTGGCTCAGTAAGGCGGCTATCAACATTCTGCCCTTACTAACCTGGAAGATCTGGCGATATTTGCTTAATTTTCCAGGAGTCCAGTATTCTTGAAGATGACAACCGAAGCGCTACTCGATACATCAAATGGAGCATCTATACCCGAAAGTATTTAATATTTTACGGGCCCTATAGTAAATTATGGGTGAATCGAACCAATATTTTGAAATTCTTTCATATATGCCCTATTTTTTACGTAAATATGAAATCTTTTACCATATATTGAAGCCTGAACATTTTATTATCCCGTACATCCTTTGTATCTCACACATATTTTCCACATATGAATTACTTCTTTCCCACAGCACCCACACAGATTTCGTGGTACCATTCTCCATTTGTGTAAGCTCATTTGAGTATCACTTTACCCATTTCATTTACCGTCCATACTGACTTAACGTCGGAGAGCGTTATAAAAAATGTGAATGCACTACTTTGCCTTAATTCGCTTTGTCCGCTGTTGTAGTGGTATTTATTTTAGCCTATTGCAGCACTGATAAAGTAATCATCATAACAAGGAGGATTATGGATATAAGAAAATATGTATTTCCTTATGGTGTACGTTTCTGGAGCTGCGTTAATGCACATTCCTTATAAATCTATCTTAAATTAATTTAAAACGAACTTCAAAATACCAGATGGAGCAATTACATAATACTTTCTGGAAAAGAAGCTACATTTCTCACTTAGACTGAAGATGTTCCAAAATAACAATATACTAGCGTCGCCAAGGAAGCGTATTTTGGTCACCCGGCAATCAGACTAACCCAAGGGTGATAGTCAAGTTTAAGACTAGTTCTAATACAAAGACACTTCAGATCCTTCAACATAAGTTTGATAAGATCTTCAAAGAGTTGAATTTAAAATGGATTTCGAAAAGCAATTTACAATTGCAATTTACAACTGATACAAAGCTGGATAAAACATTAACCGATTTTGACCTGGGTTAGTATTCAACATTACGTTAGCTGTGGTATGTAAGTCTGATTTGAGGAAATGTGTAGTATATTTCTACGTAAGCTGGCAAAAATACCGCTGAAACTAGAAATTTTAGAAATTTAATTTTTTGATAAGTTCTATATACGAGGGCTGTTCAATAAAGAATGATCAGAACTTTTGATAACGTACCTTCACTCATCCTCATAATTTTGATGGTCCTTCTCAAAATAGTCTCCTCTGAATGCGATGCCCTTGTCCCAGCGTTTTTGCCACTCTTCAAAGATTTGCTGGAAACCATTTTTTGACAAATCCTTCAAAATCGCCTCCGCAGCCTTCACCACTGCTTCTGATAACGGATAATGCCTCCCATGAAGGTGTTTCTTCAAGTTAGGCAATAGAAAAGAATCACATGTGGCTAAATCTGGACTATAGGGAGGGTGAGGGATGCCCTTCACGTTGATTTTTGCAAGATATTCAACAACAACATTGGCAATATGCAGCCGCACATTATCTTGGTGCAGCATCCAGCCTGCTTCACGGAAATGTGGTCTTTTGCGCCTGATATGGACTTACAATGTTTTCAGGACATCCCTGTAGTATTGTCCAGTTACTGATGTGTGTGCAGGTACAACTCTCTGATAAACCATTCCATGAATATCAAAGAATGAGATGACCATAACTTTCCCAGCAGAAGGAACCACTTTTGCTTTTTTACGGTTTGGTGATGAAGGAAATTTCCACACTGAGATTTCCTGTTTGCTCTCAGAATCAAAATGATGTAGACAAGTTTCGTCAGCAGTGATTACGTTTGAAAGAAACTCCGGATCTTCATCTAACACCAATTTTAACTGCATGTTTCCTCCATTGCAGTGGTAGGCGATCCTGAACATGCCTGAACCTGCCTAGTTCTCACAGGTGGGAACCAGAAGTACCAACAATGAAACTACTACGGCGTGTTTTTTTCACATTAAGCTAACAGAATATAATAAGATTGAATTTTAGTGCGAAAAATTATGACCGTAAATAAATTATGATTCTTATTTATTGAACAGCCCTCGTAACTTATATGTTCTTATATGTAAGCTTCCCCAAGGAATAATTGAATATGTAAAAGAATTTCAATATTTGAGATCAATAATTCATGAATCTTGAAATTGTGATTTGAAGAAAGCCTTCAACGTTCCAGTATAAAATGTATTTACTGGGAAAAGAATACAATATAAATATATCCACTAAGAAAACGAAAATAATGGCATATCTAGGAAAATATCCTAGCCATTTCATACATGTTAGCAAAGGGTGTATAAAATGTTATGCACAGGCTGTAAAATGATATGCACTTGGTTGTTATTTGGCATTTGATGAATGGGAGCATGAATACTGTTCTTTGTTGGATGCAATTAAATCACTGACTTAAATGCCAGAATGCTAATTGCATGCAACAACTATATACACAAAGAACAGTACTGTAATATCAAAAGTAAGCAAAGAAAATAAATGCCTGGAACAGCTCTCGATTTTCAGCTGTTTGGGCTGTGATATAAGCTTTGATTAAGATAAAGACATAGAAAACAAAATAAATAAATTTCAGCAGATATGTGTAACTATAGTAAGAACATTGAAAACAAAGCAAGGAAAGAAACAAGATTAAAAGTTTATAAAACGATGGTAGTTCCAGCCCTTGATATTAAACGGAATGGATAAAAGTAAGATGCAGACAACACAAATGAGGTTCTTAAGACGATTTAAACAATGTACTAGACGAGATTTAATAAGAGATAAAACTATACGATGGTAACTAGGCATATGTAAATTACAAGACAAAATAGAAGAACATATACAGAACCGGAAAGAAAATATGAGTAGAATGGACGAACAAGGAGTACCAGTTTTAATACGAATCAATCCTCGTGTAAAAAGAGATTTAGGACGCCCTAGAAAAAGATGGTAATAGTTGATGGAATGCAAAGACAGAACAGCCAGAAATGCCTAACCCCTGAAGTGAGGAAGAAGAAAACATGAAGTTGAAATGGTAGGAATAAGGAGTGCCAGAGTATCCTGGTTGTAGGGGAGAAGCAATGAAGATATTAGATAATGGATATGGAAGATTCAATAATTGAATGAATTGAGAGTCAAACACCACAGTGGTATGGTCACGTGAGAAGGATAGAAGCGGAGAGGTGGCCAAATTGATACTACAGTGATCTCCAGGTGGTAGAAGGTAACGAGGCCGACCCAGAGCTTCGTGGAAATCTGGCTTCATGCGGATGATGGGCGAACGGTAGTTGGTTGGAGGAGAATGGCGGGATAAGCACAGATTGAGTTTGGGAATTAAGGTAATCGATGAAAAGTGGAGAATCCCCTAGAAGCAAAGTAAAGTATACGCATATACCATTAATATACTTAGTAAATTCAAATGCTTTACAGGTTCTATGAGTTATAGAAATCTTTACTTTATTCAGAGGTTGCTAAGTTCTCTCCTCCTATGAACTTTAACGGTGTTAAAAGAAACTAAAGCTATAGATACATATACAAGGTAACAAACTGGCCAAGGTCTTTATAACTGCAACATAAAAGCCGGTATTAGCAAACAATGCTACTGATAGCTCTGGATAAAGTGGACGCAAAATGTACCAGCAGGTTTGCATTTTCATTACACGAACATGAACTAGTATGCATACCTGAATAAAGTATATAATTACAGAGAACCATCTTATGTCTCTAAATTGTACATAATGCAGCAGAACTGTTGATGAAATCAATGATATTAGTTACTACGACACTTTATTTACTTTCTTTGGGTAGGTGTGTCAGCCGCTAATGAGAGTGTAAACTTCAATTTGGGTGGCGGCAGTCCCCACGGGGAGTTTGTAGCACAACTGCTCATTATGGAGTATTCTGTGTATTATTAGTTGCACTGTCTGGGCTGCATAGTAGTAGATATTTATTAATAAACTACGACTGTTAATCAATAATAAAGACGGCGAAGTAGGAAAAAGTGTTATTGAAAACGCATACAGCAGGATAAGGCTGATCGCCGTAAAAGGCTGGAGATATGCAATTACAGAAACTTATAGAGGTCTTTACTCCTTCTGTGGTGCGCATATATGGTAAGAACGGATACAACGTAGCCTAGGAAAAACAACGGGCGAATAGGAGCTGCAAAAATTACTACCTTAAATGGGAAGAACAGAATGTAACTTTAGTTGGATCAATTATAAGTATATGAACCCACAGGTGCTGCTTTTCCGTGAAAGGGAATAATAAACAAGACAAAGATGGAAAACTAATTGAATAAGCATCAGGTTTCAACATTAAATAATAATAAATAAGTATGCCCCTAAAAGGGCTGAAACAATTTGGGTGTTGCTAGGTATTGCATAATTACAGGGACGGCTCCAATAATTGCTGATTAGTAAACTATCACATCCATTTGGCTTCCATTAATGTCTTTACCTATTAAGCGACAGATAACTAATATAAAATGATTTAATAAAAATGTAAAATGACACAGAGGCTGGGGTTTTAAACAACTTCATGGGCAATCTCAACTCTGTACATGAGAATTTTATTTCTTGTTTGTCACTATAGAGGAATACGTCATAAAATGAAACAAAGGATTTGTTACTTTACTGTACACCATTTACTAAAAATAATATAATAATATAAAGTTAAGTTACATTTTAATAGAAGCTTGGTATATTCTTCTTCACTCCATGTTTTGGGCATAATGCCCGTTCCGGCTTCATAGATCTCTCCAGCTTTTCCTGGGTCGTCCTCTGTCTCTTCTTCCTTTTGAACTATAGTTTAATACTGCATTTGGATATCTTCCATCCTCCATTCTTAATATATATTCATGCCACTACTGCCTTCGTTCTGATTATTTCGTAATGGATTGGTTAAATTTCTAATTCCTTTCTAATATCCTCATTTCTTATATTGTCCAATATTGTACAACTTTTAACACTTCTTAAAAATCTCATTTCTGCAATGTGTATTTTATTTAAATCCTTTTGCGTTGGCACCCAGGTTTCTCTTCCATACAGTAATTTTGGAATAGCCATTACCTTATACGTTTCCATTTTTGTATCCTTTCTCACTCTGTTTTTAAAAGTTCTTTGGATTGTCCCGCATATTGCTCGGAATTTGTTTACTTTTTCTGCTATATCAGCATTGTTTCCAAAACTTATTTTACATCCTAAATATTTGAAACTCGTTATTTGTTCTAAAATCTTATTTCCTAAAACAATTTTTGATCTTATATTATAATTTCCTTTAAAAGCCACAATTTTTGTGTTTTCTTCTGATAGTTTCAAATTATCCTTTCGTACTATATTATTTAGAATATATATTGATTTTTGCAGTTGATTTTCATTCCGATGAATCAATATTTGGACATCCGCAAACAGCAGGGTATTAATATAAATATTTTCTTTTATTTTGTTTCCTGGGTCTACTAAAATCTTCCATTCATTTAGAATATGGTCCATATATATACTAAAAGGAGTAGGTGATAAGCTACACCCTTGTGTTAGTCCAGTATTGGTAGACATTTGTTCTATTAACCTATACCCAGTATCAATTCTTATAGTTGTATTTGTGTATATGCCTTTTATTACATTAATAATATGTGGTGGGTAACTCTTTCTAATATTTGCCACAGTTTTGATCTATTTATTCCATCAAAAGCCTTTTCCAGGTCAATGAATGCGATATGTGTTTCCTAATTATTTTCCCTTCGATGTTCAATTATTTGATTAAGGACAAATACGTTATCTGTACACGATCGGCCTTTGCTGAATCCACTCTGTTCTTCTCCTATAAGGCATTCTGTAATAGTTTTCAGTCTATTATTTATTATTTTAGTATATATTTTGAAACTTGTGTTCTTAAAACGTATCACTCTATAATCCCTACAGTTTTTGCAAAAGATTGGTATACAAACCAAAATATATCCTTGTTACACTGTTTATATTGCATAATTAAGTTTAAAGGTTATGAAAATTGCATTGCAACACCGCAAGTACTTTAAATATATATACTAATAAATTTCATTTCATAATAACATAAACTATTGTAAATTATATCGCTAAGCATTGATAAGGACTTATTTTCTTGAAACTGCTGACGTTTAAGATCTAGATTGCAGATTCACAGAATTTTGATTAGCAAAACTCCATGCAAAAAGAGGTTTGTAGCAGGATATTAGTGCAAAATGCTCTACGATGTTAGACGATGACGCTGTGCTGAAAGCTCCACGTTGTGGCGATCATTTCTTAGCAGGATTTTAGTGCAAGAGGCGCGTGAGGATGATAAATGATTAATTTATATCACCTTTGGTGATGATCTTGAAGAATTCTGGTAGATTTATTAGAAATTCCTCGGCTGCTCAGGGATTAGGATTTTTACCTCCATGGTGTAGTCGCAGAGATCAGAGAACTCAAGATGATATGGAAATAAAAATCAAGACAATTCCCCTTTCTTCTTGACATTATTATTTAATTTGTTGGTATATTATTTTTAAACACTCTTTCTAACTGTCAACAAATAAATACATCCCTCAACGTTAACAATATTTATTCCTGCAACTTCGAAAGGTGCTTTTACAAAATACAATGCGCCGGAATATTTCTCAAGCCTGCATATAATATCGCATACGTCCGTACTGTTCGGAAACTCATTGCAGAAGAAAGTTGCTAGCTGCAATCAATTTCCTGCTAATAGTCCTGTCATTCCTATGGCAAATCAACATATTTCTACTGTCCAATATCATATTTCTTTTGCATAAAATTCATGACCAGATACAATATTTTCAATTTTTAAGTATGAAAGAGTAGAGCCAGACTGAAAAATTCAGTGCCATAGCCGGTATTTGAACCACAGATCTTCTGGTCTCCGTCCAGCCACTCTAAACCATTGAGCTACTATGGCCAATGTGTCAACATGACATTAATTTCTCCAACTGACTCGTGTTTTATCCCGGTAAACCACTAAGAGTTGTCATAAACACATGAGACAACTACCTTAATGGCGACTTACTATGCTGCAAGCCCGGGTCTTAAAGTACTTACAGCATAGTAAGTCGCCATTAAGGTAGTTGTCTCATGTGTTTATGAGAACTCCTAGTGGTTTACCGGGAAAAACACGAGTCAGTTGGAGAATTTAATGCCATTTTGGCACGTTGGCCATAGTAGTTCAATGGTTTAGAGCAGCTGGACGGAGACCAGATGATCTGTGGTTCAAATCCCGGCTATGACATTGAATTTTTAAGTCTGGCTCTACTCTTTCATAGTGCGCCCTACACTCGGCTAGTGTGAAAAAACTATAAATTTAAAACTTTTTTATTTTTTTATTTTTTTTTATTTATTTATTTATTTATTTATTTATTTATTTTTAATTTCTTTTTTTTTGTAATTTACGTCCTCTAACGTCATATCGGACGGTGAATGGAATGGGTGAAATGAGCTCAAAGGAGCCCAGGGTCCATAGAGCTTAGAGTTACCCGGCATTCGTCTTTTAGAATAAGGAGAAACCCCTGTAAAAGTAATTATTTATTTATTTATTTTTAATTTTTTTTTTTTTTTTTTTTTTGTAATTTACGTCCTCTAACGTCATATCGGACGGTGAATGGAATGGGTGAAATGAGCTCAAAGGAGCCCAGGGTCCATAGAGCTTAGAGTTACCCGGCATTCGTCTTTTAGAATAAGGAGAAACCCCTGTAAAAGTCTTATCCAGGCAACTCACCGTGATCAAGATTCTAGCTCGAGACTTCTTGAACGTGGTTTTTAATTAGGTCTCAAACCATTTAACACTTGAACTAAAATGTCTTCAGAATTTCTAATAACATTATCGTTATTAAAATTATTACCAAAATGCAGTTCACTAAAGCCATGAATATTTTTGAATGAAATATATAAAATAGCCGCTTCAGGTTTTAACCAAAATTCAACATGAAACCAAGCTTCTTAGCTTTCTTACATCCTGGAAAAAATGCATTTACTTTGGAGTAGCAGATTTTTCTATCATTGCGTACACCAAACCTCTTATTCCAGGTACCACCTTCGTGTTTTCAGCTCTTAGTATCAAAATGGGCACAACAATGTTTATAGAGCATAAACGTGGGAGAAATGACAGAAGAAATTAAACACAGTTCATTTTTAAGAAATAACATAGGTGTATATTTACTTCAAATTTCAAAAATTTAACTAAATTTTATCTTTGATCTCTTGTATTCTGACAAAGCCTTTTTGTCTTAGTATGGAGTTACATAACCAAAGTTATCTCTTAGTTTTCTACTAAGGTAGTCTTGATTTTTTCTAAGAGAACCTGGTTGAATTAGAAAACATAATCCCATAAATACTAAACAAGTGAATATCTAGTTATTTTGAGTATAGCAACAAAAGTGTCTGCTAAACTTTCTAAGGAATTGAACATTCCTAAAACAAATTGTATGACTCATGAAACATACGACTGAATATTTAAAGCTTCTTAAATGTTTGTTGCATGAAAAAAATATATGGTGTGTTGCATTAACATGAATCCCTCTACTTTTGTAGTAACTATTCTTAAAATATCCATTCCTCTCACTGTTTTACATGAACAGAGCTAAATATTCTTATAATCTTACTGCTAATTTTCTTGTAGGTGCAACTGGAACATTGGAATGCAGCAGGCTTTATGCAATAGTCAAATACTTTGACAGCAAAACTAGTCGCTGTGTGATTTCTTGAAATTCCATTCTGTTTGCAAGTCCAAGAGCGACGTTCGTTTTATATATGGAAAATTCAAATAAATAGCAAGGAATATCTCAAAAATTGTTCTCTAGGCAAAATAATTATAAATTATACGATCCACATTTCTATGTAATAAGCATTTGTCTTTCTCTTAAGGGTTTACTTGAAGCAAAATGCATCCAGAATAAATAGAATTTTTAGGGAATTTCCAAAATTTCAAGTTATACGTTTCTTTTATCAAAAATAGCTTTAACCTTTAACCAAAACCATTACTCATTTTTAGAACAAATTTTTGTATTTTTCAGGAGGTTGTCAATGAAGTGAAAATAAAGCTCTTGTTTTTAACTATTTCATGATGACATATAAGGATTTTAAATTTAGCCACCTAAAAGATATGTATGTTATGCGACAATCAAGGTCCAGATGTTACGGAAACGGCTTCTTCTTATGCTTACACAGTCCGCCACTGACAGGAAGAATCACGGAATTTAAAAGAATGAGGAAAGACCTGAAGCCGCAGTGAGATTCCGGAAAGGTGGTGCACACTTGTGTTTCGTCTGGAGGAGCAAACATCTTGGAAATAGTTTCTCAAGAATATGAGGAAGAACAAAAACAGGAAAAAGAAAGAAAAAATATATAAGGTCGTGAGATAGTAGATGTGCCTTGTTTTTGATTTATGTGACAGTGAACCTGTTACAGGAAGGGCAAACGAAAGAAGTTAGTGGACGGAAATCTATCATTACCATAAAACATAAAGCATAGAAACCATCAACTGAGCTGTCGTAAAGAAACTCCTATAAATTTTATTACACCCTCCGCCCACATTCCTCAATTTACAGACGATATTCCACAACAGATTATTATATTTAGGACAAGAAACTACGTGTTGTTAAATGACCAAACCTTGGTTTGTATCACCGCCCGTCTAAAAGGTAACGCGCCGTAAAACGCAAGTCCTGAACGATTACTGTCACTGCGTGGTTTAGCCTCATTGTACCGCCCCGCCATCGACTTCACAGAAATATCGCTGACGACACTGCTCAAAAATTGGATGCTACACAAGAAATAATTATTTTAAAACTTATAAACTTAACCGAAAATATAAACAACAATTTTTTTTTATAAATTTAGACTGTCATGGAGTGCATTGGACTGATTTGCGTCAAGTGGGATCACTTTTAGCCACTAAGAACTGTGAACATTGAACATGTCCAGAGATATACAGTTGAATAGCACATATAGTTGAAAATACATAAGAGACACGGCAATATGAAAAACAATATGCAGAACAAGGCAGGGATAATCACATATGATACAAAATGAAACACTTTTTAATCAACTTTCATTTGGCCTTTGCCAGTACTTCCCAACCATTTTGCAATGGATACTCTTTATTGTCATTTCTTCTATAGATATAAATTAAAAGGTATCAAAGATTTACTGGAGTGATTCATCATTGGAACAGATTTTACTTACAGAGCTACATAAGCATTCAGATAATCTTGAACATAATCTTGTACCCTTTAGAAGTACAGAAGTCGACATAAGTATTCGAAAATAAATTTATTTATTACCTATATTATTTTAAAGCTACGCAGAGTAAGCATACGTAAATACAACTGGTACAAGATAAACTTGAGTCTTCCATTAAAAATATAAACTCATAAATAGCAACTAAAACTAATTTGCTCTACAGGGAGAAATAAAACGGTTTCTTCACATCTGGACATGAGTATTCGAACAGAGAACAGCAAGTACTTAGTTATCATCCCCTTTCTTTGAATTACTGCTGATAATCGTTTGGGCATTGTCTGTGTGTGTTGTTTAGTGAGAGCAGAGTTCATTTTTCTCCACTCTGTTTGAAGAATTTCTTTCAGATGTTCCTTGCTTCTGTTGTGATGCTTCCTCACACGATCCTCGAGTTCCTTCCAGATGTTCTCTATAGTATTTAAATCTGGAGATTGGGGTGGTGTCTTCAGAGTGTGAGGAGTGTTGTACACGATCCAAAACCTTGCAGTTTCAGCAGGATCATTGTCCTGCTGGAATTAATAATCATGCCCTAATCCCAGATTCTCTGCACTCTTTTTAAGATTGTTTTCAATAATTCTCTGGTATTCAAATTTGTCCATGATCCCATCTATGAACCCAGTTCCCCAAAGCCAAATGAAGCTCTACAGCCCCATACCATCACACTACTGCCACCATGTTTCACTGCAGTTACCATGTTCCTAGGTTCCCATTCTGTATTTGGCTGTCTCCACATTTTAAGACGTTCATCACTCTTGTATGAGCAGAATTAGCTCTCGTCCGACCAGAGAATCTTATCCCAGAATTCTGTTGGTTTCACCACATACAATTTAGCAAATTCTATATGCTTTTTCTTATTCACCTTATTAACATATGGTTTCTTCCTAGCAACGCGGGCATTGTGCCTAGTTTTACTTAAAACACGTTCAACTGTTCTGGTGAGAACCACAGTGCCAGAATATTGCTCAAGGCATCCTCTAATCTCAGATGCAGTGACTCTCGAATTCTACTTCATTTTTATTTGCCTCCTGTCTCTGGTGGCGAGTTTAGAAGGAGCACCATTTCTAGGTTTATATACAACAGTATTTGTCTATTTGAAGCGTTAAATTATTCATAACACTGTAGTTTTGTTTCTGTAAATGGTTTGGCAATTTCAGAGAAATTGTTTTGTTTGTACATATTTATCACGATATTCCTCTCTGCCACCGTTATCTCCTTACCTGTACGTCCTATATTAGCTATAAGTTCAACATCGGCTGAATAACTTTGAACACACTGTCTAGAGGCATAACATAAACACAACTGCTATGTGATAGGGGCGTGTAGGGCACGTCCAACCACCTTTCTCTCTGTTAAATTGGGCACGTTCGAATAATTGTCCTTCAATAAGAGGGACAATAGAGTAAATACAGTACAGTTTGTGTAATAAATACAGGCAAAGGGATATTTAAAATGTTACTTCCGAGACACAAAGGTTTGTGTTGACAAGTTTAACAATTTAACTTTGCCAAATAAATATTACAGTAATTTTAGTATGTACAATGCTTTATGTTATATTATTCGAATACTTTTGTCGGCCTCTGTAAATGTGGGCAATTTACTGAACTAGTCTATGTAACCTTATTTGTCCATGAATATTATACATAATACATATGTATACTTTAATTAACTATATGCACTTACGTAAATGATCCTGCGCTGTGGCGTAGTGGGCTAAGGCAGCATGCCTTGGGAAAGAGGCCCGGGTTCGATTGCACCCATGGGTGTAGATTTTCGGTCTCGGGTATAGGACCGGTGCCCACTCAGCGTCGTGAGGAAAGTGAGGAACTTACGATAACCTGGTCACGAAAACCAACATTCCGACAGGAGGATGCCGGGATGCTGACCACATCTCCTCCCCGTATCGGTTGGATGATCGCCCACCTCTGCCGTGTGTAAGTGGGCGTGGCGTGAGACCGGCAGTCTGGTTGGTAGGCCTTGGGCCCCTTAGGGCTATCGTGCCAGTGGTTAACTTAACTTTAACTTACGTAAATGAATACTACACACACACAGACTTATTAATTAACAGATTAGTTATGACACATGGAACAAAAGTGATAGTAAAACAATTAATATAAGAAAACTTTTTTGTGAAATTTCATTTCACGATATTTCAATAAATTTAGTATTTTTTTTCCAAAATATTAAACGCCCTTAACATTTTTATATTAGTTTAGCAAACATCTAAATATTTACTGGGGTTGTTGATATCTTCTGCATATATTGCGGCTCTTTCTCCTGAGCGACAGCGAGTTTTCTGCCTTTACTTTTCTAAGAGACATCAGCTAATTTCGCCAGACTTTCCTGTCGCAGTCGGTGTTGATTTGGTTGAACAAGGTGACTGACTAATTGGAAAGGCGCTGTTAGTAAAGAAAAATATGAAACTTCATCTCCACCATTTCCGCCCTGAAAGAAATGTTCAGGCATCACTTAGCTTGACATGTAACTGTCAACATCGATAATTTGACGGGCAGAGCTACTGGTTTTAAGTTGGGTGAACCTCAAACCTTTGCATCCGTTGTGGCCATAATATATCTTAACAGATGTGAAGTCTTTTCACAATGTAACTGATTCTAACAGTATTTCTATAAACTTATAGTCAATTATGGGTTTATATGTGCCAGAGAGAACGTTACAACATTTTGTACAGTCAAAACTAATTTGCTGAAGATGCTTGTGCAACGACATTACCCAATGTGTGCTTAGTATAGAACAGACATTTACCGTACGTTTTATATTCTGTTGATAAGTGAAGAACTTGAGCTTTCGTGTAAATATATTCTAAGTGAAATTTTGAATATATTTAATTATTATGAATATTCTCACTTTAGTAAATATCTGGAGAAGCTATTGATGTAACTGCAATGAAAATGCAACAAGGCGTTAGAAGCAGTACAATTTTCTTGTAGGTATTGCTCTTCCTGCAGTAGAATTCAAACAAAATTGCCCTTCATGTATGATGGAATGCCAGCTTTTTTTTTTTTTTTTTTTGTTTTGTTTTGTTTGTGTAAGGATCATAAGTTAAAGATTCCCAAGCAATCAGATATGCAGAATTTCCGGGTGGTTTCAGATATTGGCATGTGAATTTCGTTCTCTTGAAAGACCTGGTCTGGGGTGCAGACACTTTTGGTAAGTTCTTTGAAGAGCAATTGGTAAGTGACCGCTCCTGCCAGGATGGGCCTGCTCGAGGTTTCATCCTCCAGTACTGCACCCCAGTCAAGACGTCTCTTATGGCCGGGTCAAAGTTTACCAATGGGGCACTAAACTGACCTAGAACGGCTGCACCCAAAAGAAAATTATAATTCAGATAAATATGACGAATTAATAGAAATTTTATATTTAAATGTTCTTACCATTTACGAGTTATACAAAACTGGTTTAGAATGAACGTTACACTGGATAATTCAGAAGTATCCTGGAAATGTGGCCTTACTGAAAGAATGGTTTGCTTTCCTGAGAAAGGAACGCAGGAAGCTAATCACTTCTGTCCTTAGCGATTCCATGGAGCCTTACATCACCCGATTTGAGCTCCGTTACATTGGTAATTGAAGTGAAAATTAAATTATTTATTGTTTTGACACCCAAGACACTACAGAATCTTCCGTTACCCCTAGACGCCCTCTTTCCCGCCCAGTGAATTGAAATCCTCATCACACTAAATAAACGACAAAATTCCTCACCATTACCTAACTAATAAACATAAATTGAAAAAAAAATGCATGGCCCCCATTGATAAATAAACAATTATATAAAATAAAATTAAAAAAATAAATGGAACATAAAGGAACTAAAAATGTTTATCCCGCTCATAAAATGTATATATTATGTATTTTGTGAATAGTCTGTAAAAAACGATAAAAAGAAGTAAAAAGAGGAAAAGAAAACGTAAAATAATAAAAGAAACTGTTCCTGATATAGTTTACTTAAAAATATAATAAGGGAAAAAAAGGAATTCTGAGGACAATCCTAGAATATTTAGGAAGATAAAATATAATAAAACTAATATATTTTATTTAAATCGTAATCGCTAAAGTAATTTTGTGAAAATCAAAGTTTTTGAAAAGTATTACATTCAAGGGTAGTCTGCATTGGGTGGAATACTCTTGATTTTGCACCCTTAGAAAGTTTGAGTTATGCTCTTAACGGACTCACATATATACAAATAGCCAATCAAATAGGTGGACGTACAGATGTTTTTAAAAGCACTAGTTCTTTTAATAATTTTTTATTGATCGATCAGCAGTACAATGCTTTACAGATCAGCGTGTAAAGAAGGTAACAGTACAATAAGAACAATAACACTCAGGGGTTGGCTAACAGGCCGCCCCCTAACTACATTAAGTTAGAACTCCAATAATACTCTCTGAGAAATTATGTCAATATTGAAGATGTAAGACAGACATCAAGCACTAGAATCACTCGAATCAGATGTATCACTTAAAAGCAGGTCCTGTGGTAGTCTCCTCTTCAAGCGTGAGGGCTGGCGCGTGCGGACGCCGATGTTATAATGCATACTAGCTTTTGATTCAGGTGTCTCAAAACCTGTATGTCCAATGAAATTTTGGTATCAAATTATTGTAAGGAATCATGAGCAGTAGAGAGTAAAACTAAGTTGATCGGTGTCTTAGATTACTTACATCATCATTACTAATTTTGAAACTTGAGTATTGAAATATTATCACATCGAAAAATGAAACTAATAAATGAAAATAAATACATACTTAACACCTTAAAAAATATTTGTTTTCTTTGAACGTTTGAAACTATTGGGATGTATTGCATGTACTTAACTTTGCAGAGTTTTCATTTGTTATATAACTTTGTTATTTGTTAGAAACATATTGTGTACTAACGGATGAGAATAGCCTTGTTCGCACATATTAGAAAATAGTTATTACTACACTTCTGTTATACTGATTATGACATAATTGGCTATGTTTATTACTAATAGTTCACTTTTAATAACGTGTCGGAAGTTTGTTTTCACTCTAGTAGTAAACAAATTCACTCATAAGCTAAGTATTGACCACCTTATTTCCAAATTCCATTTAAGTTCCTTACTGATTTCTTTTTCTTTTGTCTTTTGAGGTCAATGCAAGTTAAGAAATGTATGTCTTCTGCCATAGTCGTGCTAGGCAATATGCTTTCGCCATTTCTTACCTTCTAGAGATCTCATAAAACAGATAACTCTGCGGGTAATCGTGTAAACTTAGAGTTGAGTAAAATACAAAAAGAATGCAGAACAACCCTTTATATGCAATAACGGTTGAAATATGAATGGGCTGGTAGTGTCAGTACTGCTTCCTGAAATTTGTTTTTTTATTTTTAATTAATGTCCTGTAACCGTTCAGGTCCTTTCAGACGTGAATAAATCAAATATTTGAAATTATGCTCACTTATGTTATGCAATAAAAACACAAGCACAACCCTCACAAGCAGAAAGTTTTTTTCTCAGGTAATTCGATTAAATTATTAGCTATTAAAATTCAAATGTATGTTAGGTATCATGTTAATTATAGAAATACTTCATCAAGGTGTATCGTGCAAAATTAAATGAAGCCACATAACTGAAGCATCAACAAAATGTGCATTTGTAGAAGACCATATAATAGTGGTTTCATCTTAAAACTTGTGTACACAAATGTAATTCCTTATTCGGTATTCGTTTGTCACCTCGCGATCACATGGAAGAACAAAACATCAAAGTCAAAGGTGAAAACGAAAGGAGATCACAATAGAGAATAATTATAGACTGTGTGTAGAGAAATTTGGAGAAGTACACAAAGCAAAATAAACGTATAAGAAAATCAGTAATATCAAAATCGATGTAGTTGGAAACAAAAATGTTGTGTATTACAAATGGAAAAAAAAGGCTTCTGAAAACATTAGTTTGTTAGAATAATCTCATCTTAGGTACAATTATATTCATACGCTGTAATTATTTAATTCGATTATTTCTCCGAAATAGCTGCTCATAAAAGTTATTTTACTTTGGAAGTTGTACTTAACTCAGCATCTTCCTCAGTAGCCACACTAGAAAGAGGCTTTTCCAGCATAACATAATATATAGGACAGAACTTCAGGCAAAGGAGAGCAAACGAGGATACTATGACAAGAAAATTGCAGCGCCTCTTTGAACTTTAATAGGTTAAACTAATTTATATGCTTAAATTCAATTAAGCTGATATCACACCAGAAATAGCTATTGCTTAGGACAGTGTGTAATTTAATTACATTATCACTTAGTAAAATAACATACGGAATTTCCTAAAATTATTTCATTGTAAAACTGTAATCGCCTTTGCAATCTCAATATGTGATATAAATTTAGGATGTTTCTGTAACTTCACACTTCTTTCTTTCCTAAATCGCTAAGCACGTTAACTTCTAATTTGAGTTCCTATAGAACTGTAAGGGAAATCGAATACTATATATTTTATATAACTTGCAATACCATGGAGCACCTTAGAACAATCGCTTTCAGAATATAATGGATATCGCCTCAGACTTTGCGCTGTAGAATATGAAAACTTACAATATGGAGAATACGATATTATAGGGATTTCCTATAATCGTTTCTAGGTTATTCCATGCGGTCATCAGGTACCGATATACCGTATTCGGTTATAGCCCTCACTTCCAGCCTAATACCCAGAGGTGAACGATCATCCAGCCGATAAATACAGATGACGTGGTTATTATCTTGCTTCCCCCAGCCATATTTGAGTTTGAGACCGAAGGACAGATCAACTTGCATTTTCTAATACTATTGCATAAACATCGAACCCTCGTGTCTCCCGTACATAAACTTATTTTATCAAAATTTACCTTAGTTTGTTAGTTAACTCTGCAATTTTATTTCATTTTATTTTATTTTGGTACACGCTGTTGAGCCATTATGAATGTAATTTTCTAAGCTCCACGCTAAAATTCTCATACGTCGAAAATTTGCATTGAATTGATATTGTAATTTTAATTTGATCTATTAATTTTGCTATTTTTGTATAGAGCGATGATTAATTTTCAAAATTATGTAGATGTAAGTGATTTGTAGTCGTTCGAATTTTATTTGTCCACTTTTAGACTCAGTCGGTGCATGAAATTCTTAACTTAAGATCACAGTCTCGATGATGCGATCTTTAAGGATGAATTTGTTATAATGAAGACACAAATTATTTTCAGTAGATGATACTGTCTTCAGCAACAATTTATTAAACACTATTACAAAAATATATTTCTAAACAACTCTCATATCCATCTACTCCCGTGATCATCTGACTTCTTTTTCGTAAGCGTCTGTCTTTCCGAAGATTAATGATTTTTTCGTTTCCTTAGAAACCGTTCGTTTCTACACACATGGACACCTATAGCCTACAATGCATTTGGTTTATCTTTCACTCTCTTATATACACTTTCAAAATACAAGCATTTAAACACCTTTTTAACATTTCCAAATCTTTAATAACACTATAAAGTAATACGGAGAATATCAGAAAATATATAATAATGAAACGTGGAGCCATATTCGTGCAGAGTCCCTAATTAAGGCTGAGAATTCTTCATCCAGGCATTAGGACCAGCTTCGTCACCACCAACACTTCGGGCCCGTGTCGTCCCCCACGTGAGGAAAGCGACAAAACAGTACCGCATCCAACACCTGGAACAGTATTTACAATGCGCAAGCTTCCGTACCATCTACCTGGTACCCTCCTACAGCACGAGTCTGAAAGCACACCTTAATCTTCTGCACACCAAACTAAAACACTAACATGGTAAACCAAAGACGTTACCAGGCTAGCCCCCAAAGCAAAATGTGCATCTACAGAAACAAAAGCTATCACGTACAGTAGTAACGGAGAAAGACTAATTCTTTACATTAATAATTAACTTAACAAAATACCTTGGCGAGTTGGCAAGAAATATTTCAAATCTAGTGCCTATAGTTAATTACACACGTTGCAGCTTGAATCAATGCAATTTTTGCATACTTATTGCGTTTTCTATCTGCGTGTTCACTGCACACAGAAAAAGGTGTAGATTGTGGTACTCTTTTAGCTTTCAGTGCTCCCATAGTTACAAGAAGCCCCATTAAGCCGAACATTTCCGTTGTGTTTGTTGAGATCCGTTTACGTTTATTAGAAGGATGAGTCGCATTTCACAAATGATAAACTGTCTCTGCTTTTAGGGATGCATATTTTAAAACTTTCTCAACAAAATAGGCGTAATGAACAACATGAAAGTTTCTGTAATCGAACACATATTCCTAGAAGTCATAGTAGAGCACTAGATTTAGACAGAATGTCATACTTCTGACACCTGTTTCGTAATTTGTAGATTGATTGCCACATCATTCCAGTCTCATTCTTAGGTGTTTCCAGCATGTGAATTCCATATATCACCTACGCGTAGTCTCTTCCTTCAAAAACGTTTTCAAGCATGTCCATTTCGTCCACATTATATTCTATTTCTGAGCACACAGACTACACATCACCATCTGCCGATTCTGCTTCTCCTTCCATTACTTGCATTGCTTCTTCTATATCTCGTTTATTGTGTAAATCACATTTCTTCTGTTACTTTCAACTTTTTGGAATGGTGGTTTCAGAACTGATACAGATGTTAATATGTCAAGTGGCAGAGCGATATTGATTTTATTTATTTATGATTCATATTGATATGTTTAAAATGATGAGAGCTTTGTTTTGAATTGGTATGAGCTATGGGTGGCCATGACCGATTAAAGTAGCTCACAAACAGGTGAAGATGAATGTTAATATCCAATCTAGATAAATGGTAAATATAATAAATTAAATAGAAAGATAAAATTATAAAAGAAAATTGTTTTAGGACTATATTTCGAAAATCAGACAATTACGTACGAGAGGGGGGGGTCCCAAAAGAAACCGGACTCCGGGGGCACTGCCACCCGTAGACGTAGTGCAGGGTTCTCATGCTAGATGATCTTAGTAGAGACCTTCATGGAACAGCTGTACAGACGGCGTCAGTGTAGAGCTGAACATGCAAGTTTGGTATTGTGTTTCTCTGACTATTGGCGGGTTACCTCTGCGAAGTTGTTATGACAACTTTAAAAGAACAAAGAAAGTGTGTGAAATTTTGTTTCCTGCTTTAAAAAAAAACTGCAACGGAGACACGCCAAATGCTTCAGGAAGCTTTCCAAGAGGACGCTAAGACCCGCATACAGGTTTTCGAGTGTTTTGGGCGCTTTAAACGTGGTGAGATGTGATGAATACCAAGCTCGTTCTGGACGCCCTTCAACATCGCAAAATGAGGAGAACATTGAAGAGGTCCGCCAAAAGATCAACGAGGATCATCGCCAAATGATCGACCAAGTTTCAGCAGCGGCAGGAATCAGTTGGAGCTCGTGCCAGCAAGATTTTGAGGGAGGATTTGCACATGAGACGTGTTGCTGCTAAATTTGTTCCGCGCCTTCTCACACAGGAGCACAAAAACCATCCGCATGAATGTGTGTCAGGACTTGAACACAGAGATTGCACGTGATCCAAACTTCTTGAACAAAGTCATTACAGGGGATGAGAGTTGGTATTATGGGTATGACCCAGAAAACAAGCAAGCATCAAGCCGGTGGAGGAATCCCAACTCTCCCAGACCAAAAATGCAGGGCAAGTGAGGTCAAATGTGAAGACGATGATCATTTTCTTTCTTTTTTTTATGTTCGTGGAATTGTGCATTGGGAATTCGTACCTCCTGACCAGACTGTTAACCAGCACTTTTACTTGGATGTTTTAAGGCGTCTGCGAGAGGATGTGAGGAAGTAACACCCGGAATTTTGGTGATCAGGTGACTGGTTTATGCATCACGAAAACGCTCCAGCACACACGGCCTTACGAGTGACCCACTATTTGGCATCTCAGAGGTGGTCTGTCGTTCCCC
This sequence comes from Mantis religiosa, assembly GCA_030765055.1. Lineage (NCBI taxonomy): Eukaryota > Metazoa > Arthropoda > Insecta > Mantodea > Mantidae > Mantis > Mantis religiosa. The sequence goes on from CM060951.1 coordinate 181,723,946, forward strand.
ATGCTCCGTATTCGCCGGACCTAGCCCCTGCGACCTTTTCCACGAATGAGGAAACGTTAAAAGGGGAGCGTTATGATGGTGGAGGCGGTAAAAACAGCTTCGCAAAGGGCACTGGACAATATCAAACTTGAAGAGTTCCAAAAATGCTTCCAACAGTGGGAAAAGAGGCTTGACAAGTGCATCACGTTTAATAGAGAGTATTTTGAAGGTGACTGAAGTAACTTTGTGAAAAGTTTTTATGACAACAATGCGGTTTCTTTTGGTTCCCCCCTTGTATTTCGTATTTCAAAATTAACGTATTGGCTGCAGTGAAATGTGATGTGGACTATAATGTTTAGTTACCATGGTGATAAGGTAAAATTCAATAAGTAAGGAGGACAGGATAGCGTCTTTTGCATCGTGATTTCAAAGTGGACGGACGCGTCTGTAGAAGTGCTGCATATCTACAAAAGTCTGGTTTATAATCAGAGAAGTTAAGTTTTATTAATAAATTATGAAAGAGAAAAAAGATATTGTTTTAAATTTGTATAATGGTATTGATTTTAAATACAAATCAAGTTAAATTCGGATTTAACTTACAGAGAATTTTTTCAACTTCTTTATTTCCTTAACATTAAGTTCCAAAATCCAAGTATCCGATACTATGACCGAGATAAGATTTCATGCAAATCGGAGCTACAAATAATGTCAGAAAGTTTATCATCATAATATCTGTATCATATCATCAGCACCAGATGGAATCCTGCTACAAATAGGTCGCCGCAAATCGGGGCTTCGAGGTAGTCAACGTGCCGCATATCATAGTCGCCTATGCAATGAAATCAGCTTCAGAACACAATGTGCCATAGCAACAGAACTGAAGGATATGAGCGTTACACAAAAATACACATCCATTTCACACTTCTACCAACATACTTTTCTAAATTCTGCGCTTCTACTTGTGTGTTTTGTCTTATCTGGTAGTGCACCCATACCACTGTAAAATGGACTCCATAGGTTGACAATACTGTTGCTGCTGCACCGAATGTCATTTATGAATATGTGTTTTCTTCTCACACGGAGTCCCAAATGGGGTACCAAACGACCACAACAACATTTCAATGATTATTTACTATACAGTACAGATTTATCTAATCAAATTAAACAAAGGTAGCACTTAGTGAAGGCAGTTTAACAGTGTCACATATTATGACCATTATAAACTAATTCAAACAGCTAGGAATAATAAAACAGTCATGTTGGAGTCCCACAGATCCCACTTGGTATGCAGAAGGTTAAACATGATAACGAACTGTAATAAAAGGTTATAATGGAAAAGAAATAACGGTATAAAAGCATTAACCCCCGCATTGGGATAAGTAAAATAGGAAATCCACGAAAAACCCAAGTTAGAGTGTGCGGTCAACGAAGTTCGAACACCCGACCTCCCAACCGCAAAACGCAGACGTTACCGTGGCGCCAGCTCGCTCAGTAAAAGACAGAAAAACAAAAACCTTTCTCATTATTGTCTATCTGAAGTTCGTCTAGCACTCCAAGGTTGTAAAATTAACTAGTATTACTACGGAAATTGATAGTTCTTTGGCACGCTGCACTAGTGTGAAGGATACGGTTGGAAAAGTAGAGTCTGGCTGAAAAAACTGCTTTATTAAAGCGCTTTCCGCAATAATTTTTGATGTGGTGCTACCAAACAAATAAAATTCGCGCTGTAAGCCGAATCAAACTTGGACTTAATACCAGGAGTATGTGATGCACTGCATGGTAATTTAAATGCATCAATGAATATGTGAAGGACAAGCTTCTTAGACAAGATTTCCGCTGCGTGGAAAGCCCATATTAAATGGGCGTAGATGTCGATGAATAAGAAGGCGGTGAGCATGGGGAAGAGCTGCTTCTATAACTTGGACAAGGCCTTTCCCATGAAGAAGGCGGTGTTCCAACACGTCATACAATAGATGGATTTCCATGTCGCCACCTATCCTGCCTTTTACAAAAAGTCCTAAAGTCAAAGATCAGCCGAGTGTGGTTTTAATTATGGTCTTGTAAGGCTGTCTTGGATTAAAATAACTTTATAGTCCTGTTGACTAAAGCCTGGCTGTCCAAACTGCAGCAACCTGTTGATAATTTCATGCCCTAAAATATAGTTTCATTTGATATCATTAGTAAGTGATCTATTTAATGTCAAAACATTTGTTCTTCAAGGCTAAATTTTCATAAGCAATAAGTTATATAGGGAAACAATGCTTCAAAAAATTTAATTTCTGTAATATCGAAATTTAACTTTAAAGTACAGCGACACTGATTAATTAAAAATCCTGTTTTCTCTCTTTTATCGTTCGCTTCAATTAATGCTTTCTCTCAATTCGTCTTATTCATGCTCAAGTCAACTGTTGGATGATTAATGACCAAAGCCTATAGTAAAATTAAGTGCATAAACAGACGCTACGTGTTTAAGAAAATATACTGAATTTTACACAAATATAAATATTTGTAACTAAATCCTTCACTTATCTTAACAAATGGTGTAAATTCTTCTTTCTAATGGAGTTCGATTTCAAAAACAGGTTGATTTCATTCTCAGTCCATCAATAAACTCCGTTGTCAAGGTTTCGGGTTGCCATGTTCTTATCTTTTTTTAGTATTACCAAAATCTGAAAACGGAACAAACATATAAACAGAATCAACTGCTGGTATTTCGGAATTCATTATGCGATGTTTAATTTTTAAAATAAATATATTTTACCAAACCATTAAATCTATCGGACCATTTCATTATTTTAATTATTTAACTTCAGTATTTATTTTATGGTTAAATGACCAAAAATGACCTGCTACGGACAATTATTAGTTTTTTTATACTTCGTTCTGGGTTCCAAATTACGTTTCGTCTTTCCAATGTTAACCTGATCACAATCTAAATAAATATATTGATAAATACCAGATTATTAATTTTATTAGGAATTTTATCTTTCCTAGAAAAATGTAAATTTTAAATGCTATATTTATTTTGAGGAACTAAGGTTCTACCAACTTTTTTAAAAATGTTTTGAAAATGTTTATTAACCCAAGGATGGTAACTAAGTTTTTTTAAATTATAATCGTCTTTTATTTTTTAAGGTCTTTATTAAGACCATTAATTAAATCAGTATTAATAATATGTTCATATTCTTTATTAAACTCTTCTTCATTCAGGGGTATATTTATTAATCTATAAATCAAACTATTAAAAACAGTAAATTTATGTAAAAAAGAGTTAAAACTTTTATTCTTTATATAATTATCAATATGAGTAGACTTCATATAAATACGGAAATCTAATTTATTATTATTTCTTATTATCTTCAAATCTAGAAAAGGAAGAAATCTGTTAATTTCAGTTTCTAAGGTGAATTTTATAGCTTTATCTTGTAAATTTATTAATTTTAAAGCATCGTTAATTTGTTTACCAGGAACAGTAACAAAAATATCATCAACATAACTATACCAGGCTTAGAAATAAAATAATATGCTTTAGTGTCTTGCATTTCAAAAAAAAAAAAAAAAAAAAAGAAAAAAGAAAGAAAAAAAAAACAACCTCATAAAAATCAGCAAGAAAAGATGAAAGAGGATTACCCATTGCTAAGCCAGAAGTTTGTTGAAAAAATTTACCATTAAAAGATTGTGACCAGGTTGTGACTTTTGAACTCAAATAGCTGTAATCTATATGGCTATAAATATAGAAATTTGTGTTTTCTTTTTGTAATTTACTTCCTAATTTGTCATATCGGACGATGAATGAAATAGGTGAAATGATGCTCAAATGAGCCCGAGGTCCATAGATATTAGAGTTACCTAACATTCGTATTTCAGGATAAGGGAATACCCCGGAGAAAACCTTATCCAGGTAACTCAACCTGACCGAGATTCGAACTCGGGACCTTTTGGATGCGAGGCAGACATACTACTACCATGCTACCGAGGTGGGCTAGAATATTAAATGATGGAGTAGTCCTGTGATGTTCTCTTCGTTCTTATGAAACTTTCTGTAGTTTATATAAGACTGAATTATTAACAAACAAATAAAACGTAGATCAGAAAATACTTATACTTCTAGCTCATGCAAAGAGTATGTAATATCCAGGAGCCTTATATAGGTACAGTATTCTAACTGCCACTCAGGCTCCTCTAAACTTTCTGTAACTACTACAAGATTATGTTTTGTAACCACTAATTTCAGAATGCACCTTCACTATCAGTGAATAAAGGATGCTTTTAAACAATCTCTGCAATAATCATTAAAATAAAGTATAGTAAATAGATAAAGTCTTTTGGTTGTTAAACACTGGACATTTTTAATTCGTTCCAGTTATACCCCACCTTTAACTGCATTGGTATTATCGGTGGCCGTTCTCTTTTGGAACATATCGATGGTGTTAACTCATAAATGTTCGGTTGTATCATTAGATCACGCACACAATCTCACTCTTATTCATACTTCCAGACTCCGGGGAAGATAAGGAATCATCTTAGTTGGAGAAAAATCCCTATCGAAATCGAAATGGAAATGGAAATCGAACCCGGGACCACTCGCACAGCAGGCAAGTGCTCTACCGACTGCGCAACGGGGCCATCCATTGGACCTTTTAAAGACTGTTCATGTACTACATGAGGAAATATTACTCTTATTTATTATCATTCGTTGGTACTGTCAGTATTTTATAACCCTGCTGAGAAACTCGCGGAGGCGTGTGGGTAACCTGCGAACCTTCAACTTGTGGCCCGAAGCTTGTAATGTGCACACCAGCTGAAAACAATTACTGAATGAAGTTTTGCAAACTTTTTTTATCATTCAGGAAAGAAGTATGCCAGTCAGCCTTCGACCAAGGACTGAACACTCATCTGCACCTCAGACTTTATGCATAATACTAACTTCTTTACTTCCTACACAAAGTATCTCGATGTTCTATTGTAATTTACGTCTTCCAAAGTTGTCATATTAACAATGAATGAAACTGGTGAAATTATGCTTAAATGTGTCCGGGGTCCATGGAACTTACTGCTATATACCTCACATTGGTCTTTAAGGATAAGCGAACACCCGGGAAAAAACTTATCCATATAACTCACCCTGACCGAGAATGGAAGTTGGGACCTCTTGAATGTGAGGCAGACACGCTACCATATACGCTACTGAGGTGGGCACAGCATTTCGATGATGTGTTTTGTAACCGAAGTACCAGGCAGCGATTAGGAGGCGTCGAATTAATCGAAATCAGATCATTAAAAAGAAGGGAAATTAATAAAAATGCTTTGCTAAACTAATATAAAAATTGCGTTATAATAATATAAAATTAGAATGGATAGAGTAATGATTAAAATAGCGGTTGACTTAAAGAATAAGAAGGGAAGAATATAATTTAATACAACATATATACTAGCATCCAGGCAAGAAAGAGAAAACATTCTTGTAAAAATCTGTACACGTCGGAGAGACAGGAAGGAAGGACCGTTACCTTCTTTGTGCTAGGAAAATCAATGTCTGAGAACTATAGAATACTTCCAGCCAGGAATGTGTTGGGACAAAGGGCTTTCAAAATGCAGTTAAGCATGAACGTTAAAGAGATTTACTTCGCTGATTTGATAACGATGTATACCGTTACAAACAACTGAGGGAAGGCGTTCGCCAACTAAGGGTCGGCTGAACGTCAATGAGTTAGATGGGTTTTGCAAACTAATGCGAAAAATCGAAATAAATGAGAAACCAACAATAATGTAACATTTGAGAAGGGTGAGCTAGTTTTATCATGTGATAAAATTAGAGAGGGGGTCAGAATAAGGTTCGAACTGAACCGTGAAGTAAGAAAAATTTACTTAAAATGTGATACTGCGACAGGAAGGACGTGTTCATGCGCGTTAAGAAGTGAAGCGAGGATTTATAAGTCTGAAGTGTAGGGAAGTTAAGAATAGCGAAACAATCGTAAGTGGAAGCAGCATTAGAAGGTTATTAGAGCAAAGTAGTCGACGTATAAAGAAGAAATAGAAACCGCGCGGAAGTAACTTTAAACAATTAATCCAGGGTTTCAAGTAAATCTGAATTTACGTTAGGAATTTTACTAACAGGTGGTCACCGATCTAAGTCGATAAGCAAACTTAGCAGGAATTAAACCAAATAACTCTGCAACAAACAGTGTGTTATTAATACGACTGAGTAGCCAACAACCACCAAATTCCATTTCCTTCAAACATTCACCTGAGGATAAGAGAACTCATACCTCCAATTAGAACCCAATCAATGTAACACTGGTATGTGGGTTTGCCGCAGCTTATAATGACCTTTTTTAGCGTCTACAGGTACTTTACTCTTAGACTTTAGCATTAGAAATCTTATAACTGGGAAAGAAAATATTTTAACGAAATTCCTACTTTACTCTTTCACGCATGCATATTATGAGAAAGCTTAGCACTATTTAATGTTTCAAAGGTTGGTATTAAAAACGTAAGATTCCTTTACTCAAGAGGAGGTTAGGTGAGTTAAAAGACCAACAAGTTAAAAGAAACAAAGAAGTAACGTTAAGTGAGAAAAGGGATTAATTTGGGAAAATCGAATATTTAAAAATGAGAAGGCTCAAACAAATATAGCAAAATAACCCCATAATAACAGGGTTCACTTGCTTTTGATTTTTCAACCATTCTCTCTGCTGCCTACCTCGGTAGTGTAAATGCTAGCGTAGGTTCCTTACGTTCAAGAGGTCCCGAGTCCGAATCTTTGTCAGAGTAAGTTATGTGGATAAGGTTCTGTCCGGGGTTTCCTCTTATCCTGATAGACGAATGTCAGGTAACTCTAAGATTCATTTGAACATCATTTCATCCATTTCAATCATCCGGTATGACTTAACGTTGGAGGACGTAAATTAAGAAGAAAAAGGGATAAAAAACATTATCTCTCGAGCCTACAAGTAATTATGGAATGGGCGATTATACCAAGAAGCCTCAGTGGTTATAGATGGAGAATTGGGATAGTGTTTTTGTGCATGTTTAGGGATGCCTGAAAATTATATTACTTGTTATCCAGCTATTTACAGACAGCAATCATGAGAGAATAAGTCCTGTTGGTTATAAGTCTCTTCCAATAAGATATCGTTTATGTGCGATCAACACATCACACATAGCTTACCAATGAACTCACTAGACAAAGTTAAACAATACGCCCGCCTTGGTAGGGTAGATGGTATCATGTCTGCCTCACGCTTGAATCTCGGTCAGGGTGAGATACCTAGAAAATGATTTTCCGGGGTTTTTCTTTACCCTGAAAGTCGAATATCGGGTAACTCTAAGCTCTATGGACCCTGGGCATCATGCATTTTCATTCGTCGTCCAATGTGATTTTAACATTGGAGGACGTATATTAAGAAAAAAAAAAACTTTGTCTGCTGTGAAGCCTACCAGCATCTGGAAGACCTAATTGGGATGAATTGGAAGCGAATTGTTAATACCTGCATTTACCTAATGCAGTCCCAGTTAACACGAAATTTAAATTCTGTTCAAAAAAATTGTCATGTGAATACGTATGTTTTAGCCAAAATATGGCACGCAGCGAAGGTAATACCAATGCACCTAAAATACTCTCAGCGTTTGGAACGGGCAATGGGTTATTAGATTTGGCGGAATCAGTTCTACAAAGTAGCTCGAACTCAGTTACGCCGGAAAATAACTGAAGGAGGCTGGAATCTAACAGATGTGTACGTGAAGTGCAGAGCGCTGTTATTGCGCTCTGTTTTGGGCGCACTCAACGGACAGGGAAGTCGTCAGGACATGGACATTTGTCATTGCCTGACGTCTTCAGATACGACCCCACCTTCTGCATTTCGACAGGTAGTAAAGGACTATCAACATCTATTGCCCTTGATTACAACGGAGTCAGGATGCCTTACGATCAAACACTTGTTGCAAAATATCCAAATACAACATGGGATCGCATATGGAAAATTTTTCGAAACCCCTACGCTCACTTGATTGGAAGGTGTCCGTGTACTTCTTTGTGAATGAAATAATCCCCACATAATTTAGCAACAGTCCCTTGGTGTAAACGTTGTGGAAAAGTTGACACGCAGATACACAGAATTAGCACCTGCAGAAACGTATCTGAGATCTGGAAATGGACTAAACATAAAATCGGCGTGCTGGTTGGAAGTAGGGCGGAATATACGACAGTGTCAGTAATTCTATCCCGGAATATTAAAACTGCCAACACTACACGGACACAAATGTGGTTGAAAATGGCTTTCTGCCATTATTGCCTGATTGCAGATTATCCTAATTTATTTGCACTCAAAAAGTGGCTCAGAGCAGAGCGATACAAAATGAGTAGATATCATAAGGTGTGGACCGATTAAATCATCAACTGGATCTCACTTGCTAACTTTTACGCGGGTGTACACGTCGTTTCTTTCTAAAATGTAACTAAACAGGAATAAATAAAACCAGACCTCCCTCTCCACCTTTCCCCTTTGTGATCCTGATTGTACACAAAAAAAAAAAAAAAAAAAAACAATGGAATTCCTTAAAACCTCTAAATGCGCAAACTTTTGTTTGGTAAATGTGTTTTGTTTATTATATGTTTCTTTTGCTGAAATCTCTTTTGCTGTTCATTAGAGATACTTTTACAGAGTAACTCAAAGAAATTCGATACAATCCTGAGGGAACATGTTATTCTTCATTGCTTTTTTTATATGTTATATACTGCGAGTTGCGCAGACTTGTCACAAATAGCATTACCTCTTCTTAGGCAGGTGATTACCGATTACGAACAGGAGGAGGTCGACATATGGTAGTGATACCTTAAGGTAGTGGTTCAAAGAGACGGCAGACAGCAAGCCTTCGCCAACGGATTACTCCGTGACAGATCTGACAGATTCTTTGAGGATAGCCCTGTCGATGAGAAAATATGATATAGATCATTCGGGCGCCACTTTACTTGATCTGTGCTCATCGATCATCTTCTACCACTTATTACTTTAAACTGCATCCAAGCACTCTGATACCACAAAGAGCGCTATGATGCAGAATACAAGCAGAATTAAAAAATTTTAGCATAGACTAAAACAAATTATTTAAACGAACGTGGTGTAAAATAAAAACGTATGTAGAGGATAACACCTTATGTATCCTGAAGTAATAATATTTATTAAAGCATTCGATATACGTGAATTGAGTGTTTTACCTCATTTTGACAGTGTCAGATTGCATGTGAAATTATTTAAGTCATTACATCTATATGCTCTGTAAGCAAAATAAGAAAAAAACAGTTAAATAAAATCTTAAAATCCTTACTAGATGAATCAAAATATCCTATGGTTGTTCTTCATCCTGTACCTTTCATGTTCCGGTCTCACTTTCACCTTAACATTAGCCTTCCTATCAATCTTCTACCTTTAGGTTTGTATGCTAGCACTTATTTTGGTAGCCTGCTTGAATCCATACTACTGAGCCTTTCCATTTCTGTTTATTATCCTTTATGATTTCTCCTGTAGCACTATCCTTTAAATCTTCTCTCATTTCTTCATTAGTTAATCGATCCCATTTTATTACTCCCTTAACTGCTCTTAAAAATTTCATTTCAGCTGCCTCAATATGACTTTTATATTGCTGTCTTGAAGGCCAACTTTCACTCCCATATAACATTTCTGGGACAGATGTAACGTTATGAAATTTACGAGGGCTGTTCAATAAAGAATGATCACAATTTTTTTTTTGACAACCTACCTTTACTCGTCCTCATAATTTTGATGGTCCTTCTCAAAATAGTCTCCCCTGAATGCGATGCACTTGTAACAGCATTTCTGCCAGTCTTCAAAGACATGCTGGAAACCATTTTGTGAGAGATCCTTCAAAATAGCCTCCGTAGCATTCACCACTGTTTCTGTTGATGGATAATGCCTTCCACGAAGGCGTTTCTTCAAGTTAGGGAACAGAAAATGTCACATGAGGCTAAATCCGGACTATAGGGAGGGTGAGAGATGCACTTCACGTTGATTTTTCCAAGATATTCAGCAACAACATTGGCAATATACAGCCGCGCATTAACTTGGTGCAGCATCCAGCATGCAGCTTCATGGAAATGTGGTCTTTAGCGCCTGATATGAACTTGCATTGTTTTCAGGACATCCCTACAGCATCGTCCAGTTACTGATGTGTGTACAGGTACAACATGTTGATAAAACATTCCATGAATATCAAAGAATGAGATGACCATAACTTTCCCAACAGAAGGAACCATTTTTGCCTTTTGGGGGGTTTGTTCATTAAGAACCTTTCTGTGTGTAGTCGATTTATATAACTGTGATCGATATTCCGACCTATCTATATTGTAACGACATGCCGACATAATTAATAGACCTAACTCAATTGTAGTTTTCGCATGTGCTTATGAGAACTCCAAGTGGTTTACCGGAAAAAACACGAGTCAGTGGGAGAATTTAATATCATGTCGGCACGCTGGTCATAGTAGCTCAAGGGTTAGAGCGGCTGGACGGCAACCAGAAGACCTGTGGTTCAAATCCCGGCTACGACATTGAATTTTTCAGTCTGACTATCTTTCCATACATTAGCCTACACACGGCCAGTATGAAAGAACAATTAGTTTCCATTACTTGACCTAATAGTGGTTGACTATAAAACCCGGGCCTTAAAGTACTTACATTTTGTAAGTTGCCATTAAGGTAGTTGTCTCATATGTCTATGAGAACTCCTAAATGGTTTACCGGGAAAAACACGAGTCAGTTGGAGAATTTAATATCATGTCAGCAAGTTGGCCATAGTAGCTCAAGGGTTAGAGCGGCTGGATGGCAACCAGAAGATCCGTGGTTCAAATCCCGGCTATGGCATTGCATTTTTAAGTCTGGCTCTGTCTTTCCAAGGTGGATGCAGTACACAATTAATGTTGAATGGAATCAGAAATTGTATGACTTGATTTGCGACCTGAGGCCGTGCATTGTCATGATGAAGTCACCACCCAGTTCGAGAAAACTCTGGTTGTTTATATGCAATATGTTTTCTCAGTAGCCGATACTGATGTGCAGTAACAGTGGTGCGAGGGGGAACTGCATGTTGGTAAATCATTCCATTACAGTCAAAGAAAGTGATCACCATCACCACCACCTTCCCTACACATTGAACAACTGTTTTTAGGGGAACCTGGCAATTTCCTGGCTTGTTTTCCTTCAGGATCACAATGATACAGCCTAACTGATCACCGATCGATTTCAAAAATGCATACACTCCATCAGCAAAGGGACTCGTCGCCTCCATTTTCTAGTATGTGGAATGCGAATTTTGTAGCGTCTACAAAATAAAGCATTACTACCAACCTACCGATACGAAAAACTACGGAAGCTACTAGAAAATCATTAATCTTTGTTAATCAGCCCTCGTAAGTACATTTTGAGACTTTCTGAATGCAATAAAGGCATCGTGTAGGAATTCTTTGACAACCCAGTAAATCTACTGTCATGTGGCCCTCACTTCTATGCACACTTAAGAACCATCTGTATGGACCGGATTTCAACCCTGACCTTGGGATCTGTAGACAGCACCTGACAAACTGAACCAGCTTAGAACAAGTATGTGCGTGCATGCATATGCGTTCAGCATCTTCCAAGAACGAGATAAAACTACTCTTGCAAAAAAATTCCGGAAATATGATTTTATGAAATATAACAACAATGATTTTGATCAACATGCCAAATAAAATGCAAATCTTGCATAACTTTGAGAGTAACTTCAAGTTCTACTCAGTTTTTATATCTGGTAAACCGCAAGAGACAGACAAAAGTCCTGCTGCATAAAGTTGTATAGTACAAGATTGTAGCAGATAATTTGTGTTGATTTAAATTCTTTTAAAATGAATGTGTTAAAGATAGTTGAAGAGATTGCAATTTATATGAAAACATAAGTTTAAAGTAAAGCAGGCCATGAGAATGATGCAAAGTTAAGTTTTGATTATGACATTGGTAATTTCTAGAATGAGATTACGTAACGTATGGCATTAACCAATAAAAGTTTAAGGCCAGGGGCGGCTTCTGAGGTAGTGCCTCTGTGCCATGGCATCATCTGTATGAAAACTAAAGAAAGAGAAATATATAGGAATTGCTAAAGAGAGATTGTTTCTGAGTATCTGCTTCCTCGTGTGAATAGGCGCGTTAAACGTAAGCGCTCTATCCTCATTGTTTTCCGTGGCTTGGTGCCGATTACAGAACGGCACCGTCTACGCTCACAAGCGCCTGTGTTAAGGGCTAGGATGTCTGCTAATACACGGCTTCTTATGGGAGAAGGTAGTGCCGAGATTTATCTGGCGCATACGTTACCTTCTAACCGCTAGAGTGCAGTCAAGGACGGAACTTAAGATAACTGCCTCTCTGTCGCGAAATCGTACACGAACGATTATCACATCGTCCCTTAACTGTATTATCAAACTGTTACTGTACTCGTTACACCGTGCGTAACAAGAGTGCGGATGTAATAAGTGTCTATTTCCGTTTCCCTGTACGTTCTGTTTGGTACAGTATATTATAAAATAGGATGGATTATTGATAAGATTATCTAAATCATTCGAAATTGGTACACATATTTATAATTTAACAACCCTTATTTATTTATTTTTATTTACTCATGCGTTCCTTTATTATTTATTTATTCATTCATTTGTTTATTTATTTAAGTATTTATTTAATGTATGTATTTGCGTATTCATTTAGTCATTCATTCGTTCATTCATTTATTTATTTATGGCACCGCCAATACAATACCTCACCGACAGCCCCTGAGTTTAACCATGTAAAAGTGTAACCATGGAAACATAATAAGGAAGAAGTTGGAATCTTTGCAAGAACCAGGTCTTCTGCAAGCATCCGTCTTAGGAATCAGACGTGTTTTATACGCAGCGCTCTGCAAGTCTGCAGAAAACGTTTAAGTTGCCTTAATCTGCATCTGCAAGATATGTTCTCCGTGCTACAGTGGTATAGAGATATAACTCAATGTAAGCTTATTAAAGGCAAAGTTTTGAGCGAATACAGCAGTGAACCATAGAGCTTAGAGTTGCCTGACATTCGTCTTTCAGAATAAGGGAAAACTCCGGAAAAACCTTATCCAAGTAACTCACCCTGACCGAGATTCGAACTTGGGAACTCTTGAACGTGAGGCAGACACTCTACCTCCACGCTACCGAGGCGGGCAGAATTCAAGTTGTAAAAATAGTTTGTAGAAATCTGAGTCGACAAAGTCATGTGATTGCACCAATCTATATTTGTACGTCCTTCAGCAGGGTGAACCCTTGAATTGCAGCTTGTCCTTGAATGTATATTTCGGGCATCGAACGCGAAAGCTTTTGCATCAATTACCCCTGCGGCCGATCTGCTACGGTCACCTCAGGACGGATGTGGGTACATTAATATCTGTCTCGGTAATGGAGATCGGCCAGAACAAGCGAAATGCACCCTAAGATGGCCTTCATAGTTAAAGGTGATGGACGGCAGCACCGCCCTCTAAGTTATAGAGCTGTAGGATCTTACCACACACCGAGCGCGCGCGCGCCCGCAGTTCCCGGAAGCTATGCACCTACGCTACCATGGCGAGTTACTCCTCGAGGTCATTCTGGACAATAGGGTCACAGACCACCGGCGCGAGATTGATTGACCTCCTTGGTCCGCGGTTATGTCTTCACTCAAGAGAAGCGAATGGATTCTCAATGCGGGAGTTACCCGACTTCATGTGTGGACACGCTTCATGCCCTCGCCGACACACCTCAGTTAAAAAGCAGATGAAATTATCTGGTGTCACTGGCCATTATGGAAATGAATACGCTATTTCTAATCGCCTCTAGAGCTCTTTCAACGGAGAAATTTGGCTGTAAACAAAAAAGTTAAAAAAAAGTAAAAAAAAAAAAAAAAAAAAAGCATTCCAAACGTATAATTTAGTCCATCAAATAATATCCAAATATGCTATTAACAAAGATATTCTACATCTTTTCTGTCACTGAGCAAACACCATCGCAGACTTATTTTTATTTTTGTTTTAATTTACGTCCTCCAACGTTGTCATTCGGGCTATGAATGGAAAGGGTGAAATGATGCTCAAATGAGCGCAGGGTCCATAGAGTTTAGAGTTAAAGTCTGTTTAGTTAACGCGTCTGCACGTCGGCCTCTGCCTTTGACGAATCCTTATAATCGTTTTACAAGACAGGCCCTCCTTCTCGCAGTCCTTTCTGCAAGGTTGCCACATTTCTCGATACGTCATGGGTATCGTACGTGGTTTCGTCTAAATAAATCATCTTATGCCCATTACTGCGAAACTTCCTTAGTTTTTACATATATATGTACATATACATATATATAACCAAGCTACAATTCTACTAGTTTCCAAATATAACCCTTAACGTATTCAAAGTGCGGTATTTGAAACCCATCTCCTTTAGGAGACAGCACAAAGTGCAGTGCTCATAAGGGAAATCACAAATTCTTGCAAATGTGCAACCAATTCGTCTAAGGTGGATGCTCTCACTTTTGCATAGAATCTATATATTTCTCGACGAATTAAATCGCATATGAAATTAACTTCTTTAGAGAAACCTTTCCTTTTGTTTTCGCACTTGATCGGCGTCTTTGGTATACCTTTCGTCACTATATTTCTTACTGTATTTCTGTAAATACCCAGAATTTATCATCAGGTTAATTGCACGACCGCTTACCAAGATTATTTTTCAGCAAATATTTACATGTGTTCAAAACAAGCGCTTGAATTTGCTTAGAAACAGTTCCCGTTCTAACTTTTTTTAAGGCTTTTCCAGTAATATAACTCGGCCCAGTTATTCACACTATTGTCATCACTTTGATTATTTTCACGTGACTGAAAGTTATCTACTACTTCATTTGCATTTACCACTGCATTTCCTTCCTACGGTCTGCACATCGTGACACACAACGAATTCCTGCACCTAATGAAACAGATCAACTGGAAGTTGGAACTTTGCCAGCTAAGACTCCACGTGGAGTAGACATGCGACTGTCACTTCGAGAAAATCAGTGTTGCTATTGGTCCTCAACGACAGTGTTCCATTTCTGAAGTGTGGAGATAGATTTATGACGGTCATTAGTGGGCGGTCGGGTCAGGTTCCTTTGACTCCGAACTGCACACCCGTTGACTTTACCCGACATTCGCCTTTCAGGATAAGGGAAACCCCCGTAAAAACCCTTGTCCAGGTAACTCACCCTGACCAAGATTCGGACTCGGGACCTCTTAAACGTGAATGAGTCACGCTACCAAGGCGGGTACCACCGCGGGTGACAAGATATCTCCATAAAGAATATCAGTTAAGAGGACATAAAAATTTATCTCTCAGTGAGAGAGAAATTCCTCCGTTTTTGGTAATATGGTTTCATCCATCTGTGCGGATTACCGCAGGCATCATTCACGATTCATTTTCATGGGGCCTCTGCACAGGAAGAGTTGTTTTCTTACTCTTTCTCTCTCTCTCTCTCTCTCTCTCTCTCTCTCTCTCTCTCTCTCTCTCTCTCTCTCTCTCTCTCTCTCTCTCTCTCTCTTTGTAATTTACGCCGTTTAACTTTTTAAGTTATATCGGACGATAAATGAAATGGGTGAAATGATGCTCAATTGGTCCCATGGTCCATGGAGCTTAGAGTTACCCGACATTCGTCTTTTAGGATAAGGGAAACCCCCGGAGAAAAGCCTAATCCAGGTAACTCACCCTGACCGAGATTCGAACTCGTGACCTCTTGAACGTGAGGCAGACATGCTACCATCTATTCTACCAAGGCGGGCTTTCTATTTCTTAATGATTGATTTCTCTGTCGATTAGCCACCAGAGATATTGGTGTATAGTACTTATGAAAGGCATGTATTAAGGAAGCGAAGTAACTCTTCATTGATAACTCTCTGAACTTGTTCACTTTTAAACTAATAGAAGGCATACTCAGATGAAGGTCATATACTAAGTTAAAATTGCTGGTTGGTTTTGTTGTCTGTTAAAAATTACCCTTCATTTCATGACAAATTGGTGTGACTAATTAATTACAACTTAGCAGCTGCATTTAAAACTGTTTGTAATTTTGTTCTACTCGCTTAATAAACAGAAAATACGAGTATGTTAGTGGTATCCTTGGTGATGTTATTAGATCTTTCAGCTGTGTAGAAACACTACTCATATTTTGGATACGGTGTAATGACCTTAATATGTTCAATCCTATTTATTAATCTGTAAACAAGCTTTAAAGCGAATGTATCTTTTTTCTTGAAGTTCATTGTTGTGCCTTTTTCTTAGGGATGTGTTGTAGGAGCGCTTCGATTCTAATAAGTGCTAAGCAATTACCTTACCAATACTGATGACACATGTTTCATGAACTCTGCTAGATCCATGGAAAAATATAAAGACATTATTGTTACTGCTTGGTTTTATTTAAGTTCTAAATGCCTTTTATTTGAAGCAGGGAAAGTGCATTTTTACTTCATTTTTGTTGCAAACAATTTTGGCAATGATACCTTACAGCCATAAACAAACAAAAATTTTAAGCGTTGGCGTAAAAAATTCTACTAAAACGGTCATAAATATTGAAAATGTATCAATGAGTTTGACTGAGATTGTTCACCTAATCAATAAGTTAACACGGGTGATATATGAAGTGTGATTGTCTTGCATTGTTTTAGTTATGAGATATACTATGGTGCAGCAAAGTTTGAACACGTCATGTTGATATTAAACATTTTTAAGGATTATTGTTACAACTCTCACTCTAATTTTTATTTATTTTTCAGTAATTTCTGTGATTATTGCATATTTATTCTAGTCTTTCAATATTCATTAAGGAAGCATTTTCCTGATTACGACACTAATACGAGGGCCGTTTTTTTTCAAGCTCCGATAGGCTATAAATAAAACACAAGTTCATATAAAACAATAACTTTATTACCAAAAGAATAGTACAATTATGGTTGCTTTTCGACATAATCACCGAAGAGATTGAGACATTTGTCATATCTGTGGACAAGCTTTTCAATTCCCTCTTCAAAGAAAGTTGCCGCCAGTGAATTCAAGTAGTCCTTGACGTTCGTTTGAAGGTCCTCATTGGTTTGAAATCGCTTCCCACCAAACCACGTCTTCAGTTGAGGAAAAAGGTGAAAGTCACTGGGTGCTAAGTCAGGACTGTATGGCGGATGATCGAAAATGTCCCATCCAAATTGGTCGAGAAGCCGTTGAGTTTGCTCCCGCGGTGTGTGGACGGACATTATCGTGGATCAGAACAACTCCAGCAGTCATGAAGTTTTCGCCATACACACGACTCATCCTCCGATGGATTTCTGCAGCACCATGGCCTTCAGCCTGTAGAAAACGAATTACACTTCGCAATTCGCACTTGGCGGGAGCATCAATAATGGCGGCCATGTTTACGTGGCTGTAGCACAACGCCGACTGACGACTGAATGTCAACAATGGCGGAGTGTGTAGTGCGAAAGCTGCGCAGTCGCCGACAGCGCATACCCGCTTTCTGCTGCCCACGGAGCGTCGGCATGGAGCGATCGGAGGTTGAAAAAAAAAACAGCCCTCGTATAACGCCACACTATTTGCAATTTAAACTCTTATTCAGGAAGTCAACTAAGTTTTATTTTTATTTATGACCAAAATGTTGCTTTCCTTTTCCTGTTGACTGACACAATAAACTCAAATTTTGAAATATACTATTCATAAGATTGTTAATACACCATTTTATGCGTTGGATGGGTCACATTTCTGTGATGTATTGTTCTGAAGTACTGTTTCTTTCTATCGACTCAGTATTTCATTGTGTTTTGTCATTTATCACTTGAAAATAAATTCTATCCTTAATTCAAAATGCACGGAAAACAACACGATTCTGTCTGTATATGTTCCAAATAAATATTTAGAAGAAATGAAAAGTAAATATGAGATACCTTCGCATTTCAAGAAGGAGAATCATTTTTCTGAATGATGTAACATAAATTTCATTTTGATATGTATCGTAGAACTACATTCCTATTTTTATTTCTTTTTAGTTTGCTTTTGTTTTTATGTTAACTAAAATTCCACGTACTTTGCTCCTTCTAGGTATTGGAGAAAAATGTCTGCGCATTAATTTGGAAGTTATATTTTGTAATATATAGATAATGGTGTGTTCGGAAAGTTGATAAAGTATTCGCCTTGCCCCATCCCTCAAGAAATGATACTTTCCATTAAATGGGAAAGCTTTACAATTATAACTTGAAGTGAAATATAGTAGGAGTGCCAACAGAGCACAGCAATATCCCTAAATATTTATTCAAATGCACTATTTGTGGCCCTGTTTTGCTCTCCTGTCTCGATTTTCCAGACATATAATAACAAACCAACATTCCTGAATATAAATTCCGCTATTTCGTTTTTATTGTAACTTTTTAAAAGTAATGAAATCTATAGTGGATAGTGATGCAATTAAATGAAGTTTAAAATTGTGAAGGAAATACAACTTACGAAGGTACCTATGACAATCCAGACTGAATATTTACAGTCGATACTCCGTAAACACTTATCTAAAAGGTCTGTGTCTTCAAACTCCTGTATTACAGCTGAATCAAATATTTTAAACAGGCAAAGATGTCATCTGGATTTTAAATTTGCCTAGTTTTCTTCAAATACTGGTTTATAGCCACAGAAATGGGATTTGAACCGGATATTGGGGGACTACAATTTGGTGTACAAATACTATGTTAAAATAAGACCAGAAGCTTAAAAAGTAGACAGAGTAGCAATGGGCTCCCCTTTGTCACCAGCTATAGCTAATTCCTATATGGAACACCTAGAACATGAAATACTTGCCAGAGCTCCACTTAAACCATCTCATTTCTATAGATACGTGGACGACACTTTTGTAATTTGGCCACATGGATCAGACACTTTGCCTAGCTTTCTTGCGCATCTCAACAGCCATCGACCTCAAATACAGTTTAACATGGAAGTGGAGAAGGGTGGAACTCTTCCACTCCTGGACATTCTTGTTTCAGAAAACAACAACGGTACACTGGGGCATGCTGTACATCGCAAGCCTACACACACCGATCTCTATCTGAACACTCATAGTTTCCATCATAAGTCTCAACGACTGGGAGTTCTCAATACACTGGCCCACAGAGCTTTGCCTATCTCTGATCCCAGCCACATAAAACAAGAATTACAGCACATGAGACTCACATTCCGTGAAAACGACTACTCCGAATATGACGTTGAAGCCTCGATCACCAAAGATAGGAAAGGGAAACCTGTAATACAGCAAGCGTCAGATAAATCTACCACTACAGCCTGCATCCCGTTTACCGGCAATCTATCCGGAAGAATCAGCAGAGTTCTCGCCAAATACATCATTAGGACCATCCACAAGCCACCTCCGAAGATTAAACAGCAGTTGAGACCAGTGAAAGACAAACTGGACTTCCAAGTTCCGGGAGTGTACCGCATTCCCTGTGAATGTGGAACACCGTATATAGGACAAACCGAAAGGACCATCGCTACTAGAATTATCGAACATGAACGGAGCATTCGTTTAATGCAACCTGAGAAGTCTCGGCTGGCAGAGCATTGTTTTGATACCGACCATAGAGTCAATTTTCGGGAGACGACCATCTTGTCAAAATGCAACAGTTACTGGGAGCGGAGAATTAAGGAGGCTTTGGCGATTTCCTCTGGAAGGAGCACGCTTAATCGTGATACTGGATTTCAGTTCAGCTGTTTTGGAAACTGGCTTTAAAAATGTAAATCCGTCGAATTAAGAAGCGAAGATCAATATAGCTTGATAATCAAGTTAAGTAGTTACGTTTCTTTGACACAATTTTCTATACTCACGCCATCTCCTGACCTGGCATTTAATTTACTGAAAACAGTCTTTTGTTCAGTAATGCGAATTTTGATAATGTTTTGTCTTTGTGGTTATAACATTTTATAAATATCCTGACGATGGGAGCGATGTACACTCCCAAAACGTTGATATCTAATCATCTTTTCACCTGGCTGGCTGCCCGAGAAGAAAGTGAGAGCAAATACAATGTTAATTTAGTGTACAAATGTTAATCATGTATCTTCTTTCAATGACATGCTTTCCGTTTAAAGGGAAGAAAAATAACAAGAAGCTACAGGATTTCTGTGGTAGTACATTATCAAAAGGTATACATATATAAAATATATGTAAATTTTATTTTATTTTATTTTATTGGTTTACTTTTCAGTATATCGACAATGATATGCATAAGTGATTCTGATTCAGTTATCCTCATGATTTGAACGATTTTTGGGTGGAAATTTAAAATTATTAATGCTAATAATAATAACCGTAAATAAATTTATTAATTTTGGAATTAGAGACCTTTATTTTTATTAATCTAGGATATCTTGAAATGAATCAAGAATTCTTGTGGTTTAAATGACCGCTTTAATTGAACCTTTTAAAGAATGTAGAATTAAACAATATGGTTTTCTTTCAGCACTTTTCCGGTGCTGTTTTTTAAAATAAAAGTATGGATGACCCAGAATGAAATTAAAAGCCAGTAATTTAATTTAATTTCAAGAGCTGGTTATGGTTTTGGTGGAAGTATATCCCGCCCCAATGTTTCCGAACACCTTGCTCCCGTTCCAAACTTCCAGAAGGGGCAAACCAATAAACATTTATTATTTGCCCAGGAAGGACAGAAGAAAGAAACCGAAACAAAAAAATTGGAGGCTGCGATGCGGGTACAATCGGAAGGAATTAAAGAAAGTCATGGTTTTAATTATAAGATTTTACAGTTGTGTTGCTTCAATATCCTCTTCTGTGGTGTAGGCCTAATTGGTCTGGCGGCCATTAGGCCATTATTTATACCTACCCCGACGGCATATGGCACGTGCAACCCTATTCCCACCCTCTCATTGTGAGGGTAGCTCTGGTCACCTGTCTCTCATATATTTCATTGGCACACGAAAATAAAACTAAGTCGGGGAGGAAATAGTTGATTTTCTATTTCCGGCTATCATCTTTCTTTCGACTCTACCAAGTACAGAAAACCCTTATATGGTAGATTATACAACAGGGAGAGGTTTGCGGTTGACATTTTAATAAATTACGCACTTCAGACTATTTGAAGTGCCATTACCTATTTAGCAATTTAATTTTACATAAAATCAAGTGTTTTCTTAGAATAAACAAGTCTCAGCTACTGTTTAACTAATAAAACCTATTTTGTTGGGAATAATATTATATTACGGGTTAACTTTTAAGCCGTTATGTCATATCGAACGAAAAGGGGATGGTGTAAATTGTGATCTAATAACCCGAGGTACATATGTCTTAAAGATACTCGGCATTAATCTTTTCAGAATAAAGGGAAAAATAGGAAGGAAAAACAGCCTTGCGTGACAAAATCACTCTATCCAAGTTCCGAAATCAGGGCGTCAAGTATGAGCCGCACCCTCACCCACAGGAACTACACTTAAGACGTTGGTTAAAGTCAAGTAACTGCAGTTATTAAAAAATTGCTTTTTACTTCAATCATTGTTTACCTCATTAAGGTTATGCTGCAATGTTGCTGTGGTAGCTAAGTTAAGAAAGAGGAGCCAGAAGGAAACTAGAACTTCTTTTGTTTAAATCGTGCCTGCAGAACAGATTTTTTTCGGTCTGATTCTACCTTTCCAACCTCGTTATAACATGGCTTGCGTGAAAGATCTTTTAATTGTCATTGACTGATATAATAATAGCCTAAATTATAAGCCAGGAAATTAAAGTACAGCATAATAGGTCACCACTGATACACTATCTCAATTGAATATCAGATCTCCTTGTGATTTACCGGAAAAAATGCGGGTCAGTTGGGGAATTGAATGCCCTGCCCACATGCTGCTAGGTAGCTGAGTTGGTTAGATCAAGCAGGCGGAAACAGAAAGAGCGTCTATGCCGTCCCCGGATTTCAAATCCCGGCTAGGCCATTGAATTTTTGATTCTAGGGGACGCCTACTTTATTAACGTTCTTGTTTTGTTTGGAAATTTTATTTTCTTCCAATTGCATCTGAATGATACAACTAGCTAAAAGAGACCATATTTTGTGTAAGGTGTTAAAATACTTCTGCACAGATCAGCAAGGCTGTTTCTCTTTTGTCCAATTCAAAGGCGGTAATATGCGCTAAGATACTTAAGGTTAAGGCGATATTATAAGAACGCAGAATATTAGCATAACGTGATTGTCGGTTTCTTATAAATATAGTGTGAAACTATAAAGTTAAGCTACATCAGTCACTTATAAATCGCCTATATGAATTATTTAAAAGGCAACATTAAACGCAATTTTTAATGCAAACATTTCATTACAACATAATATCTGGAAGAAGATGCTCTTCAGAGATGATTTAATTTTGTTAATCCTATGAATAATTTTCATGAATTATATCATATAGGCTAGTAACAGAGGAAGGTGGTAAATATGCCTGAAAGGGGAAAAACTAAAGCACATTTCCACTATACAAAGGTTGAATCACATCTGAAAAGCTTTAAAGGCACAAAGGGCTTTCCGCGCCGAAATTATCTTTGAGCTAAAGTAAAGAAACCTCTAAAATGTATTGGGCTTCTCTTGTTTTATTGGTGTACCTTAATGAATCTCCCCAACTGAATTACTCCAAAATATTGTACGAATGGCAAGTTGCAGACTATGTAATGAAAGTTACACCAGATTTAGAATAGATCATTCATTATTCCTTAAATGTCTCTAGGTTACACGTCAACCAACCTCGATTCAGTCCCTCTAGAACGATGCATCCACATTAAGGCTTTTCAAATTTTGTCAGACGTCAAGGGAAAGATTAAATTCTAGGTTTAGGCTGGAAAGTCGTGTATCATCAGTGGCCACCACCTGTAATAATGATTTGGTAAGAGAACATCAAACACTACAATCAATAAAGAAAAAAAAAATCTTCGAAAAGTAAGGTCGCACTGAAAAATTCAATGGCAGCCGGTATTTGAACCACGGATCCACTGAGGCCCGTCAGGTTGCTCTTAACCATTGAGCTACCATGGCAACATACCAGCATGACATTAAATTCTCCAACTGACTCGTATTTTCCTGATAAACTACTAGGAGATTTCATATACAGCAAGATACATAACTTTTGTGGCGACTTACTATAAGAGTTATGTCTTAGACTTCATACTTTATACTACTCTTAGGTTGATTCATGGAAATTGAATTAATAAACTGCTTAAGAGCAGCCGGACGGGCACCAGAGATCCGTGGTTCAAAACTGGCTATGGCATGATCTTAAAAACCTGACTCTACCTCTCGAAAACCTTGTCCTGCACACCTAGTGTGAAAGAATAATTAATTTCCCAAAAATGACATTGTTCTCTGCTCGCCTTCTCTCCAGACATCTTCAATCCAAAAGTTTAAATTTCGGCTTAAAAGTTGATGTAGGTTTTTCAAACCAATAGAAGAAGCAATGTCACTACACCGGTATGACAGGTGGATCAAACTGGGCAGATCATCAAAAACCAAGGGGGAAAATAATTGAGGCAGATGTAGCTCAAAATAAAAATGTTCTAGCATATTTATACTTATATATATTATATATGCAGTATAAGTGTAAATACTTATTACGCGTCACTAAAGTTTTTAACTCACTCCAAAAAAAAAATGTTTTCACTTCAGGCATTCAACACCAGCAACTGGTGCCATTGATAGTGAATCTCTAATTCACGACCTCTATGTAGTAAATATGTGAGCTACTTCGGCCATCTTGATCTCTATATTCGAATTGGATATGCAGCTAGCTAACACTTCTGAGTATCTGCTTGTATTCAAAAGACTAAAAAGAAATAAGCGTCAACAATAATGCATTTAAAGACTATGTCGCATCTAATATCTACATTAAAAATGAGAACACGGTTTGACGATTTGTTACACCTATTGAGAATTGTGATATAGTGTGCTAGACATTTTCCCTTTATGAAATTGGACTTGCTGACTGGATGCAGAAACAAAAACAGTGACCTGTACCATTAATTATAGGAAGAGCCATCTCACAAGTGTAGCACGTGCCCTGCCTGGGGCTACAGCAACCAGTGGTGCTGCTCTTCCCCCAGCTAGCTTCTGTCCAAGTCATGCTTGGACGACCTTGTAAACCGCACGACCCATGTGTGAACATGCAACACAAGAAAACTGCCAGATACTACTCCAATTCACTTCCGCTACGAGGGTACTGTGAGGGTACATATATTATTTAATGGCAACAATTGAGTACAGTTATTTTGTTTGTGAAAAAGCTCTGTGCATTATTATTTACTCTCGTGATTTTGGAACATATTAAGGTTACTTTTCTCTCTATTTTCTGTTAACTGTCTCTATAAATTGAAAGTAGTGCAGTCTTGCTTCCTGATCATTATAGCTGATAGACTTTATTTGTCGCTGTAATGCCTGGTATATATTTTCTATTCTACAAATGACCTCAATTGAAGATTTTGAACTGCACTATTTTCACAATGAAGCTTTCAAATGCACAACATGCAGGTGCTGCCTGTATTGTTTCAGTTATAAGTACGCTAGCTTTGCTGTATATTTTATGTATACTTCTGTGAATGCAAACAGGAGTAACTCCACACTAGTCCAAAAACACACGCAGACACCCACATCCACGTTCATTTTTCTTACACACTTATTTGTCTCCTTTCAAAACCTGAATTTTTGGGTCATCTAACATTTTAGAGAAATGCAGTGCTTCCTCATTTTGGGCTGCGAGTGGCAAAAGTACTAGAGAAATAGGGAAACTTAGTACAGACGTACTGGATGGAACTTTGAAGATTGCTAAGAAAATTAACAATATTATCATTAACGATTTAAAGATGTATTGAATAGTTCAGAAAAAAATGGTATTATCACATCAGCAAATAAATGGAGACAACCTTGCATGATAAATTAGGGTAGGAACAACAAAATGATAAAGTGAAACCTTTCTGTGCTCTGCAAAAGCTATTACAAATTATAAAATACTTATTCTCCACCACCCCTAAAATACTGACGTTCACACGTTCAAAAATGCCTTTAGATGTACAATTTCTGCAAAGTATACAGTCGTTTTTAATATCTAGGTGGAAACCGTTTTTCTTTTCTTTTAATTTCCCTCTTTTCTTTAATATCCAAGTTACCAGTAGTTTTAACTTTGGAAACGATTGCTCATTCGAAATTGTTTGTTTTTGGAAGACGTCATTAACATTTTGTTTAAAGTCTTAGTTCCACAGAATAGATATGTTCAGTTATACTCTCAGAAATTCGGATTAAGGAAACATGTATTAATCCTCGGTGTATATTTTCGGATTTTTAAATGTGTGTGAAATATATTTAGATTATTTCTCCCGAGGATTATGCAAGTTGTTTATTTACTTAGTAACAAGATGTTAGGCCCGTAGACCAATCATATCTATAATTAAAACGTTTATGTTTGGTTACAGTCTCACAGATTAAATAGCGTTCGTCTGTTCCTGTGATCCCCAACAGTTATGTTCAATGCCATGAAATAATGTTATGACTTCTTCAATTTTCAAACTGTCACATCACTTGCACTTAACAGTTTAAATTCAGTCGGGATTCGGTTAGCTCGCACATTAATTCCCTAATGTGAATTAATTTTATTGCTCGTAATTTTACTTTCTTCCAAAATACATCCAACGTAGCCTGTTTTGCCGCACCTTTCATTCCATGGGAAGTCGAACATAAGATGGATCCCAGTCCCTGCAGTAACTGCACTCGTACACCTCACCACAATAGTCAGCAACTAGGCACCTTCCAGAACATTTGAGATGTCGAAAAATCCAGAAGTTTATATTCTCTTGCGATAAGGTTTATTATGTTTACACCAAGGGCGTGGTTTATGTGTTTATCGTTACGACTACCGCGCGCCAAACTACCAGTAACGCTCACAACACGAGGGTCTACTCATAGAGGACCTCACATGGAGTTGGCACCACTGGGTCTGTTTGACGGATAACATCATATAGTTGAATTCAAGTAAGTAGTTTTCATAGTTACAGGTCAATACCTTATTTAGTTTCTGAATGACAGTATTTTAAACTGAAACATGAACTTTGGTGCTTGGATCAATTATTCATTTACTTATGTAATATGTCTAATAATTATTCATAAATTTAAGAACTGTAACTAGTTATGTTAGCGAAAGCAACATTGTAGACTTTGATGTAAAATATTGTAACGAACCTGGGCAGATATACGTGAGAAACACTGCACTCCCGGACGACAGTCTATGAAGGGCGGATGTCAGACAATAGAGTGGAATGCTAGCTATTTTACTGTACCGTTATACACGTCAATATACTCTTAGTTTTTCCTTGTGACGCCGTGCTGTGTCTATGTAAGAGGGTAGCAAACCCCATTCAGCCTCATTTGTTGCTCATTGCTCATTGCAGTCAAGTGTATTGTATACATCCGTCGGGTGTGTCCAACGTGTCGCGTCTAGTAAAATGTATTATAAAATGTCCGCCGAAAGTGCAGTTATTTAAGAGTGACTGGGTTCCACAAGTGTAAGGACAAATTAAAGCAGTTCGGAGATTATCAGATGTTTGTGTTGTCTCAAGCTTAACACCCTGAGAACGCCCCCCCCCCAAAAAAAAAAAAGAATCCATGCAGGAGAAGCAGCTAGAGCCAAGGGTAAAGCAAGCAGCCGACGACGACGTGGAGACCGAGGGAGTCCCGACGTCGAACCAGGGACGTGCAGCCGTGAGGCGGAGAGATAGTACTGCCGCAAAACAAGACAAGTGTACAGGTTTCACGTAAAATAGAGGATTTGGAGAAACGAGCAGTGATAAAATACTTCCATTAGAAAGACTTAACGCGTAAAGAAGACAAGAAGAAAATGACAGTACATTGAATGACTCTGCCCCTTCATATACAATGGCCAAATAGTTGGTTATAGAGTTTAAAATGGACACTAGTACGAACACTAGTGATGAACCTCAATCTGGACGGCCTGTGGAATTAACAAATCAAGAGATTATGCAACAAATTCATCGTTTAGTCCTGAAGACCACAGATTAAAGTTGTTAGAGAAAGCAGAGGCTCTAAACATCTCAAAATAACGTTCCGAGGTGAACCACTGAAGCCAAGTTTTGCTTCAACGACAGATCTTTCGTTGCTTCTGTAAGAAATATTTCCTTTGTTTTTGCATTAAAAGCGCTCTTTCTAATGTACGAGGCCTGTTCAGTAAAGAATGATCAGGGTTTTTTTTTTTTTTTTTTTTTTTTTTTTTTTTTTTTTTTTTTTTTTTTGACAACGTACCTTTATGCATTCTCACAATGTTGATGGTTCTTCTCAAAATAGTCTCCTCTAAATGCGATGCACTTGTCCCAGCATTTCTGTCAGTCTTCAAAGACATGCTGGGAACAATTTTTTGAGAGATCCTTCAAAATCGCCTCCGCAGCATTCACCGCTGCTTCTGATGATGGATAATGCCTCCCACGAAGGCGTTTCTTCAAGTTAGGGAATAGAAAAAGTCAGGTGGGGCTAAATCCGGACTATAGGCAGGTTGAGGGATGCACTTCATGTTGACTTTTGCAAACTTTTCAGCAACAACATTGGCAATGTGCGGCCGCGCATTATTATGGTGTAGTATCCAGTCTGCTTCACGGAAATGTGGCACCCAATAAAATGTTCAGTATTTCAGAAAGTGATCTTAAGGTAATTCATTGATCCTCTCTCACAATGGCAGCAGCAGTGTTGAAGTTTTCTTCCGTATGAGCAGTAATTTGTGCACCGGGTCCACTTTCCTTTGAAATTGATGGTCTCCCCTCTTTAAACATTTTAAGGCACCTTCGACCTGTGATGTAGAGAAAAAGAGACTCTCCATAGGCCTCCTGCAACATTGTATAGGACTCAACTGAAGATTTGTTGAGACGAAAGCAGAATTTCAAAGCCGCATATTATTCCTCCTATGCTACCTCCATTGCAGCGGTAGGCGATACTGAACATGTCTGAACTTGCCTGGTTCTCACAGGCGGGAACCAAGAGTACCAACAATGGAACTACTACGGCGTGTTTGTTTCACATTAAGCTAACAGAACATAAGTATGAATTTTAGTGCGAAAAGTTATCACCGTAAAAATTATGATCTTTCTTTATTGAACAGCCCTCGTAAATAATCCCAGAATAGATGCAAGTTTGGTATTAAAATAAGTTACTTAATATTAAAATAATTATTGTAGATGGGTAGGAAATAACGCATTCGTTAAAATATTGATGTAACTCCGAACAGTAGGTTTAGATAAATCAAAGCATTGTAAAATAATAGTGCTTTCCTTGAATCTCATTTTGTTATGAGAGTTTTGTGCCTAAAACAAGTAAAATGATATAGTGAGTGTCATTTTTATGACAATAAGTTTCCAGGAAGCTTTCATCCTATGAAACAAAAAGTAAGAGGTAATTACTTTCAGTGAATATCAAGTTTCATTCTCTCATATTTTTAAACCTGTCTTTTAAATTAATTTTTCTGTCTAATACTGGTGACTATTGTAGTTGTTGAGCAATAGTAAATCTTGGTGCCACAACTTGGTTGGAAGGTGCGTGTAATGACATCAATCGTATAATTAAGCTGACAAACACAACACACGTTCTAACTTTCTGTCAGGCAGGCAACTTTCCAAGCCCGGAGCTTCGCTACGCCTTTCAGCCTTTAAGGCTCAACTGTCTGGTATGGCACAATCCTACCCTTTGTGCCATTTCTTTTTGACTGACCATGAAGAAAACACATTCTAATTTCTCTAAGTCCGCATTATGAACGGTTTAGTTTGTAACGCTTATCCCGGAGACAAGAGGTAATTCTGTTCTGAGTATTTCTCAGTGACATATCTTGTGCATTTATATCCCCACTGTTACAGATAAAAGATTAATAAAGTACTGCATCGAATTCTATACACACGACGCTAATCCCTGATTTTTCTTTAGATATTTTACTCTTGAATAGAGATATCAAAGTGATCCTGGGTTTGAACCGGTTTCTGCTGGAGAGGCTGGCAAATATTGGCGACCTGTACAAACTTATGCTATATGCTTCATCCGCTGAGGACACCGTTACACTTGTTTATGGTGCATTTCATATAGTACACAAATACTCTTGGTCCATTAGTTTAAAGGTTTTATGGAATGGAACGGAGAAGTGATAAGTTACAAGACTATCTATACTGCAATTGTTACACTGCCATTGGTCATATTGCTATCACAGCACTAATGTGGCTCATGCTACAGTTACACATAGTCATTGCTGATAATCCTCAGTTTCGCTTGCAAGTTCGTAACAGTAATTAATGCAAAAATGCAAGCTTGAGGCAAGTAAGGCGGAATTTGTCAAAATTAATTAAGAGAATTGCTGTTTGTGCAAATAACGTCCTAGAATAAAGAGGACTTCACAGGACATCCCAATCACAGATGTTATTTGTCATTTAAATACGAACAATATAAGGAATTTAAATAAAAAGACTAGAGGCTAATTAAAAAAGCTTCCGAAAAGTTTATATTAAGCGTAGTTCAGGGCGTGGGATTTGTTTGAAAATCCTAGTTTCGTATCTGGAAGGCACTGAACTAAAATACCAAGAATTTTATTTATTAAAAATTTAGCTTTCGTGTTAAATTATGGACAATTCACACATATGAACCTTTTTTATATTCTTTATTGGGGAGCAGTAAAAATCTGTATTTTGTTATATTATCGATTTTTGAGCAGAATGCAATGCCTTAACTATCAGCTACATGGAAGAAAAAGTAAAGTTTCAGAGTAATAATAGCGAATTTCCTTGAACTGATTTAAGACATAATAAACCTTAATCATTAAGAAATAAATCTTAGTATTTTTAAGTAAGGTATCGGGTATCTGTCATCTTATCCTACTTACAAAATTATATAAAAACTACTGAGAATTTTATGGGCATAAAATTGATGTATTAAATTTTATTTCCGGAGTATCTTGTTGCGCGCCTCGGTAGCTTAGATGTGTCTGCCTCCTGTTCAAGAGGTCCCGAGTTAGAATCTAGGTCAGGATGAGTTACCTGGATAAGATTTTTCTGGGATTTTCCCTTATACTTAAAGACGAATGTCGGCTAACTCTAAGCTCAATGGACTCCGGACTCATTGGATCATCATTTCATCCATTTCATTCTCGTCCAATTGACTAAATGTCGGAGGACGTAAATTATAACAAAAAAATCTTGCACGTGTGATATTTTAATTCACATAAAAAGTAAAATATCAATTTGTTTCTTTATTTTGTTAAATATATTTGAGTCTCATTATTTAGGTGTCAAAATGGTTTATATAATGCTGTTCACACATATGCAGACATAAAAGACTTTTTCTAACAATTTATGGACAGCAAAATTTATATTTTCTTTGAAATCTTGTTATCGAAATTTTGAGTGGTTTACAATAATTCCTCTACGAACTAGATACGTGGTAGAGAAAGTAAAAATGAAATCGAATATAAAATCGCAACGTAAGGATTTTTGCCATAAAATTGCTATTTGTATTGCCATATTTTAATAAGTTTCAGTCTGAAATATAAAGAATGTAGCGAAATGATATTGTGATGCTTTGCACTCACATGAATTTCTTCAGTTAAACTTCCACGAACTCTTCTTACAAAACTGTTCTTTTGTATTCACTAGTTCACCGAAATAAACATTACACATTTATATATTCATTGAAGGTCTGAAGG
The DNA here is from genome assembly GCA_030765055.1 of Mantis religiosa. Classification (NCBI taxonomy): domain Eukaryota; kingdom Metazoa; phylum Arthropoda; class Insecta; order Mantodea; family Mantidae; genus Mantis; species Mantis religiosa. Next base: position 181,754,697 of record CM060951.1, read on the forward strand.
GAAAGCAGTAGGTTAAAGTGATAAACGAATTAAAGTAAAGCCGATCGCTCTATGGTATTTAAACTTTCCACACCCTTTCGCATGACCAGGGAAATCAAATCGACTTACAACTTAAAGGAAACAAAACATTCCATTTTTTCGACACAGTACCGTTATTTATAATAAATAGCTTCAATATACTATGCTTATGAAAGTCTAGTTTCGATATGAGATACAGTTTAGTTGAAATAGTTGTATTAAACATTTCGTTTACGTATAAGGGAGATAAGCAAAACCGATTCGATAAAATCAGGTGTGTTAACGATGGTCGACAATTATTCTTCCAATGACCATGAGAGTTAAGAACGGCAACAGTAAAAAGATGACGCAGTTTTGGCAAATCACAGCCAATAATATCGAATCTTGGATATAGCTTGATGTAACAAATAACTATTTCAAATATATTGTCTGTTTTAAAGGATATTATAAGCATGTTTTGAGTTTAAGCATAGTTGTTTAAAATTCTATAAAATTGCTCCTCATTGAAATTCAAAGTAAACGCTTTATTGCTCATGCATCTTATGTACATACAATCTTAAATCTTAAACTTCACTAATTCTCTATGTAAAAGGAGATTAGGGAAGAGATTTGGGAACGAGTTCCAGTCAAAAGTTTGAATATATTAAACTTAAGTAAAAAGTTTGGCACGTATGCAAGCTTGTGTTTCTGTTACATAATAACATGTGAAGACACATCGAAGTTTTGCTCTATTATAATTCAGGCATCTCAAGCGTGACTGACTTTTTGATAAAATGCCGTTCTGTTACTAATGTGCATGGTACGAGGAGTTACTGTAAATAGAGCACTTCGAGTGATGTCATAGACCGCCTCGGTAGCTGGATGGTAGCATGTCTGCCTCACGTTCAAGAGATCCCGACTTGGAATCTCGGTCAGGGTGAGTTACCTGGATAACGATTTTTTCGTGGTTACCCCTTTACCTGAAAGACAAATGTCGGGTAGCTCTAAGCTTCATGGACCCTGGACTCTTGAGCATCATTTCACCCATTTAATTCATCGTACGATATGACTTAACGTTGGAGGACGTAAATGAAATAGGTAAGTAAATAAATAAATGAATAAAAATAAGTGATGTCATAGATGTCCTAAAACGCGTAGGACTGATGTTGTGTGTGCTATCGTCAAATCCTTGGAGTAATGATATTACAAGGTATTATTGGTGTACAACTTAAGGTGCACCAGTTTAATTTGTCCACAGAAAGACATAGAGAGGGGGATGGAAGGGAGGGGCTATCACTAGTTTCATATACTTTAGTATCGTTATTTATGAAAGCATGATTTGGCAGTTGTTTCACGCGCAGTTTTCGTGCACCTTTAATTATGGAACTAGATTACAGCAGTGACTACTGCGTAACCCAATACTGGTTTTTATCTAAGAACATTGCAATTGCTTTTGATTGTCACCACAGTGACCCCACACAGCTGCAGATCGAGTAGTGGGGAGTACAATAAGGAAGAAAAAGATTTAACAGTTAAATGTACAGTTATGTAGAACTTGTTTAATATTCATTTGTCTTTAAATAATTAAGCTTTTTTCTAAACCATTTTCTAAATGTCCATATGTAAGTTTACTGGTTTGTTAAGTTTAATTAGCGAATTTAAAATGGAATTATAAATATTAAGATATTAATTATAATATAGTAAGTTGCACGGAAGTCAAAATGTCTGACAGAAATTGTAGACCACATAAAAGTTTTGCGACTGGAAATTTTTTATGAACCTCGATTTAACTGCACAAATCAAAATAAAATATTGTTCTAATTATGACTTACTTGATGTTTTAGCTATAATAAATGAGAACAATTAATAAAGAAAATTCAGATTTCCCGGATTAATGCGTTCCGATCCTTTTGAAACGACTTAACTCCCACACTTGGCAAGTTAGTAATTTCAATTTTAACATTCTGATAGCAATAATAACAGGAGGCATTAAGGTCAAGTTTTGTTGCGTTGAATAAAAATTATCCTCTAAATCAATTAAGTTGTGGAAATCATTGCATTTTAAATCAATTAAAAAAGTAAAACACCTAGTGGGGACTTTCATTTCTTTCTGCACATAATTTTCAATCTCTGGATGAAGTTGGTATTTATTATACCAAAAATTATATTTGTCTACATATGTGATACATAGGTACGTGTTACTTCCAAAGTGCTACTTGAGTGTTTAAAACCTATGCAGCTCTTTCAAGCAAATGTAGTAATGACTTGTCCACATAAAACTTTGTGGACTATGCCATGAAGCAAGAGAGGATAGAACGCATCCACTTAAGTCAGCTTAGAAGCTGCTGTAAGTTCTCAAATTTCTAACGTAATGACTTTTAAATAAAGAAATTTAAATAGATAATATGATGTGATTATAATTTTGCTGTTTTAATGTGTTTGTTTCTTAAAACACAAAAAGTGTCTTTTGAGGGAAAATATCTTGTATGTAACGAAATTTCTTTGGACCGAAGAGTAATGGAAAGAGTAAGTTCACCTATGTTTGATATGCATTAACATATTTGGTGGAAGTTAATAAACGTTTAACAAAACCATGGGAATGGTACCGTAAGTTAACAGTGAAATCTTTACAAGTACCGAGAGATACCAGTGTGCGTTTATAAAAAGAAGCATTATAGCGAGGCATGAATTACAGTGCCCGCCTTGGTAGCGTGGTGGTAGCCTGTCTGCCTCACGTTCACTTCGAATTTCGGTTAGGGTGACTTACCTGGATAAGGTTGCTTTTCCGGGGTTTTCCCTTATCCTGGAAGACGAATGTCGGGTAACTCTAAGCTCTATGGACCCTGGGCTCACTTGAGCATCATTTCACCAATTCCATTCATCGTCCGATATTATTTAACGTTGGAAGACGTAAATTACAATAAAAATGAATTACATTAAGAATGAGCAAAGCAGAACTGTACGATGTTAATAGAATACCCCTAGTGAAAAGAAATGCAGTGATGATATGATGATGAAACTACACTTATTTAATTGTCATGAAGTACTAAAAAGAGTACTTCAATAACTGGATGAGCCATTTGCGATGGTTAAATTTGAATAGTTCCCAAAGCCATGCTTTGTTATCACCCAAGGAGGAAGAGATGTCTGTTAAGTCAAGGAAGCAATGGGCACAAAAATGATCTGACAGATCACAGTAGACCAGTAGATCTAAGACATAAAAAAGAACAATTAGATGACGCTTTCTTTCTTTAAAAACTCGTGTAATAGAATTTAGAGTGAATGTCCTCTCATTTTCTTTTTATTATAATATGCATTGCTGATTTCAGTCGAACAATTGAATTTTATGAATCAAAACTTTAAAATTTGTAAGACGTATCATATTTTCAGCTGAGGCCTTTTTATCATAATGGTGCAGTGAATCTTTCAAACTTGCTAAGATTTGTTTCTAGACAAAAGAGAAGAAATAAGGTGTCAATAAAAATGATGTTCCAGAGTATTTAAAAAAAATGTGACTGACACTTGAATGCAACATTTTCTGGCAGATGGATTGGAAAAAGAGAGTGCATTGAGCGGCCACGTTGGACTCCAGTTTTGGTCCATTAGAGTATTCTGTGCTACTTGAATTTAAGCAAGTCAAGATAGTCAGAGTGGTCCAACTACTGTGCTAAAGGCAATAAAAATATCTTTAACATAATAAAATCTTAATAAAGGTGATTAAGAGTGTTATATACAATTTTCAACATACTGTAGTTTCTCATGTCTATTTCAGAACAAAAATAGATCAACCAAAGTTTCTCAATTTATTTAGAAAAATATAAAAATAACGATGGTTGTATTTAAAATTCTGAAACTTACGGCCCTACTCCACTTGGGCTCCATAGCGTGCTGCCTATATAAGGTACTAAATCTTAATATATATATATATATATATATATATATATATATATATATAAGATTAAATGGCTAGAGCTCGTCCGATTTTTTATACAAGTGCCTAACCAAAGTGAAAATAAAAGCACACTAGTGCACATACACCTCTTTGTACCCAAACTGATTGGCATATTAAGAAATAAGTGAGTGACTACTTGACACTTCTATGCTAAATTATATTCAGACCTCTACACTTCACATTTTAATCAATTGCATGGATTAGAATTAGGATTTACTACGGAGGGGATTTGGTACGGAGACCAGTCGTGATTCATTGTACCTATGCCAAGTGGGGTACCCCCGGGAGGAAGAATGAGGCAAGAGGACAGATGGGGGCCATCCCAAGGAGCCGCAACAGTGTAAAGGGCAGGGTCCCTATAGTTTAATTAGATAGAGACCTCACCTGTCAGGCTAGAACAACGGACATACCTCTCCTACTGACGAGCCCGATATGGTCCCAGTAGCCAAGTTCGAAGTGTTTCTAGCAGCAAGTTCGAAGACCGGCAACCTACCTCAGGGCATATCATCCGGCCATTCACCGACAAGACACCCGCCGACACTTCTGCCCTAAAACAGACCACCAGATGAGAGATGATGTGAAATGATAATGGAAATAAAATGGAGGGATATGATGTAATTACCCTACCCAGCATTTGCCTAACGACTCGGGAAAACCCTTGAAAAACCCCATGGTTCAGGTAGCACGAGAATCGAACCTGAGGCGAAAGAAGAAACCACCTGAGCCATGCCATTCGGTAATCAATTGCATTATTTTGAATTTAAATTTTAGGTTCTAAGAGTGAAATTAGCGTACTTGGATTAAATGCCAGAAACCTAAAGAGAAAGCTTTGTCTCAAGTATACTTAAAACCTAAGAACATAGAATCTAATAAATAAATTCAATTAATAATTAAAGTATAGAATAAAAACTGTACAAAGTTAATAGTATTAAGCAAAATAACTGATGTATGCTACACCAATGCTTTTAAAAACCTACTAAAATGTTGCTCTCGTGCTTTTAAAGCACACTTTTTCCTGAAGGGTAATGGGTATTGAATTTAAAATAATTTAATGTTTAAAAATGTTGAATATTAATGTCTTATTTTCTTTTGAAATACTGTTTCCCAATAGAACTCGAGTCTTAAAGCATTAAAAGACTATAAAGTGTCCCCAAATAAACTTTCCTGAGAAATTGAAATTTTGATGTGATTGCTATAGCATAGCCAGAAAATAATTTGAAAATCATGGAAAAATTAAAAGATAACATAATATTTACATGTAATTATTAGAGCACTGAACCCACCTTGGTAGCGTATGGTAGCGTGTCTGCCTTAAGTTCAAGAGGTCCCGAGTTCGAATCTCGGCTAGGATGAGTTTTCTTTCCGGGTTTTCCCTTATCCAGATAGACGGATGTCAGGTGACTCTAAGACCAAGGACTAATTTGACCATCATTTCACCCATTTCATTCATCCTCCGATATGACTTAACGTTGGAGGACGTAAATTACAGCAAAAAAAAAAAAAAAAAAAAAAAGAAGAAAAAAAAATAGAGGATTGAAAGAAAATATTTTGGAAGAGCCTGATTTAAAAAATGCCTCTGCCTTATGCGTTTGTCTTTATTAATGGTAACTCACACTGATATATTATATTAGTTGCTGTGTTCGGTGTTTCATTTTCTGACCGTTAGTCATAGTATTTACAACAAAGTCGTTGACTCCAACAATTAAATAAACAAGAAAAGTAAGTTATTCCATAAACTAAGACGACTTTCTCTTATAGTCCTTCTGGACGCTCGCCAAAAGAAACTCGAAATTAAATGTCTTTGGAAAGTAGCTATAAATTAATTGACAAATAACAAATTAAAAAGTTCGTGACTGAATTAAAACATTCGTGACTAGCTAAAGTCACCGGCTGAATGATAAAATAAAATATCAAATGAAAGAACATGGTTTCTTAATCGTACTATTAAAGCAAAATGGCCTAGCCGATATCGAATTTGAAACATGACTATGATACATAATATTTTAAACTCAACAACATACACACACGCACAGGCACACGCACGCACACACATTAGCTTGCCAAAAACTTTACCCAACTTGATTAAATTCTTAATTTCCTACAGGTGGTTATACTTCACTATCACTGTTCGGAAAAGCAAAGAATGCAAACCTCTGATAAAATAGTGTTTTAAATATTAGTTCTTAATATTAGATTTAATTAAACATCACAGCATAAATTAAGAGTATAATTCTAAATACTATATACAAATACTCGACTTTTTAAAATTTTTGTAATATTGGAAATTAATTGTTCTTTCACGCTGTGTAGGACGCACTATGAAATGGTAGAGCCAAACTGAAAAATTCAATGTCATAGCCGGAATTTGAACCACGGATCTTCTAGTCTCCGTCCAGCCGCTCTAAACCATTGAGCTACCATTGCCAACGTGCCAACATGACATTAAATTCTCCAACTGACTCGTGTTTTTCCCGGTAAACCACTTAGGAGTTCTCATAAACACATGAGACAACTACCTTAATGGCGACTTACTGTACTGTAAGCACTTTAAGGTCCGGGCTTTATACTTCGGACCACTATTAGGTTCAATTAATGGGAATTGTTCTTTCACACTAGCCGTGTGTAGGACGCACTATGTATGAAACGGTAGAGCTAAACTGAAAAGTTCAATGCCATAGCCGGGATTTGAACCACGGATCTTCTGGTTTCCGTCCAGCCGCTCTAACCATTGAGCTACTATGGCCGACATTACATTAAATTCTCCAACTGACTCGTGTTTCCTGTTTCTCCCGGTAAACCACTTCGTGATTTAAGCCCGGAACTTAAATTACTTACAGCATAGTAAGTCGCCATTAAGGTAGTTGTCTCATGTGTTTATGAGAACTCTTAAGTGGTTTACTGGGAAAAACATGAGTCAGCTGGAGAATTTAATGTCATGTCGGCTCGTTGGCCATAGTAGCTCAATTGTTAGAGCGGTGGACGGAAACCAGAATATCCGTGGTTCAAATCCCGGCTATGTCATTGCATTTTTCAGTCTAGCTCTACCGTTTCATCTTGTAATATTATTCTCAATCCTAATGTAAGAGTTTTTTAAACTGGAATGGTGACTCCCGACCTCCTAAATCACATGCTTAATGAGCTGTAAAGCTTTGAATTGAAATAGAACCATTAGTAATACTGAGATAGAACTACATGCTTATGTGTAACTGAGCTCCACTTCAGTTTCAGCATGGATAATTTTCTAGTGGTAATAGATATTCACTTCTGAACTACTTAATGAAAAATTGGTAGCTTCATTCTAATGAAACATACAGTAGCATTAGTTTCATGCAGTAATGTACTAGGAGATGCGTTCAAATAATGAAACCTTCTACGAAACGTGTCCGTAAAATTAGGTCTCCAAGGCGCTAGAGCCGTGAGGAACGCTATTACGCGAGATCCGGCAACACTGGCATGTAGCTTGGTTTCACCCCTTCAAATCCATCACAACGAACCCGTTGCAACCATTAGTCTTGGCTGGGCAGACGTTTGCGATGGAGCTTCCTATCACTTCCGCCGCAAAGTGCGAGTTGCGTGCAGTGAATCGTTTTTGAGTGCCAACGGCACTACCCCTACTGAAATTCATCGTCAGCTATACGAAGTCTATGGGCCACAGCATATGGACTCAAAAACGTGCGAAAGTGGGTCATAGAGCTCAAAGACGGACGTACAGACGTCCATGACGGACAGCGTTCTGGTCGGCTTTCGGTTTTAGCCGAAACAATTGTAAAAGTGGAAAAATAAATTCTTAAAGGTCGGCATGTGACAGTTCCCGAGCTGTGCGAACTTATCCCTGAAGTCAGTAGGACTACGATTGACAAGATTTTGACCGAACATTTGCATTATCGCAACGTATGTGCGAGGCTGATCTCCTAGCCCATTTCGGATGGGACATCGTCACCCATCTCCCCTACAGTCCAGACTTAGCACCTAGTGATTATCATCTGTTTCCTGAGTTGAAGTCACACCTGGTTGGAACACATTTCCAGACCGACGATGATTTGAAAAACGAGGTTTAGCGCTTCCTGCGCAACTTGGTGGGAGAGTGCTATGACAAGGGTATACAAAAACTGCCACAGCGCATACAAAAGTGTATCGATCGCAATGGTAATTACGTTGAAAAATAGCTGTAACTTCCACCTTTCCATCAGTGTAATATTTATTGACACTAAACATGTTTTCTATATCAAATAAAATTGGAGACTTCATTTGACGGGCACACCTCGTATTTCTTTTTCAGGACTGGGAAACAGATGGGAACTTCTGTTTATTTTTCTAAATACATGCAGACTCTCTGAATGCGTGACAGAGATGGCAGCACTATATATTGCATAGAACTCTAGTGGCTTTGACGAGAGTTAGGACTGTTTTTGATACTTAAAATGGTGACGTGTTCATTGCAAGTATAGCTTGTAATCACTCATTTCCTCCATTTTCGTGGTATGTCACCTATTGAAATTCATCACCAGTTGAGTGAGACATGTGGTGATTTTTTTAATTCACTTCCTCCAACGTTAAGTCATACCTGACGATGAATGAAATGGGTCCACGGAGTCCATGGGGCTTAGTGGTACCCGACATCCGGCTTTTAGAATGAGGGAAAACCCCGGATTAAACCTTGTCCAGTTAACTCACCCTAACCGAGATGCGAAATCGGGATCTCGTAAACGTGGGGCAGACACTCTACCCTCTACGCTACCAAGAAGGGCCCGACAGTTCAATGAAGGCAGGACTTCGTGTAACAACAGACCAAGACATTGCCTCCAAAATTGGCATTTCCGTGGGACCTGTGCACACAGCCCTACATGAAGATCTGAAAATGCTTAATCGGCGATCCTCCAAAATAACGTTCTCCACTCCCTGGATCATGTCTTCATACCGGCTGGTGCGAGGCAGTGTCTGTCTTGGTTTGTTGTCACACGATGTTCTGCCTTCATTGAACTGTCGCACCTAGAAACGCACATGAGACACATCCACGGTACCATCACCACATACCTAAATCAAATGGCGATGAATTTCAATAGGTGTCACACCACGAAAATGGAGAAAACGAATGATTATGCACTGTTCTTGCAATGAAAACGACGCAATTTTAAATATCAAAAACAGTATTAGCTCTCGTCGCTACCACTAAAGTTCGATGCACTGTACAGTGCTGCCATATCTGTCAGGAATTCACAAAGTGTCCACGTGTATTTAAAAAAAAATAGGTGTTATAACTTGAACGCACCTGATATATATGTAACGAAAATGCAGCGTTAGATTATATCTACAAAAGTGAATCGAAAATAAATCAAAATAAAGGAGACTCAAGTGTGTTTACAGGACTATTAATTAAGCTGAAACCTAAGCAGCAGGCACTCTTTAACTGATACAGGGTCCTGTATGTACTCTTATTATAGCACATAGCAGTTGGACAGAAAGCAAAACAATTGAGTTTCTTTCCTGACTTCCCGAAATAAAACCGTACATTTTTATGTTCTGCAATTGGTAAGTACTCGTCACTTGTCCCTCTTTCTGTGCATGTGGACCTAGTAACTCAATAGCTTTCCACTTTGAGGTTTTTAAGAAAATTCCTCAACAAAGGCTAATCTTTAAACGTAAAGTTCTTCAACAGATTTTATTTTCTCAAAACTGTCTCTGACGAGATGGTTAAAACACCATACGTTTACCACAATTACAGGCAAATTAAACATATATTTTGAATATTTCAGGAACATTCCCAAATTCTCATTTGGAAGATATTTTGTATATAGATACGTAATTGTATGATTGCTAAACGTTAAGAGAAAAATAAAAACGCACTGCATGACAATACAGATCCTTTTAAAACATAGGAAAAGAGGGTTTTCTGACATCAATTGTTTTCTGTATACACATTTCTTTTAATTGTTTGATGTCTTGTTATTTTCAATTTTTTTTGTCATATATAATGCAACTTTTATACACCTGAGTACCCCTCACGAGCTTAAAATGAAATATAAAATGAAAAAAATGAAAAATAGTTTGACGTGAGAACTGATTATAACAGCTATATATAGCGTAAAGATGTTGATAATGGTCAGAGAGAATCCTATGAATAAGGCACGTATGCGTTTAGTACGTTAGATTAGACAGAAAGTAAACGTTGGGTTTACCAGCCAAGTGTGATTTTCAATTTACCTGAACTAGAAAGCGCATCGTCGTCAAGTGCTTCTGCGTCTCTATGAAAAATAGAATATATATATTCGTCACCTTTTTCATGTCTTTATTGATTTGAGTGATGCAATTAAGCGCTCTTTGTTCCGATATGAACAATAATTCCTAAGTATTCCCACAATTCCAAACCATAAAATATTCCTTTGCATTTAGATTACGATACACGCATCACTCCGAATAATTCTGCACCAGTGGAAATTACAGTACACCACTCATCATATTCACATGTCAACAAAGGACTAACTTACACCTAATTAACTGTAATATACGTGGAAATTTCCACCATGTCTTCTAGACGCTTGGAACTTCATTCTGGCCGTCCCGGGTTCGATTCCCGATGATCGACAAATCTGACCAAAGCTGTTTCTCTCTCTCTTTCTCTCTCCGCTAGGCGAATGGTGGTATTTCAGTTTCTGGACTTTCGTCCCCCCATTTCATTTCGTTTTCATTTCAATCCCGTATTTCTATCGTTGGAGTTATTGATGGGCAAGTGTGGAGCCGCCATGTGTGGACCTCAACTGCTGCTCTCAGCGTATGGGTGGTATTGTAGTCGTCTGTCTTGCTGGAATGGACAGGTGTCGAGCCTTATGCGGCTGGCGGCTACAGGATGAACCCTGGCACCGAGATGAAGAACCTCCAGCTCACAATACGGCCGTTTAAACTTGCTCGCGTCCGTAACTTGGGTTCGGCACATCCGCAGAATGTGAACCAACTACCCTTCTAATCCACTCTAATTGATCATATTCATCATAGACAAAAAAATGTGAGCTGCTGTCGTGCGGGCACTGCGGACCCCTAGCACTCGTGGTACCTCTGACGTTACCAGAGGAAACTCGGGGCGATCGTTCGAGGCCCTTGCGAATGGGAGTTCTTCGGATTGGGTTGGACTCGAGGGGGCAGAGTGTTCCCGACACCCGCAAGAGATCGGTTACCTCCGGCCAGGCTTCGGCCGCCCGGAAGAAATGAAATGAAATATGTAGTGTTTAACGCCCGCTTTTACTACATACGGCACCGCAGGCGATGCCACTGATGATACATGAGATGAAGATGGAGCACCGGTGGAATGAGAGGCAGGGGAAGCCGGAGGTCCCGGAGAAAAACCGCTCCAGCGCCGTGTTGTCCACGGCAAGCGGTCTAACCACGGCCCACCCGGAAGAGGCAGACGGTTGCTTAAAAAGTCCCGGGTACTAGCCTGCAGAGCTAGCAGAAGGTGTGCTACATCACCAGGCAACCCCACCGAGGTTTTTCTGTAGTCTTCCCTGTGGGGTAGACGCGCGTAGGTGGCGCATCCCCTTCCACCCGTCTTGACGTTGTAGTTTTTGCGGAGTGGGGCTTCAAGGTATTGCCCTGTAGTTTTCCATCGCTCCCGTTGTTAGAGGCCGGTTAGGTTTTCTTAGATTTTCTTAGATATTTTTTGTTTTCTTACTTTTTTCTCTTTCAGTTTTGTTTTTGTAATTAATCTGAAACAATTATGCATATTATATATTCATGTGTATTATCTGTATTTTGGAAATAAATAGAACATTTGAATATATGCGGTATAGTATAGTTTACAAGGTGCCGAGGTGGTCTATTTAGGTTTTATTTTATTTTTTTATGTTAGAAGCCGGAGTCTTTGGACTTTAGGGTAGACCTCGTGATGAAACTTCTTGAGCATACTCATGGCATCTATCCTGTTTCAAATAATATTTCTAGATAAACCAGAAATTGATCGGTGAAAGCCGAGGCACGTGTGCTTATTTTTCATGTAACATTACTCAATTATTTCCCAAACGAAAATGTCAATACATTTATTACTTAACTTATCACTATTCAGCTTCTGGAATAAAAAAAGACATAAGATAAAAAGGACATGGACAATTACAGAAAAACTGCAGTTTCGAAGAGTATTTTGGAATATCATATATCACTTGAAAACAAAGACGATGAAAAGTTTTTTAAACATGGATTCAAATCAAAGAGTTGATTAGGACCTGCTAATCTAGGCTAATAATAGGTTTTTCACCTATCGTAACGTTTTACCTAGTCTAGCAAACACTTAAAATTCTAAGAACTTCAATGCACCAAAATACCTCTGTGTGTTGTAATTAGTAATATCATAAAAATACATTGCTTATCATATGTATTTATTTTTTGTTTCTCCCTTTCTCTCCAATGCTGGTGTTAGGAGTCTCTTGGGTTCCCTCAGTGCGAGGCAGCCGAAGCATTTGACCTGAGATACCAGGGTTGAGTGATCGGCCCAACGCCAATGATGAAGAGATGGAACGTGTAGTAATTGGTGGAATGGTGATGGAGGAAACCGGAGGACCCGGAGGAAATCCACCCCAGCTTCATGTTGTCTACAACAAATTCCACTTTGGGTCACCTGGGATCGAACCCAGGCCGCCTAAGTGAGAGCCAAGCAGTCTAACTACTCAGGCATGGGGCGGCCTTCATATGTATATATTTGTGTTTAACAAAAACAAAGTAAGAAAGTTGACTTTCAGTACTTCTTAGAAACATTGAAGTATGTTTAGTGCATGGGTGTGATAAATAAACGTCTTTTACAATAAGATAATATGCTTTGAATGACGTTATGTATATTGCAACACTGCACTTCAATGTCTGTAGCTTGACATATGTCAAACATTATTAATTTACTAATTAGCACTCTGATAATCTCAATAAAGCTGTATATTTTGATTTACAAACTCGGATGATTTGACAAACATTTTGGGGTATATCGTGAGTTTTCTCCTTTCTGACAAGTTACAATCGATAAAGCCAGTGTTAAGAGAAACACACCAGTTTTGCATTTTGTTTCTTCATATATTGACAGCTGAATCTCATTGTGGAAAAAATATGAAAACGTGAGAATAAAAGAATAAAAGGAGCCAACAGATTAATATAATCTTCAGAAATAGATTTACTATAGCTATCTCCATAGACTGGCAGTTACAAATGTACTGTTACAGCTCTACTCCTACAGTGGCACTGCCATTAGAATGCCAACTCATATGGTTCCAGTTGCCAATCTTTTAAATAAGTTAAAAATAATTTAATAAAAGATACATTGGTTAGAAAACTGTGTCATAAACCTGAAGATAATATAGAGGCTGCATCATCGTATGCAAGCCGTGGTCTCTGGTTGTTGATTCACGTGGGAGGTCCAACTAACTGTGCCACCTTCAAGTTCTGTCGGGTGCCCTAAAGTCTCCATTTTTACTGACCTTTGCAGTCTGGGATGAAATAACATGCAAATAAATCACAACGAAATAACCAGCCCACTACTTCATTTTCGTCATATGTTCCAAAGAAACTTTCCTGAATTTAAAAGTGACGCTGCCCCTGAGTTGTTGCATCTAGTGTTGCAACTGTGCGTGGGCGTAAACTCAAGTTTTGCGTGGTTTTATATCACCATGAGCCCCACCCTCCCCAAGGCATCTCTTACTGGCAACAGTTGCGTATCAATTAACGGAGCTACTCCATATGGTTCCAAACGGAAACATGATGAACCACCACCTTTATTTCATAAAAACAATTAAAAACGGCAGTCTAGACCGGTGTTAGCTAACGCCCGTGTACAAGGGATGCTCAAACTACCGTGCCAAATCAGGCAACGCAGGAAACTCGCCTGCTTGTCAAAAACTGTTAAACAAAATATGAAACTTAATCGTGGAGAATTCGGAGCATAGAAAAAATTGTTGGATTTTCTGGCAATAGCTTGAGAAGACTTCATTCGGAAGAAAAATTGTGTAACCTTGCAATTCGGAGTACATTAAGCAACGACTAATGAAAAAAAAAAAAAGGTAAATTTACTTCAAACACATATTTTGTATACGACATTGTTTAACATCAGCCATTTCCAGTAATGATCTGAAGAGCTCAATACTTTTGTCATCGTTTCCAAAACCCAGTCTATTTTGCAGTTGGTTCTACGCAAAAATTATGGTATTTTGAACATCCATTTCTAAATTATTTTACTATCACCGTATGCTTTGTATCAGTAACACAACGGTAATGTAACAGTTTCAGGAACTTTAATCTGGTGTGTGTAATGTTGAATGCCCGCCTTTACTACATGCGGCACCGCAGGCGGTGACACTGATGATACACGAGATGAAGATGGAGCACCGGTGGAATGAAATGGCGGGGGAAACTGGAGATCCCAGCGCCGAATTGTTCACCATAAGCTCACTTTGCGGTCACCTAGGATCGAACCCGGGCCGCCTTGATTAGGCCGTTAATCTCTATCAAATGAAGTACAATATAGATAAAAAAAGTGAAGTTCAGTAAGAATAAATTGTATACCCACCAATATCTGAAAGACGATAGAGAAAGTCATGTGAATTTGATATATTAGATTCCTCTTTTTTGTAGTGTTTTATTACATGCAGCACCGCAGGCGGTGCCCGCCTCAGTAGCGTAGATGGTAGCATGTCTGCCTCACGTTCAAGAGCTCCCGAGTTCGAATCTCGGTTAGGTTGAGTTACTGGATAAAGTTCTTTCCGGAGTTTCCCTTATCCTGAAAGACGAACGTCGGATAGCTCTCAGCTCCATGGAACTCGGACGCGTTTGAGTTTGAACATCATTTACCTTGGAGGACCTAAATTACCACAAAAAAAACGCAAGCGGTGACACTGATGATACATGAGATGAAGATGGAAAACCGGTGGAATGAGATGGCGGGGGAAACCGGAGATCCTGGAGAAAATCCGCCCCTACGCCGCTTTGTCCACCACAAACTTCACATGCGCTCGCCTCGGATCGAACTTAGGGCGCTTTGGTGAGAGTCTAGTGGTATAACAACTCGGCCACGGCGTGGTCACCAGATTCCTCGGTTTCCTACTATCTTATGGGTTTTCCTTTTGATGAAGTAGTGAGTCTCTAAATAGGAACAGAGCTTTTTAGATAGTGATTTTCTGAGGTAATAAGCAAGTTAAATTAGTTTATGTATAATCGTAATTTACCAGAATTAACTTAGGATAGGCATTGTATGAGCTCCAAATTTTTTTTTTAATTTATTTATTTTAGGTTGCATGAACAACTAGGTCATGAACGACCATGTGGATATAGAAACAAAATTTATATTGTGGTTCATTACAAATATATTGGAAACAGCACTTGAACAATAACAGTAATACAGTATGGTAAACAATTTTTAAATCAATGATAGTAGAAGGGTATATTGGCTTTGCAAAACTAAAAGTATATATATACATTACATTATACGTCACAGCGAGACATTGGTAGCTTAATGCTATGTATAAATTGAATGGTGTTGGAAACAGATGTGTCATTGTTTAGTGCTTCCCTTTGTTGTGAAGAAACTTTCAATTTTTGTATGTAAGGTTCTAAATATTTACATTCAAGTATATATTTTGTTGTAAATATTACACTACAATAATTACACAAAGTGGCTTGACCTTTATTTAGGATGTGCTCATGTGATAATTTCGAATGACCAATTCGTAACCGGATATAGATTATCTGGTCCTTTCTGTTCTTTAGGTATATTTGATTATCGTTGATAATTGAGTTTATGCTTTTTGAAAGCTTATTGGGGCAGTTTATTATGAAAAATGCTTTGTTTTTGTGGGCTTATGTACTTACTGTTTTCTCCTTTAAGGTCAAGAAAAGAGTATCCAATCCACAACAAAGAACATTTTAGACGCTTTCTGCCTTTTGCGTGTAATTGAAGAATCAAAGAAACAGAAGCTGCGCTTGCGAGCTTTAATTAGCCTAAAGGAAAACATAATATATAAGTATTCGACAACTAAAAATACTATTTTTAGAGAATATAATAACACAACGCACATTGACAAAGTATTTTATTTTACACGAAATAAAAGGCATCACAATTTACGGGCCAACCTAATGTTTGAAAACTACAATTTCTGAAATAATTGAACTGCAGTTTATTATACATCTACTGCACTATTTTTGGTGAGATTAATTACCTGTCCCTGTTGTGGAGTGACGGACATTTTCTGTCTGGTACCTTTGTCCTTGTTTCAGTAATTCATTGATGTTCCAAAGACTGCCACCATCTGCTTCAGGAAAACTTCCTGTCTCTCCTCCCTACCTTTTCCCTAATCCCGGATATTTTTACTGCCTTTAATTGTATTACGGCGTCGCCTTTGAAAACCTGCGGAAGTGTAGTTTTGGTAAAAATTAACCGTAGATAATGGTCTGGGAAGGTGGAGGGGGTGGAGAAGATCCACAACAATGAGTTCTCTGTCTTTCCTTTGTGAGACAAATCACTGAATGAGACATGGCTGACCGTGAAATCGCACCGTAAACTCTTTCTTTATGCGGAAAACCTTTAAATGAGAAAAACGAATGGTTCCAATGGACCGTGTTTATGTTTACCCTTGAGGATACCGTAGCTACAGCAACTCCCAGCATTAAATAGCAGAATCCTCACAACATTTCGGCATGGAATGCTGTCTCATTATATAGTAAAAAGAAACCTTTAAGCGAAACGTTGAAACAAACAATGGACGATTCATTTAGGCGTCGGTCTTAACCGAATATAATGTCTGGCGTGTATTCAACGGTTTGTTTACTGGTCCTCTCATCTCAAGGAAGCAAAGTTCTTAGATCACAACCTCTGGTTCAAGTGTAAAAGCATTTCTTATCATATATAGGATCAGCACAAAACATACAAATATAACCATGTAATTTTCTCTTGAGTATTACTCATATTCATGTCTCTCATTACAATGCTTATAGAAAAACTTAATTTTGTATACACTTCTTACCATTTATGTTTACTACGTGTAAAGGGAGAAAACGTATCTACAAAAATTCGCAACACAGAGATGTTTACCTCAGCTTATCGCAAATATACGGTGAGTCCAGTGTATGTATAGTCTGTTCAGATGTAATCATGTCTTCTGGACAGCAATGTGTCAAACATCGACAGGCGCGAGAAAGCATATCATATAGGTACACGTAATCCTTGTTTCACATAAGCTTGCCCTGTATCACCTCTCATTGGCTGCTATTGTAGTATAGACTGTTGTGCGGTAAGAATTAGTTTGCTATTTAACATGGTGATATATCTTTATATGCTGAAGAAAATTGTCAAATTTATATTTTCGTAACTGTTTGAATTAATTATATTACACAACAGAGTTCATTTATCTGAAATGCATGTTAATTCTTAAACGAAGTAAAGAGGAGGTTCCTTTGCTCTCAAGCACATGGTACCATAGCACGTGATTTAGCGGTAGTGATGACATATTTGTTTATATGACTTTTACACTGACCTTGTTTTGAACTGGATTAGTCATATATCGCCATTCGAAGGTGTGTTGTGCCGAGTGCGAGAGCTAAATTATTTTATTGATCGTTTATTGCGCGTGTACTTATTATATGTATAATGGCAGAGTCTACCGCCAGTTTTTCGCTAAAGCATTGCAAGGTAAAGCCTTTACAAAGCGGCGAAAAATGAATTGCGGTGCATGTATTTAATGCACTCACAGAGAATAATCCGTCTTTGTCAGTGAGAGAAGTCGAACAGCTGTGCTCTGAACTTACAGGTGTGTTAGATGCTTAGGAACATCGCGACGTGAAATTGAGACAACAAGAAAACTTACCACTCCAGGGGCGATATTGCTGTGTGACGAAGACGTTATTTAAGGACAATCAGATTGTACTGGGATACAACTCGCAAAATATACTACCTTGACGAGACTTGGGTGAATGAAGGACACACGACAAGTGTGGCGCGACACGACTTTTAAGACTGAAAGACAAGCAGTTTTGCAAGGTATGTGTGCTGGTTTAAAAAATTCCAGTGGAAAAGGCCGGAGGCTTTTCATTATAAACTTGTTTCAGTTTTATTGTTGAATTATTCAGTTTCAACTTGCTCAGTTTCATTATAAACTTCATTATTTTTGCATGCCATCATATTCTTATCTGTATGATCTTATCTATCTTCCTGGAAATTATTATGACGTTTACTGCAGGTTTAAATGTGACGAGAAGGCACCACCTATGTCCTATGGCGCGAAAGCATTAGCCAATTAGGGTGAGGGGGAAAGCAGTTGCACGAGGAGTGATACATGTCAGCGGGGCAAGGTTATGTGAAACAGAGATTAGCTTCTAATTGCTCTCTATTTGTATTTCGTAACTTGCTGTACGTCAACTTCCCACTAATTTACTCCTCTAATCGACCAATAAGACCCGATAAGAGACGATGGCAGCGCTGGTCACCTGAAGGTCGATACGCCTCAAGGCTTTGTTTCGACGAATGCTTAACGTCTGGCCCCTCAAAATCCAACCTCTGCGGTCCTCGTCCCGAGGGGTGGGCAACAGGAATTAGGGGACTGACTGATGGGGTGATGTACGGCGGGGACTTGGTGTACCCCAGGACCGCTACGGCTGCCGAGAAGGCCCATCAGTAACCCCGAAAACTGGCAGAAGAGGCTCTGGTGTAATCCTCATCCACATCTTCACCCTCTCACCCCATTTTGGATGTGCCACGTTTGACACCACTAGCGTTAAGCTTCTTCCTCTTCTAGGTTTATTGTTCCCTTATAGTTGTAAGTGTGTAGGTTTATAAACTCATGTCTCACCAGCAGGGATCTTTCCTCTCTCCGTGGTTCCTGTCCCACGGTTTTCAGCGCAGCTTTCAACTTGTGTGCTCCCCGGAGGTCTCAAGCGTGAAGGTTGAGTGGACCCTCCTCACTACCCCTTTTGTGCGATATTAGGTGCGGAGCCGTTCCATAGCCATGTACACCCACGTAGCCCCTCCGGGGGCGGGTCGTCTCGGATTCCTCGACGGCCGGTTTCGTCGGGGTGCACGAGAGGACGCGACGTGTTACCGCTGCTTGGGGCCCGATGTAATCAACCACAAGTCCCCTGAATCCACGTTGGCTCTGTTGAGACCACGTGGCCTAAAGTGGGGAGCCACTGGTGGTTATTCCAGTGGTAGGGGCATGAAGTCGGGCCTGCCTATGGTGAAAGTATCGCATACCGGTCAGTAGTGATAGTCGGAGGGTAACTCCTCTGAAGTACTCTCTGAGATCGGGCCTGAGGTGGGTACCTCAGGCCGGCACAGACCGGAAGATTCTGGTGTCTTTGCTTTTTTCCCCCGGATGGCAGGCTGACGCCGACGGTTCCGGAAGGGGGACCTATCATCATGGCTCCTCTGCGCACACCTTCTTCAACCCCACGTTTTTACGTAATGCGCTTAAATTGTGAAAGTAAGAATATGTCCCATGTGAATCCCTTTTACATCCAACGCGAACTGGATAAGATCTGTGGCCCAGTGAAGAACGCTACGCGGTGCAAGGATGGCAGTCTCCTCATTGAGATCGCCCAAGACGTCCAGGCAGGCAAACTTCTTAAGGCTAGTCTCTTGGGTTCCTACCCTATCACAGTGGAGAAACATAAAACATTGAACAGCTCTCGTGGAGTGGTCACCACCTCGAGTCTGGACGGGCTCACAAATGAGGACATTGTAAACTGTCTTTCGGACCAAGGAGTAACGTCAGCTTTCAGATTAATCGGAAAGAAGGACGACCAACCGTTTCCCTTACGCACGGTCTTCCTTACTTTTGAACGTTATGTCCTTCCGTCCTTCATCCAGTGCGGTTATGAGCGTGCACCGGTGAGGCCCTATGTACCGAACCCCATGCGTTGCTACCGCTGTCAGAAGTTCGGACATACGCAACAGCGATGCACCGGTTCGCCCATTTGTCCTCGTTGCGGCCGCGATACTCATGACGGCTCCAATTGCACCCAGGACCCCACATGTGTCAATTGTGGAGGCGCGCATCCGTCGAACTCGCGCGATTGCCCCCGTTTTCTGGAAGAAAAGCACATACAAGAACTACGTGTAAAGGAAAACCTCACCTTTCCAGAAGCAAGAAAGCGCTATTCTGAACTCAAGCCGACCACCAGCCTGAACTTTGCTGCCGCTGTCCGCAAATCCGTTGAGAAACATGATGCCGTAGTACAAACCTGTCCTGGCGTTCCCTCTCGTGTTTCCACAGGGGTGCAAACTACTCCACCAATAGAGCAATCTAGCCGCACGACCAAGAAAACAGCGTCTCCTCGAAGCCCTAAGCGATGTGGTGCTTCACGGGCATCTCGGAGGTCTTCCTCAGAAGACTCTTCCGAGAAAGAACACGATCGGCACTGTCCATCTCCGCCGATCTCGACTTCTAACCGGTTCGAGTTTCTCGAACCGAAGTTCTCGGTTGGGAAGGGTCCACCGCCGGTGGAAGACATGGACTTGGAGGACCCTAGCGCCACTACTCGGTCGAATGTCAAAAAGCGACAAGATGAAGCGGCTAAAAAGGTGTTAGCCCGACACCTAAGAAAAAGGGCAAACTTGTTCGGCCACCGCAGTCCTCCACTTAATCCCTTTAACCTTATCCTACCGTTTAAATGGCGATTATCCAGTGGAACATACGTGGTCTTAGGGCACATCACCCAGAGCTTGACTTGGTTCTTAATAAGCACGACCCCCTAGTAGTTTGCTTGCAGGAGACTAAACTGCGTCCTCAGGATTCCTTTGCACTAAGGCGGTATACTCCCTTCCGGTGTGATCTTGCCCCGGAAGAGGGTATTCCGGCACATGGAGGGACGATGATTCTGGTCAGAGATGACGTATATGTGGACGTGATACCTTTACGCACTAAGATCCAGACCGTTGCTGCCCGTATAGTACTGCCGACGATGGAGCTGGTTATCTGCAACATGTATATTCCACCCTCAGATGACCTATCACTTACCATGCTCCAAGATCTGGTTGTTCAGTTACCTACCCCATTTCTGTTGGTGGGGGACTTCAATGCCCATCACCCTCTTTGGGGCTCAACTCGAACTTGTGCCCGGGGTAGAGTTCTCTCCGATTTCCTGGACAATAACAACCTGGTTCTCCTGAACACCGGAGAACCTACTTTTCTTTCCGATGCCTTCAACACCTTTTCGCATCTGGATTTTGCAGTATGCTCGCCGCAGTTAGCAGTGTCCCTCCAATGGAACGTCATCTCTGACCTCTACTCCAGTGACCACTTCCCGTGTCTCATTAGTCTCCTAGCACAAAACGTGTGTTCCACCCGCTTGACTACCTGGCGTTTCGATAACGCCAACTGGGACCTTTACACCCAGTTGGCGGTATTTAGTTATGAGGAGCACGCCTCTGTTAACGAGCTCGTAGAACATCTTACCGAGCGAATACTTGTCGCCGCAGAACGGTCTATCCCGCGTTCGTCTCCCAATCCCCATCGCCGTCCTGTGCCATGGTGGACGGATGACTGCCGGTATGTAATCCGAGCTCGTAGGCGTGCCCTTAGGGTTTTCCAACGCAATTCCACAATGGAGAACCTTATTCATTACAAGAGGATGCGTGCCAGGTCTCGGCAAGTAGTTAAGGACTGCAAAAAGAAATCATGGACTGCTTTTGTTGGGTCTTTTAATCGCCATACACCTTCTTCTGTTGTGTGGGATAGGTTAAGGCGCGTGGCTGGAAAATCGACCCACATTCCCATTGCTGGTTTGAAAACTCCTTCAGGCGTCGTTGTGGATCCACTGGACGTGGCTAACACCCTTGGGCATGCCCTTGCTCGGGTATCTAGCTCAGATCACTATGCACCTGAGTTCCTCTCAATTAAGCATCAGGTGGAATCTCAAGGTTTCTGCTTTCTATCTAGAAACCTTGAAAACTACAATCGCCTGTTCACGATGGCAGAGCTAGAACATGCACTCTCATCTTTCCGAGCGTCTGCTCCAGGACCAGACGGAATCCACGTGCGCCTTTTACAACATCTCTCTCCCGAAGGGAAGGCTTTCCTACTCGAGGTCTATAACCGTATCTGGGTTGACGGCAGTTTTCCTGACAAGTGGCGGGAGGCCACCATCATTCCAATTCTGAAACCAGGGAAGGACCGACATCTGCCTTCCAGCTACCGTCCCATTTCCCTCACCAGTTGCGTCTGCAAGGTGATGGAACGCATGATCAATGGGCGGTTGGTGTGGTGGCTAGAAACTCACAACTTACTGACGAACATCCAGTGTGGTTTCCGACGTCGCCGTTCGACAATTGACCACCTCGTGTCGATGTCGACACAGATCATGAACGGTTTTTTGCAGAACTATCAGACCGTCGGCATATATTTCGACCTCGAGAAGGCCTATGACACGTGTTGGCGTGCAGGTCTGTTACGCACCCTGCACAGCTGGGATATTCGGGGACGCCTACCCGTGTTTCTTCGGGAGTTCATGAACAGTCGTGTGTTCCGGGTTAGGGTCGGCTCGGTTTTATCAAACCTTTTTATCCAAGAAAACGGGGTCCCACAGGGATCGGTACTAAGTGTTACACTGTTTGCTATTGCGATTAATTCTATCTCTAACTGTGTTCCTCGAGGGGTTTCATCGTGCTTATTCGTGGACGATTTCGCCGTCTACTGTACTTCTCAGCGTACTCCGTTTGTAGAGCGTCGTCTACAGCAATGCTTAGACAACCTTCAGGACTGGAGCTCTAAGAACGGCTTTAGGTTTTCCACTGAGAAGACAGTCTGCGTTAACTTCTGGCGCCGCAAGAGTCGGTTGCCACCCTTCCTCCGACTAGGTCGCCATGTTTTACCATTTGCCGATGGAGCGAGGTTCCTCGGACTTGTTTTCGATAGAAAGCTTAGCTGGTCGTCGCATATAGCGCAGTTGAAAGCACGATGTGAGCGTTCTTTTAACATTTTGCGGATACTTGGTGGGAAATCGTGGGGAGCGGATCGTGCAGTGCTGCTTCGCCTGTATCGCACACTGATTCGCTCCAAGCTGGACTATGGGTGCATCGTTTATGCTTCAGCTCGTCCATCTGTTCTGAAGAAACTAGACACAGTCCATAACTCCGGCCTACGTTTAGCTACGGGGGCGTTCCCAACTAGCCCAGTTGTTAGCCTGTACGCCGAAGCGGCAGAACCACCTCTGCATTGTCGGCGGGTCTTTTTGCTGGGGAATTATGGCTGTGAGCTGAATAGTATGCCATTGCATCCGACTTTTGCACCCTTTTTCAACACCTCCTTCGACGTCCAGTATGCGAACACCCGTGTAAAGCCTAAGCCTCCGGGTTTTCGCTTCCGGGAGCTCCTTGCGAAACATGGACTCGTGCTGCCTAGGATGCTCCCTGCAGGCGAAAGGGTGTACCCCCCTTGGTTGCGTGCAGCAGATCACGTGGATCTTGGCATGACGCCGCACAGCAAATCGACGACGCCTATGATTAGTATCCGCAGATTATTTTTAGAATTTTTATCGGGCTATCAGGATTTTAACCTAATTTTTACTGACGGGTCAAAATGCTCTAGCGGTGTAGGATGCGCATTTGTCCATGGGGCCGAACCCTTTACATTCGGTCTCCATGGCAACACTTCCGTATACACTGCAGAGCTGACTGCAATATATCGAGCCACTTTATATGTTCGCCGCCGAAAGTTGGGTGACTGCCTTATTTTAAGTGATTCCCTCAGCGCACTCCAGAGCCTGCGTGAGCTGTACAACCACCATCCTCTCGTACAGCGTATCCAGGATGCCCTCTACGTCCTACACGCTTCGGGCGTTAGCGTGGTTTGTGCATGGGTTCCTGGTCACGTAGGCTTGCGGGGGAATGAAATGGCGGATTCGGCAGCCAGATTGGCAACCATAGACCCTAGTGTAACAATTTCATCTGTGACCGCGGAAGACTTTCGGCTTGTTGTGCGTAGGGCGGCGCTCTCGTGCTGGCGCGATGAGTGGTCTGCTCTCCGTGACAACAAGCTCCGAACAGTAAAGGAGCTTCCGAATCACTGGGTGACTTCCTGTCGCCAATCGCGGCGGGAAGAAGTTATTTTGGCTCGTTTGCGTCTTGGCCATTGTCATTTTAGCCACAGTTTTTTATTAAACCGGACAGCGGCTCCAGTTTGCCCGCTCTGCGGTGCCGAGCTGTCTGTGAGTCATTTATTTTTAGATTGTTTTAGACTAGCCCGTCTCCGCAGGTCTCTCCAGCTGCCGGCCAGCTTGGCAGAGATACTCGCGGATGACGAGACGGCGGTGGGCAAAGTTTTAGCGTTCATTTTATCAACAAATTTTAGGATTTAGCCCTAAAATTTTGGCTATTTTTACCATTTTATCTCCTTTATGGTTTTAATTGTCTTAGTTTCCATTTTAGTCTTTGCCACATCTTTGAGCATGAGTGTTATCTTTATTTCATTTGATTTATTGCATTTGTCTTTTAGTCTTTCTCGTTTTAATTAGATTTTAAACCCACTGGTTTTTTAAAGGGCGCTGATGAGCCAGTAGTTGAGCGCCCCTAAACACCATCATCATCATCATCTTAACGTCTGGGTAGTGCTTAGACGCGTGTTCTGGTGGTATGTTGGCACGTTTATACTAGCGCCAACCTTAGTTTATATGGCGATGTAAACAAGGCGGGAATATGTATTACTCCGTGGGCGACTGTGATTGGAAAGAATTTTCGCGCTATTTTATTCCATATGGCCAAATATGCGCTGTCATCGAACTTAAATGCAAAGTTTTAGTTTGCCGTTTTCTATGTTTTTAGTAACTTATGCGGTAGGACTTTAGATTAAATGTAAAGGACCGTGTACTGTGCAATATATTTTTCATTTTATTTACTAAGAAGTGACTGATTGCTTACGACGGTTACTCAAATATTTGATTTTTTTTTTCATATAACCTCAACTCATTTATAAATTAAAAATTAAGGCGCGGAATAACAGAGCTAAATAACTGCGCGTATCTACTTTGGCAATGACTTGGAAATTCTACTGGCATGCAACTGAAACAAAATCTATTTTATAACTAATTCGAATCTGACAGGTACGAATTTCTTAAACGACTTCCACTTCCGAAGCCACAAAAATATATTTCACACTCAACAACTATATTTTTCTGTTTCTGTTGATAAATTCAAAACTTGTGTCGCGAAGAATGGTGTGGAAGCTTCTCTTTTTCAAAGCTCGGCTAATTTGTATCATTGTTTACTGCTTGAAGCATTTTTGTAATTGTTGCGTTTCATTTTTTTTCTTTCTTTCTTTTCTTTTTTTTTTTTTTTTTAAAGAAGCTATGAACCTTGCAACAAATAGCGCTTTGAATAGATTCATCATATTCGCCTTCCACAACTGGCTTCTTTCTCTTTCAATTTTTTGTGAAATGTTTTCCCAACTTCACTTCGAGCTGCATTAAGACTTATCACTGAAACACTGGTATATTCTGCTGACAAATTAATGTCTTCCCTTGCTAAATTCGGGCACTTTTCACACAACTTGCAAAACACCTTCAATCCTATAATTTGTTCTTCACCACTTTTTAACTGTTTCACTCTGTGATGTTTGCATATTGCATGGAACTAGCCATGTTGTGCAACTGATTCTCTCGCTTCTTTCTGCTTTTAAACCGCGCAAGCGCCGCGTGCACTCTGATTAATACATACAAGTTAGGCTTACTGTGTCAATTAAAATGCCAATTAATTACCGTTTGATTGTTCCATTTGTAATAATGTGAAGTTGTTTATATATTTTACACTAGATAAAAGGTCTTTAAAACTGATTTTCGTACTATATTTTTTCATCCACATAGAGTTATAAGGCTAAACAGCAAATGATGTCAAACACGTACTCGTGCTTTTTTTTACATCATACCATAAACGGAGGACGGCGCCAGTATTCAGGGAGCTGGGAGAAAAGTTGAAAGCTTAAAAAACAATGGACTCTCGCTCATACGGATTTCTTGAGACAGAGAAATAGTACGACATGCAGAAAGGGAAACATTTTCCGATTCTATTGGCTTTGATGAAATACACTTATCTTGAGTCGTATAAAAGTGATGTTCGGAAGCTGAAAACCAATAAAAACTGGTTATTCTTCTCCTTTTCTTAATTTATATGCTGACTCTTATCAAAATTCCACAGTAAATTGCAAATCGTGTTGATGAGTGCGACATTGTTAGAAAATATTGGACACCTGGGCACTTTACTGCTATGTGTTGATATCTGCATTTGATAAATCATAATTTTATACATTTTTCATAACCTTGAGAAACGAAATAACACCACTTAATGTCACTAAGTGTACTACTTACTCAGAACAACCACAAAAATATAAACAGTCAATTTCTTCTTTATGATTTCTCATACCTTATTTGAAAATACAGTGACAGATACTGAAAAAGAGGTATGTCATCGAAAACTTTTTGGAAAATTACAAGCATCAAAATCACAAATATATTGTATAAAGTATGATTGGTACATTTCAAAAGCTGGGTTGCAATCTAAGTGTGAAAGTACATTTCCTGTACTCTCATTTAGATTCTTTTCCAGAAAAATCTCGGCTGTGTCAGCGAGGAGCAGGCTCAACGATTTCACCAGGACATGAAGAAAATGGAAAGACGTTTATTTTAAGGCAAAATTTAAAAGGAAATGAAGTAATTCTGAAATGTATGCAGATGTTCAGAACAGATGTGAAATATTAGTTCATTATGAAGAGTATTGATATGAAATATTATCAGCCTTATTAAATATTTGCAGAAATCAACCAGTAAATATCACGTTAGAATTGAAATTCTACAGTATAAATTAAACCTGTCTAAACTCTGGAGAATTTAAGAAAAACGACTTAACATATAACTGCTTAAAATGTGAAGAAATGTAAATTAATAATAAACAGTGCCTATATACTTAGTTATATAATTTTAAATCTACGCTTTCTGTGTATATTGCATGGTTTCTAAGCTATAAGAAATATGAAGAGAATTAAGAAAATATCAGACTACTTATTCAACATTAATGTTACACAGGGTAAAGTTCCACTGTTCAGCTTAGATGTACTGCAGGTATTTAAGGATAAATTAAACTGACTGCGTTTTCAGAAACTAACGAAACAATACAATCGATTGTTTTGCAATTCTTTCTCGGTGTACGGGATTTATTTGTCCACTCGATCCTATAACTTTCGCCATCCGTAAAAGTCACAGTACTTCCAGTGAATTGTATAAGAAGTACATTTCACAATCTACTTTCTTTGATGTCGAGAAACCCGCCCAGTCCTGGTCACGTTCGGCTGTCGGTTAGTGGCATAAGAAACGTTCGAAGCGCTTGCCAAAATTGAACCAATGCCTGTTATTCGTCTGGTTATTTTAATTGAAACCGCCAATCCTTTAGAAGGGTTATAGAATAATAATGTTACTTTCACTTTTCAAGCACTTAATTATATTGGACATATGAGGTTTTACAGGAAATTCATTTTTGATACTTCCAGGATTATAAAAAAAAAAGACAAAAGGAGACAAAACAGTTTTAGGAACGCTTATGTGTGTATGTGTCCGTGTAAGTAGCGTAACACAAAAACGAAAGGGTGATTAAACACAAGAATTAGTATTTATGTTCAATATCTTCCGAGGATGCGATATGGACATTTCCAAAAAGACATCTCTCCACACCAAATTGCCATGTATATGGAAACTTTCTCGAAAAATTTGATCTTCTGAAAAATAGCTCTAGCGATTTTGATTAAAATTCCATATGATTAAGGTATTTTAATAGTAATTAAATGTCTAACTATCTTCAATTTTGTAGAATCAACCTCTGAATTCCTCTTCATTTTGAATAATATTTGCTTAACTGGTAAATTGTAAATTACAGACAAAATATTACTGTTCACCAGTTTAATATCGTTAAATCAGACAACTAACTTCATTTTTTCATTTAACTAATTTCTGGTGCAGTTAATGATTCTCGAGGTATCCATTGTTCTTGTTTTGTATTTTATATTTACAGATACTTCTCTCAAATGCTAAAGTGATCATTATTCGTTCATTTTTCTGCCTCTTGGCTACATAAATAAAACGAAATTTCAAAGCATCACATATTGGCCAGGTCTTGAAAGATTTGATCTCTCTTGAGTCTACTGTATTCTCTTCCCTGCGATAACTCTTGCAGATGTTTTCTCCTTCAATATTAAATAGAAGAGTAAGAGTTCAGCTATTTGTCTATTGTTTCTTTTTTAATTAAGGGGTTTCAAATCGTATATTTCAGAAAATACCCATATTGAAATGTTCATTTAATGTAATGTCATCTATGTTAGCCCTAGGAATGAGGGCTAATAATACATAATAATAAAAAACTGTATATACCAATTAGAGAGGCTATTTGTAAGAAAAAGAGTGTTTTCAAAGCATAATTCAAGAAACATGGATGTTTAATGACCGAAAAAAGAAAATTATCTCATTGGTAAACGCATATCTCAAAATTTAAATAGAATAACAAATTATCTGGTTCCTATTTTTATGGAATAGGTAAGCATCGTATCCTCAAACGATAATTAATACACTAAATTTGAGAACTACAAATAAATGTGAGAAGGGACGATTTCAGGGATTGTGGGCCATCATCTTCTACGCACAAAGCCCTTGAATTATTCATTCTGGAATTGACAATGGCTGGGAAATTCTTCATTAAATAATACAGATAAGCATTACGTGTTTCCAATTAAAATCAACTTTTACAAAAATAAACCTTGCTTATTATTTAATAACCTAATTAATATTTAAAATGGTTTATTTCCTGAATGAAAAATACTTGATAGTCGTAGAATAATTGTTTCTTAGACAAATTACAGTCCCTAAACTGAACTATTATAGGAGTCATTTGATAAAATGTTGTGAAAAAATGTATTTACTAAAAGTTAATCAAAACAAAAATATGCTGGAATGACCACTTTATTTTCAACATACCTCTAAAGCATTGCTGATTTCTTTGCAACCAAGTTCAGTTCCAAATAGCACTACCACGTTCACAAATTATCCAATACCACTATCTATTTCCCTATTAAGTTGCCTTAAAACGTATATTTGGACCATTGGGCAATGACTTTGCATGCAAATTGCATCGCTTAAACTTCAACAATCACAATGTATTAATGATTTAATTGCAGAATTATTTCATGTACCTTCTGATATATTTGTCTTTATTTTATTGCAATCGATTAATTTTGGTACAATGTTTTTACAGTATCTAAATTTCGGCTCAGACTTATGAGTATTTCCGATGACTGACTGTGCAAGACAACATGCGCTAAGTGTACACTCGATGTTCGGTGAGTTTTTATGACTATCGATATACACCTGAGGTAGCTCAAAGAAGGCTGTTTTCTCTTGTGTAAACCCGAATATAGAAGATGATTCAGTTGTTCATACCTCAAGCAGAAGCACAAACATCGAATCTGCATGTGTTTAGACGTTGCAATAGACAGTAGATGCAGAAAGTAAAATTAAAACTTGAGGGTTTATTTTCGTCACCAGGAAAGAAAGCAAAAGCAATTATTAATCTTACTGGACTAAATTTGGGGAGGTAAGGTAAAAGGACACCCTCATATGTACAAAATATTACAGAAGTACAAAAATAGCATAAAGCTCTGAATATTAAGTAAACAATACGCCAGTGTGCTCAGTTTCGTCAACAGGTGAATGTCTACAGGCAAGATCTAGCACCAGGAAAGCTCACATAACCTATAAATTAAAGCATATCTTTTGAGGTAAGTGCACTGAAATATAGCTAGGAAATAGAATAATTTAGTATACGATTACCTTGAGCCATATTTCATTTTATTATTTAAAATAGATGTTAGTTTTGGAGCTCAATATAAATCGTTTTGAGGCGGTCCGGCCCGTAGCGAACCACGTCGAGCTCTCCCTTGTGCTCAACGCCTCACAATTAAGGATTGGTGGCGTGCGGAGGTTAAGGAAAGGGAGATTGTAACCGGTTCGAAGTGACTTGTAGCTCCCGCATGAGAACTCTCATCTGTATCTCAGGAAGTGGGTGCGGTTTTTTGTAATTTACGTCCTGCAACGTTAAGTCATATCGGACGATGAATGGAACGGCTGAAATGATGCTCAAATGAGCTCAGGGTTCATAGAACTTAGAGTTACCCGACATTCGTCTTTCAGGATAAGGAAAAACCCAGGAAAAACCTTATCCAGGTAACTCACCCTGACCGAGATTCGAACTCGGGACCTCTTGAACGTGAGGCAGACACTCTACCACTACGCTGAGTGGGTGCGTCCTGACTGGTTGTGGGTTGAATGTTGACACCTCGAATCTGGTATACAAAAGTTTATTGTTGTCCTTAGACTCCTTTGTTCACCACCGTAAAGTCGTGGTCCGTGTGGTTGCTGTGTTTAGCGTCACTGTATCCCGCGTCAATATTGTGTTGTGGTGCGCAGAGGCAATAGCACTGCGTAGTCGAACTAGATATATTTATCGTCTTCCCTATATATTACTCTTTGTGCTAACTCTCACTGGAGCGACTGTTAGATATTGCACTTTGTCTCGGTGCATGGTGCGGAAGTGTACTTGTTAGGCGGAGCCAAATACGCGTCCTTCTCACGTAGATCTTAGGACCGAAGTGTTCTTACTAGAAAAACCTACTTTCCGCCATCACTTTGAAGTAACCCTACTCTAGGTATTTCTCGTAGTTTGCAAAATCACATGAACAAATATCAATCTTCCATTGGCTGGTACCTATCCCCACTTACGATCAGTGTTCAGAATTTCCAGTTTCAGACCTAATATCAGAGACGCTTTATCTAACGTCCCGCATACAAAAATTTACGCGGAAGCATGCGTTCTGCGCGTCGGTCAAAATCTTAAAGCCTGTTGTCAGAAGCACGCATGGGATTTTAACAACGGGTTGGTTTCCGACTGGGTGGCACTAAATTTGCCTTGAGGGCAAAACAGACTACAGAGTAGGGTTGTTTGTTTACAGGGACTGCAAAGGGAGTTTACTGACCCTTGCAGAGTGGCCTTGTCACTGTGGCCGTCTCTGGAGTATTTGCTAGCATTATGGCATATATCTGTTCTGGTATACGTCATTTATTGATATTTATTCGTTTGTTTATGTTAAATGTCTTTCTGATATCAAGTTATATGTCGTCTCACTGTTCCCAGGTGACAGGGGCTGCGTCAGTTTGATCCTGAAGTGTCTCTAGTACAAGAGATTCAAGCTGCATTAGTGAGGAAGAAAACTATGCCTGAAATACTTGAATTTGTCGATTTGGGGTTAAAAGAGGTCCCGATTTTCAGTTATGTACTTGGAAAGCAATCTCTGGATACGTTTGCACATACACCAGAGAGACATATTTTGGCAATAGTGTTGTTAGAAGCATAGGGTTATTGCTATGCTTCAGCAAACATTACCTCTGCTAAAATTGTGTAAATTTTACAAAATGTCTGAATATTTCTATGCCTTATAAGTAGGTAAACTGCACTATTTTACTTGAGTACCTCAAATATAGAGGTTAGAGTAAACAAGCTACTTAAGTTTACCATGTCAGTTTTATTAGTGACAATAATTGGTAATTTTATTTCTTATATGTAGGTCTTCTAAGGGTTAACAAATAAAACAATACCAATAGCTAAAAAACCTAAATGCCGTTTTAATTTTATAGTTCTCTATTGAGTGCATTTTTTAAAAAGTAGTATAAAAATCAGAAAACCCCTTGGGGGCTGGGGAAACTGTAAGACAATTCACATGTTTATATACAAGTGCATTAGGACTGTACACATGTTAAGCCTCTTAAGTCTCTATCCAGATCAATAGACAATGATCAGGTGCTTTATTGCCTCAATATTCCTTCGCAGCTTCTTTCGTTTGTGATTCCGAACGTTGTAAATAAGCTAGGATTTTCGAGAAAGCCACTCACTTTGACACCTAATTTAGACGCAGCTTTCTCTAAGTTGTCTTAAAACTGAGTTCTACACTGTGGAAATTTGTGGCATGAGCTTAAACGTATAATTCCAGTATAAATATATTTATGTATGAAAACGTTATATGTCTTTAAGTTTTAAAAGTAAGCAAAGAGACAAGTAAATAGTTCACCACGGGAGGTCAAACGCCGGCTTCCAATATGACAAGCAGAGATGTTAATCACTGCAGTACCTACTACGAATTACCGTATACAATATTTTTATGTAGGCGGATTACGCCAGAACGCCATGCTGTGGATATTACCTGTCACTCTTTGCTGTGCTCGTGATTAAAGTACAACACGAGCACTTGGCCTTACCGGGAAGTTATGCCCCGGGCGATGCAGGGTGACAGAAATCAAGTCCATAGAGAAAAATCGGTATAGCCGAACGCCAAAAATTCACTCGTTGGAGGTCTTCCTCTGTAGTCCTCTAACAAGTATGCCCATGTGAATGGTTCTATTTACACCTGAAAAATAAAATGAACACAAAATAATTGCAAATAATGTGAATAAATTCAATCATGTTTGGAAATATTAAAATTCATTACAAGTAGTTATAAAATATTAATGTTTCAGGCTATGTTTTAAACAATGTGTATTCTTAATATATTCATGCTCGACCATGCCAGACTTTAGTATTTATACGATTGGTAACAGTACTTTAATGAACGTCATTAAAGTACAAATGTTCATTAAAGTATTAATATTCGACCAATCAGAAGGGGACAAGTAATATTGTGAAAGCTCAAGTATCAACTCGTCTCGTTTGGATCGACAACGATACTAACGCCAGTTTAGAGAAAGGTCAAAATATCTGACACTAGTAACAGTAACATTGAACTTACACTCCAGAAATTACGGCAAAAGCACTCAATGTTGCTAATAACTTGTGTTCACAAAAGTCAACAAAGATGTATGTTAAATTATATTCACAATTCATGGATTGGAGAATATCAAAAGGTCGTTCTCAGAAAATGTATTCCCTGTGTTTCGAAGAATTATCTCAAAATATGAAATCGTCGACCTTGTGGACACACTAATCTATTTTAAAATCAAACTCAATATTAGGCATCAAATTGACTTATCTAAATACTCAAAACTGAACAGCTTACTAAAACGTAAATCGGAGGGATGAAAAGGGAATAAGGCCAAAACATTTACACCTGATGATTTGAAAACATTTATAATTGAAGCCCCTGATGTTAAACCCTTCATGATAAAAGTAAGCTTCTTTTTCTAATGTTACCAATCTTTTGTTTTGGTGTCTTACGTAAAACTGTATCACACGTTAACAGCTGTTTATAGGTAAGTAATCAATATTTCTGAGCCTGCGTACTACGTACAACGGAGACAAAGCAATAACGATCGTAACAACACTCAAACCAGAAATGAATACTTTGAAATGAAAACTCTAATTTAGATACATGATCGAGCATAAACAAGAGTATGAAACTTGACTATAATTATAATTAAAACGTTCGTATCATAATTATTAAACTCGCTTCGATTTGCTTGCACGGTTAATAATAACACTCACGTTATGTATAAATATTCAGTATATTACATACGCTCAAATTATTTACATCAATGACAATGCTAATTCAATTTCTTTCCAACAGAATGCTCCTTATTATGCTTTTTAATAAAGAAATATATCTTTAGACTGCCAAAACTTTGTCCCACAAATGAATTGTGCATGCCATATCACTGAAAACATGTGTCAAACATAACATTTCCTAGAACCTACTATTGGACACATTTATAGCACAGTACAGGGTGTCTCTAAAGTCACTATCCATTTCAATGAAGGAAGACAGTGATTGAAAAATCAATATTATTTTGAAGTGTTACATATATTCTAGTGCCCATCTACATGACCTCCATCTAGCTCAAACACATTCGCCATCTTTCAGTAATGGAACGAAATGTAGTCTCTAACATGTCAACCGTATTTCGACCTGCTGTTTCCCTGATACGATTCCGTAACTCAGGCAGACCATTCACTTTGCTAGCGTACACTTTAGATTAGATGTACCCCCATGCAATAAAGGGGTGGTGAACAGGAAGCCCACAGCCGAGGTGAACCTCTGCCTATCCATCTCCCTGGAAAGGATCTGTTCAGGTAATCACAAACGATGTTTGCAAAATGTGGAGGCGCACCATCTTGCTGAAACACATCTGTATCCAGTATGCCACCCTCTTGAAGCTGCGGTTTAAGGAATAGTTCTAACATGTTGAGGTAGATGTTACCTGTTATTGACCTTTTGGCAAAGAAAAATGGGCCATACAGTTTTGCGTTTGTCATATCCAACCAAACATTGACTTTCAGTGTATCACGTTCCCACTCCGATGCCTCATGAGGTACTTCATATGCCCATATTCGGCTGTTGTGTCTGTGCACTTTCCCAAAAAAATGGAAAGTGGCTTCATCGGAGAATAATATGTTGTCCATTAAATGCTCATTCTCTACACATTCCAGGTGGCCATAACACATTGACCGACGATAGGTGAAATCCTCGTCCTCCAAGTGGTGCAGAACTTAAATGTGATACGGACGTTTTCGTAGAGTGAAACGTAGAATTTTCCACACTGTGTCGCGAGGGACGTTCAATTCCCTACTGAGGCGTCGAATTGATGCCTTCGGACTCCTATCACTGGCAATTTGAATCTGCTGCACTGTTTCTGCCAATACGTGTGGTCGTCCAGGACGTGTCTCATCACACACACACACACACACACACACACACACACACACACACACACACACACACACACACACACACACACACACACACACACACACACACACACACACACACACACATACACACACACTGCCGGTACGCTTAAATTTGTTCACAATTAGACGAATGTGTGCCCTTGTTGGGGCTGGTTTGTGGAATTTACGGGTAAATTCTGCTCTGGCGTCTTCATGTGACAATCCGCGTACCCGTGTACAAACAATGGCAACCCGTTCTTTTGTGCTAAACATCTTGCACTAAGATACCAGTATCTGCAAAGAAAAGAAACAAGATATTGCGTTTTCATTGAAATGGATAGTGACTTCAGAGACTGTATTTCTAAGGTAAGTAAACAAAGCAAAACTGTAACAAATTTAAATCTTAAGTTGTTACTTAGAGTAATCAAAAATCTATGTTTAAAGTCAATCATCAATAAAACCAATCATTCATAGTGAATCAAATTTAAATTTTCAAATCCTCAATAAATAATATTTTCCCGGGTTATCATAAAGTGTTGCCAGAACAAGAAAACTTTTAAGTAACAAACCCTTAACGAAGTACAATTTCAATCAGGAAAGGTAAGTCCAAGTCGGAATGTAGGCTAACAAATAAGAACGTTGCATCTTTCAACAAGATAGGGGAGCACCGTGTGTGCTGGAGATTGCATTCCCGTCATATATTCTAAGAAAGACACCGCAACACGTGATGGCTAGTCAGATAACGCGTCCAACCCCTGTCTTAACTAAATTTAGACATCTTGTTTGGGGATGGCGGCTGTAGTACCAACATGATCTACCGTGGCGATTTGCCGTTCCACTTCCGCCGCCGTTCCTCCATTTGGACAGATGTGGCATGAATCCCACATCAAGGGGATTTACATGACAGACAAATTCACTGAACGTGTTTCCTATCAAAGAATTCTTCGTTGTACATTATACATTGGTATAAAATTACAAAGTCACTTCGTGAAGGGGAGAGCTATTAAAAATGCACCACTTTTGCTAACGATTAACCTTTGCCTTTCAGTTTTACTATAAAAATGCCCATTAAATACCGCTGTGTTCAAACTCCTACACAGGATTTCCCATTGAAAACGATATGCACAAACAAAAGTGGTATGAAATTATAGAACTTTCTTAAGTTGCACGGGCATAATACTACAAATGCTTAATAGAAATACCACCCGGACACGTAAATGCCAGTTTGGAAGTTGAAGGTATTTGGGATTGTTGGATTCAGCACCGGCATGAGCTACACCATGTCTGTGTGGCATGGAAACAAATGTTTTCTTACAACATGCCTTACTTTTGGTTGTGAAACACTGAGTTCTTAACCCTTAAATGCATTAATTGTTTTGCTGCTTATACCACGCTTCCTGTAATTCATAAAAGTTTTACATACCGTTTTCTGAGGTGTCTAATAGCCATGGTCTTAAAGCGGTAGGTAATGGACTGGCCATCCATTCAAAGCCAACGTCACGAGTTTGAATCTCGGTAGCTGCAGTGAAGTGTGCCTGTGCTAAACAACGAGGAGGGCCAACATGAAATAATCGGTGTGATGGCACGCGTGGATGTTGACGGGGAGTCATTTGATTGCAGATGCTTGGATTTTGCCCTTTTGTACTTAAAATAAACGCTATAATATAATTGAAAAACAATATTCCTACAAATCAAAAGGCTAAAACTTGTTGTGTGTAACAACAGACGCATTTACAATAACAAAACACCACACTAAAACATGTCTTAAGTTTTTTTTTTTTCCACCTTTAATTGCAGTGGTTATATCGGCGGCAGTTCTCCTCTGGAACATATCGATGGTGTTCACTCGTATAGGTTGGGTTGCCTGTACTTTGTATTTTAATCATTAGATCAAGCACATATTCGCACCCTCATTCATACTTCCAGACTCGGGGAACATGGGGAATCATCTTTGTTGGAGAAAAATTCCCTCCCCAGCCCAGACCCCTTGCACAGCAAGCAGGTACTCACCCAACTGAGCTACGGGGCCAACCCAAATCATGTTGAATACTGCCTAATTTTGCATATCTGTTACACCATACATTTAAGGGCTAAATAGCACAGTATGTCGACTTTCCTGGATTATTTTCAAAGGAGTCTCGGATCTTGTACAATGTCTTCGAGGTTTCTGGGCATTAGCGACTTTTTCTAGGAATATACATTCTTTCTTATTCTTATTCTTCTTTTTCTTCTTCTTCTTATTCTAGAGCAGGAACAATTTCTGTTTGTTCTCAAAGTTCAAGCTTTTTCCCCATTGGTTAAATACCAGCTCTCCAACCATATTTTTGAGGTCTTCCTCTGACTCTTTTGCTGTTCAATGGAATATTTTCTTTCCCTCTTTTCCAATCTTCTTCCATTCCATCTACGTGCTCCTTCCATTTTTCCCTTCCTTCTTTGATAAATTTTATAATACATACATTCAGTGAACTGAAAATTACTCAATAATTCATATGCAGTGGGTTTAGTTTCTAAACTATTTCAGTACTGCCACAATAGTCTCTGTTCGTACATATTCCATTACTTAATACGCACATTCAGGCTTCGTGGTTGCCATTTTCTATAACGACTAAATAAAAAATAACACATCAAGCTGGTTTTGCTTAATCTACATGTTATCTTTCCATACCACTTTTATTTTTGAGGGTCAGAAGAGTAAAAAATAAATATTACCGACTGGTATAATCTCTGGCTTGCAATAGGGGGTTTCAATGATTTTGATTAACATGTGATAAGTTTAAGATATTTGCATGATAAAAATTTGTAACTTCCAGTAATATTTCGTGAAGTTCCCTACATTGTGAAGAACTTTGAGCAGTTTTTAAGCCATAAGTAATGTATAGACAAACATATTACTACACACAAATGAAGATAATGTGAAATACTTTTTATGATATTAACATTTTTATAATGTTAATTTATTATTGGTGGAGGATGTTTGAGAACATCTTCATTTCGCTCACGTATGCACAGATACGTAGGTACATAAATCTGGGCGAAGACATCGCCAAGTCTGTTAGAAAGATAATATTACTTCTATTTACTATATACAGTGGATGCAATTAAAAAGCGTTTCATCTATCTTTCTCTCTATTATATTCACCTGACTTTCTCTACCCAGTTTAAACAAACTATTCTTAAAGAATGTTTACTGTCATTGCTTTACGTTGAGAAGCATTTGTACAGATATTTTAGTATATACTTCCTTGAAAGTATAACTGAGAAAACTACAAGATTTTAAAATGTTAAATAATAAGGAATATTTTGGAAATTATCAAAATGGAAACTCAAGAGGCCTCTAAATGAGTACTTCTGTTGATGTCTATATATCAAAATGTTGGATGGAATGCAATACTTTACCATAGGTGCGTAATGAAAAAATTAAAAAGAATGTCAGTAGTTAATGTAATTTAGCTGATACTTGCATTATTATGCCAATAATTAATAATATGATGTTGTAATTCAATAGGCTTCACCCTTTAATGCTAGATAAGTGCATAGGTTGTCTTCAAATAACATTTGATACACGAAGGAAAAATTTGTAATGGATATGTTACGTCTTAGTAGATGCATGTACTGCCATAGCCTCTGGAAAAATATCGCTCTAGCACTATTTGTCTATTTACAAGCTTCTATGGAATTGCGAAATCAACTGGAAAATCCAATAGTATAAAATAAAATTCTTATAGAAATATTAATAATCCACAATTATTGCAATGTAAAGATTTATCCAGGAGAAGCAGTTCCTGAATGCCCCTTTATTTACTCATAAACAGTGCACAACTACTTTAAAGAAAAGATATCGTGCTATTTATTTTTTTCAGTTTGTATTACATACAGTTCACGAGATAAAATAGGAAACGTTAGAAGTAGCAAAGTAAACTTCAACTTGAGGAAATATAAACGTACAATGACGTATATTTCGGAAACATTTCATTGTAAGAAAATAAGTATATAAAATAGATGGAGATAATTTGACACACCCAATTAGGAGTTCCAAAGTTTCTATGGCAGTCGTATTTTGCCTATCCTATATCAGTTATGTAAAATTACTTAGAAACTAAAAGTTGTTGTTTTTGTTGTTGTTGACTAATGGCACTGAGGATTAGTTTACTTGCATCATTTCCCCCCTAGCTTCCCAATATAAACCCTGTAGGTTCCCACTTTTGAGACCATTACATTTGTCCAAATGGTGTTTGTTCATGATGACATCCTCCTTATAGATAGTACATTTGGGTGTAGGTATGCAGTGTATTTTATAAAGGTGTTCTGCAAGACAATCATGGCCAGTTTCAATTCTAAATAGGGCCACTAAAGATTTTCATGGTAGTTTTTGTATGTCAGTTTTGTCTCCAATGTTCTTATAATCCTTGTCTTTTAGTTTTTCTTCATCAAGTCTCTGCTGTCTTTTAAACTGTAGCTTAATGTTGTTTAATTATTTATTAATTTCAGTTCGTCTTACGGGTTTTATATTTTGAATTGCACCATTATTTGCTAGTAGGTCAGCATGTTCATTACCTAAAAGTTCAACGTGGGCTGGAATCCATTGCAGGGTGACATGGTTTCTTGATTCGACAGCTTTAATTAAACTTCTTAGAAACTAAAAGTTTAATAGGTTATTGAGAACAAATCATCAATATAGACACCTCATTTTCATACTGATATATAAGGTACATATTTTATAAAATAAGATAGTTATTTTGTTTTTAATTAAATGAATAAATCAATATACATTTTTCTGGTAATGAATATTTTTAGGATGGGAACATTTTCTTTGCCTTAAAGTGGTGCCCGATTTTAGCATGAAATTTGTCACTTAGCTAACTTTATTTTTATTTTAGTTATTCTGTTCACAGCTCGACAGAGATATCCATTGAGGCACCTTTTTATAATAATCGTTTTGGTTAAATTTCAATTCATAAGAACAAATTAATATTTTCTCTGCCCAGAGTTAACCTACCCTGTCTCATGAATGACAAAAGTTTTTTTTTTTTTTTTTTTTTTTTTTTTTTTTTTTTTTTTTTTTTTTTTTTTTTTTAACAAATGCTGAATGTATTTCAAAATTGTAGTCGTTTAAGGAATAAATGCAGGGAACGTAAGTGGCAAGAGGAAAAATGGTGGAAATTATGGTGTGTCATCCCACATTTAGGACAAGTGGCTGTAGATCAGTAGCTATCAGCCTGTCAGCATCGTGCGGCACGCATGAGTATCGCAACAGTTGGCGAGCAACGCCGTTGCGATTCACTGACTGTTTCTGTGCTCATATCGTACATCACCGTAATAGAAAAATAAGCGAAGCGTAATTATGACCACGTGCCATTGGGGTAGTCCCTTATCGCATCTTCACATGTGACTGGCTTATTGCCTTCGTGCCATATGGGCAGGTACTGTTAACGTACTCTGTATCAGTGTATGGAGCGATGTGGCACATGGTCAGCATTTACACAGTAACATGGCTATGATTATATCTTCTTCATCTCTAGAGTAACGTGCAATATATTTTTTTTCTCTTCCAACTCATGCATATATAAATTTTAACTCCCCTTACCAAACAAAATAACTGCTTTTCTCTACAGTTACCTAACCACTACGCTACTTTATAATTAATTTCCTTTGTTATAGGACCTTTGAAATGAAACTTTAATTTTGTAAACTGAAATGTGTAGTGTTTAACGCCCGCTTTTACTACATACGGCACCGCAGGTGGTGACACTGATGATACATGAGATGATGGAGGATCGGTGGAATGAGATGGCGGGGGAAACCGGAGGTCCCGGAGAAAACCCGCCCCAGCGCCGTGTTGTTCATCACAAATCTCACTTTGCGGTCGCCTGGGATCGAACCCGGGCCGCCTTGGTGAGAGCCAGGTTGTCTAACCATTGAGCCACGGCGTGGCCATTTAGTGTTGTATATTTGTATATCTATGAAATCTACATTTTGCGCGCTTGAGGAAGGATGTTTATATTATTAACTATCACACGAAGTTTTTGTATGACATGGATAGAGTCAACATGAAAAATTTAATGCTATGGCCGGGATTTGAAGCATATAACTCCTGGTTTCCGTCCAGTCGCTATAACCCATTGAGCTACCATGGTCAACGTGCCGTCCTGACATTGATTTCTCCTTTTGACTCGTATATTTCCCCGGTAGACCACTAGGGGCTCTCGCATCCGAGATACACCGTTTGTGGCGACTTACTATCGTAAGTACTTGAGTCCCAGGCTTCATCATTTAACTTTATTATTTTAGTTAATTGATGGAAATTAATCATTTCTCCACACTAGCCATATACAGGCTAAGGTTTTTGATAGATAGATTCAACATGAAAAATTCAATGCCATAGTATGACATGTTTTATATTTTTGAGGGAAGTAATTGTTTAATTTATTCACAGTAAGAAACTCCTAAATATTCTAAATATTTCATTTACATAAAAATAAAATATTAAAACAGTTTTATTATTCTAAAAACTACTTTACAAACCCCTAAAGCTCCTAGCTGTAAAAAGCAATTACCTACGCAACCTCACCCTATTACTTCCTTAATGGATATTGAAAATAATTCCAAAGTTGAACTTTTTAAAGCTTACATTTTTTTCATATTTTGAAAACAAAGACTGGAGCTGAAGTCACATATATAAGGTACATGGCGAAGAAATTCTAGCAGCGTTGTAAAAAATTAACGGAAATGAAATAGATGGTTTGTCAAGAGAAATCAATTTGCATGCACACTTACTCGTACATCATATCATGATTTGGGTTTGATGATCTCCATAGAACTGGGCCGCGTCGTAGCTCAGTGGTTACACCACTTGGCTCTCACCAAGGCGGCCCGGGTTCGAGCCCAGGCGACTGCAAAGTGAGAGTTTTTGTGGAAAACACGGCGCTGGGGCGGGTTTTCTCCGGGACCTCCGGCTTCCCCCGCCATCTCATTCCACCGGTGCTCCATCTTCATCTCATGTACCATCAGTCTCACCGCCTGCGGTGCCGTATGTAGTAAAAGCGGACGTTAAACACTACACATTTCACATTTCCATAGAACTGGCCTGCTGCATTTAAATATTGTGTTAGACCTTTAGAAATACAAAATCTAAAATATTCACCCTCAACTTAGACTTAAGTTTATACATATAATTTATATACATAAACTTAAAATGGCCGGTTAGATCATATTTCGATCATTTTTCAGTCCCTTATGTAGAACTACTACGGCAAAATAAATTTCTGATTAAGTTAATCGAAGAGAAAGAAGCCAGAGAAAGACACAGTACAACAGGGGTAGCAAAAATGTCTTCCTTTCCCGAAATCTAGAAAAACGAAACCTATATGACGTGACTAGTAACATGTGAAATACAAATGCAAATCAGGTGGATTGCAGACCACGTGGAAATTGCATAATCCCATACCTGCAGGAGTGCATCAACTTTCTGTTATTCATCGCGAATTCGTACAGAAAACACAAAATATTCAATGCGTTTGCATTGAACGGAGCTCAGTATGTCTATGAAAATGTGGAATTAAATTGCCAATGATCAGCACTGATAACCAGAAATATATCACCATCCAGTGGTGATTTCACCATTTCAATAGGATTGAAATCTCTTACGTATTAGTACTAGATGAGACCTGCAATCTCTCTCTCTCTCTCTCTCTCTCTCTCTCTCTCTCTCTCTCTTTTTCTCTCTCTCTACTGCAATTAGATAAAGTATACATTGAATTTCTAAAAATTCCATATGTTTCACTACTTTCCTAATATTTACTCGGTAATCTCTTCTTCATCACCAACATATTCATCATCGTTATTATTATTTACTTTAATCAAAGGACACATACATAAAATACTGTAGACGTTTACCAAAAATGCAACCTTTTTCTTTGATACTGCACAGCACTTTTTTATAAAAAAATTAACTCTTTAGTATGTTCAGTTATTATTCACTTACATCCCTACTTAAACATATTCTGCTATTTAACCCGCTACTATTTAATTCAATTGCTTCACAGATTATCACCACAAAACTACATACAAGCTGGTTATATACAAGGAGTCAGAT
This sequence comes from Mantis religiosa, assembly GCA_030765055.1. NCBI lineage: Eukaryota > Metazoa > Arthropoda > Insecta > Mantodea > Mantidae > Mantis > Mantis religiosa. Next base: position 181,797,423 of record CM060951.1, read on the forward strand.
ATATGTGATACATCAAGCGTATAAAGGAGACTCAGAGCAGGCCATGAAAGGAGCTCGCATATCACAATATTCATATGTTTATTGGCAGTGTTGTAACTTGGTAAACAAATATATTAAAACAGAAGCGGAAGTAAAATTGTTCAAAACAAACCCTGGCTTACAGAACCGAAATCTCATTTGTCACGAAGAAAATTAAGCAGTTATATCAAATACTAGAAATTACTATTTTAAGGTTGATAGTAGGGAAATCTAGAAGTATTAGAATAAGAGACAACAATGTAAGTGATCAGTGTGGATAACAGGTATTAAAATAGTTATTGAACGAAGAAAATTTGAACGGGATAACACATAAAAAAGAATGAAAAATATCATGGACGAAAAAATAGCGAGAGATATGAGGCTACCTGGAAGAAGGCTGCAGAAAAGATGAAAAGAAGGTGAACAGAAAGGTTAGTCCCACAGAAAATGATTCCAATTTGATACTCATACAGATGTTCTTCAATATTTCCTCCTTTCTCAGGCAAATTTTAATCAATTGGTTTAGTGACCTAGAAAACTTTGTGGTAAAGTATGCCACTCGAATTCACCAGATCCTGAGTTACATTACCGTCGAACGCGCACTCTGACACTGTATTTTTCGTGGATTTTGCTGGTCGATAGCGCCTGCTTGTATACTTATGTACTGTCCTCCACAGGAGAGAAAGTCTCCGAGGGATGAGACGCAGGGGGGTTTGAGAAGGTTCCTATACCCTCCTTCGGCAGTTTATGACACCCCGTGTCAGTTCAGTTACAGACCATTCAAAAACATTCTCACGGCTTCTACTTTTGTGAATGAATCTTCTCGGTTTTAATGTACAGAGTGTATAGGGCGCATGTTTTTTTTCAACGGTTCCGCTCCTTGTGTAGCATGCTCTCTCTGTCACACACATTCGCTGTCCTTATACCACTGTGTAAGAGAGCACATTCCTGTCAGGGACCTTCTTTGCGTTGCTCGACATTGCCACGATTTCCTTTCATTGCATTTCCTTCTCATTTTTAATTAAGTCTGTTGAATTCGTTTGAACGGTAATACCATCTAGATCGAAAAGATGCTTGTTAGAGTAATCTCCTTGAAACTAAAGGGCTAATTGTTTGGCGTATCTTTCGTTATCTAGGCCGCGCCGAGGAAAAGTGGTTAGCCCGCTTGGCTCTCACCAAGGCGGCCCCGGTTTGATCCCAGGCGACCGCAAAGTGAGATTTGTAGTGGACAACACGACGCTGGGGCGGGTTTTCTCCGGGATCTCCGGTTTCCCCCGCCATCTCATTCCACCGGTGTTCCATCTTCATCTTATGTATCATCAGTGCCATCCCCTGTGGTGCCGTATGTAGTAAAAACGGGCGTTAAACACTACACATTTCATTTAATTTCTTTCGTTCTCTTCTACAGGGAGCTCCAGTAATGGGATCCTGGAACTGTATTTCCGTAGTCTGTGGCCTGTGGCTACACTTCAACCCTTCCTCCAGGGGAGTAGCAGTCAAAATATTCTGTAACACTGTGCCTTCATTAGTTGTATAAGCTAGAACCTATACGCATTAACTATGAATGACTTCCACAGTCCAATATCAAAGAAAGTTTCGTGACATCTTATGGAAGCCATACAACCAAACCATGTTGATATTATAGTGATACAATTGAGTATAGTACTATTGTATAAACTAAGGAAAATATCGGATATAGCTAATATAAGAGTACAGGGAACATTTAAGCCATTTTACTGCCGTTCGACGTAATTTGTGTGTAAAAAAAAAAAAAAAAAAAAAAAAAAAAAAAAAAAAAAAAAAAAAAAAAAAAAAAAGAACACGATCTTACTTATAACTTCAAATATTTTATTTGTACCTTTGGCAGCAATGCTGGGAAGAATGAATGCCTCTTTCAATATGAACTACACACCAATTAATACCCAATGCATCGAAGTTTCCACCCTCGTTTAAACATCTGGGAATATGCGGGTAGCTATTGTACCATAAATGGGCTTCATCAAGATAGGCTATATGGGCAATTTATACGTTACACTGATAAGTTAATGAATTGTTATTTCTTTATAGTGCAGTCGCCGTCACAGTCAGGGGTAACACAGGAATGCGGGGTGATACATATATACGGGGAAGCAGAAAAACATTAAGCATTTGCATTCATATATTGCTGAGTTTCAAGTTTAAATTCCATTTATGCTTAATGTGCTCTACCAATTGTATTAAAGTATCTCTCGTGAAGGGGGGACGTACAAGAAAATGTTCAAATGTTCAAATCAAATTTTGTTTTATTGTTTTGTAAAATAGTATATAGTATTAGCTATCAAACACCAAAATATTATGACTGTACGTGGTCTGTATGTACCTTTAAAAAACTAAATGCCCTAGTGTTGCATATTAGCATAGTAGCAACACATAGTCTTCCATCAGCTGTCTTGGAATCTATAAAGCCCACCTACCAACTCTTAGCACACCCAGACTTGCAGCACACCCAGACATCCAGATCTAGAAAATATGTCTCTATGGAGAGACACAAAACCCTAATGAAAGCCTCAACAGTTTGATATGGAAAAGGTGTCCCAAAAAGATCATTTGTGTCTTCCATAGTGGCGATAATTGCTACATTTGATGCTGCAATAGTGTTTAATGATGGGAATGTTGGCAAAAAGAAAGTTATGCACCAGTTAGGGTATCAACCTGGTGTGTTTATGGAAACAATTTTGCAGAGTATCGACAACATTCGCATCACTGGTGCAGAAAGAGCTATGAAACTAATGCAGAAAGAAGCAAGACAGAAGAGGAATTTAAAAAGAAAGGCTGAAGAAGACCAGAATGAGGATACAGACTATGGATATGGGAAGTTCTGACTTAAAATTAAAAAGCAAACTGAATAATATTTATTGTATTTTTAATTGCCTTTCCCCGTAACTTGCATTTTCTACAACTTCAACCCATTTTTCTCTCAAACTACTTCATCTACAGTGATGACATTTAGCACACAGCTTTCTTATGACACAATGAACATTTTGTTGGTTCTAGAATTTAAGATTAATCTCCAGATGGAATGTGATGATACAAAATATATGAAATTATTTTAATTTCTAAAGGATGCATATGATTAACATTTTTATTTAAATTCTATATAGCTTCAATAAGAAATCTAAACCCAAAAAGTTTCAGAAAGATAGCATATGTGAATTTTGAAAAAAAAATGGGTTTAAGTTTGTAAATATCTCTGCATATAGAAAAAATATGTAACATTAGTTATAAACAATGGAAAATTATGAAAAAATCTTTTTGCATATTAATTGTATTATCTTAAATGAGTATACTAGGTTTCACTTCTCCAACTTGAAAACTTTGGATGTCATGGCTATTTATGTAAGACCTGAATATTTGCATACGCCCCCCTTAATATCATTCATTGTACTATAAAAAGTATTTCCCGCTTTTAAGGTTCTGAACAGAAATTAAATACCACGTAAAGAATTATAAATACATCAATAAAGATGTTGTTTTTCTTTTCCCCCTTCATGTTTCCCTGTTGCCTTTCAGCGGCAGGCCTTTTATCCATTTTCTAACTGCCTTTTAACCTTGCCGATCTCTGATGTTTCAGTTATTATCCCCTGTCGTTTGCTCTTTCCAATGTATTGTTCCCATAAATTTCTAAGTCTTCCCCTGTATTACCTTCCTCCATCTTTCTTTTCTTCAAAAGCTTGTTTTATTTCCTGCTGAATAGTGAGCCATAACAGTTCACGTTTCTATTCTCTATTCTCCCAACAGCGGAGTCCATGTTAAACTTTTCTCTAATGGTTATATTTCTAATCACTATATTTCTAATTCTATCTTACTTTGCTTTCTCCTAAATATTTCATTCCTTTGGTTACTTATGAGTAGATGACATACTTAAATATACTTAAGATTACTCACATTATTGATGGTACTCCTGGTACTCGCCTGTGAGAATCAGGCAAGTTTAGCCATGTTAAGTATCGCCTAACGCTGCATTGAAGGTAACATATAGTTAAAGTTGATGTTAGGGCAAGATCTGGAGTTTCTTTCAAACGTAATCTCTGCTGATGAAACTTGGCTACATCATATTGATCCTGAGAGCAAACAGCAAAGCTCAGTGTGGAAATCTCCTTCATCACCAACCCCCAAAAAGCCCAAGTTTAGACATGTTAAGTATCGCCTAACGCTGGATTGGAGGTAACATTAGTTAAAGTTGATGTTAGAGGAATATCTGCAGTTTCTTTCAAACGTAATCACTGCTGATGAAAATTAGCTACATCATTTTGATCCTGAGAGCAAGCAGCAAAACTCAGTGTGGAAATCTCCTTCATCACCAACCCCCAAAAATCAAAAGTGGTTGCGTCTGCTGGGAAAGTTATGGTCATCTCATTCTTTGATACTCATGGAATGGTTTATCAGCATGTTCTACCTGCACACACATCAGTAACTGAACAATACTACAGGGATGTCCTGAAAACATTGCAAATCCATATCAGGCGCAAAAGACAGAAAGCAGGTTAGATACTGCAACACGATAATACGCGGCCACATGTTGCCGATGTTGTTGCTGAATATCTTGCAAAAATCAACGTGAAGTGCATCTCTCACCCTCGCTATAGTCCGGATTTAGCCGCATGTGACTTTTTTCTATTTCCTAACTTGAAGAAGCGCCTTCGTGGGAGGCATTATCCATCATCAGAAGCAGTGGTGAAGGCTGCGGAGGCGATTTTGAAGGATCTCTCCAAAAATGGTTACCAGCATGTCTTTGAAGACTGGCAGAAACGCTGGGACAAGTGCATCGCATTCAGGGGAGACTATTTTGACAAGGACTATCAAAATTATGAGGATGAGTACAGCTACGTTGTCAAAAAAATTGTGATCATTCTTTATTGAACAGCGCTCCTACTTTTGCTAAGCCATCTAGTTTAAATTTATTTTTAATCACCAAAGTGTGGAAATGTAGAGTCAGACTGAAAAATTCAATGCTATAGCCGGGATTTGAACCACGGATATTCTGGTCTCTGTCCAGCCGTCCGCGGAGCTCCGTCCGACAGCTGGACGGAGACCAGAAGATCCGTGGATCAAATCCCGGCTATGGAATTGAATTTTTCAGTCTGACACTATGTTTCCACAACTTAGCCTACACACGGCCAGTGTGAAAGAACAATTAATTTCTATCGCCAAAGTGATTAAAGTGAGACATCAATTTTTGGTTACTTATGAGTAGATGGCAGACATACTTTAATATTGTTTAGATTACTGACCCAGATTTTTGATGTTCAATCCTTTGGAACATGTTTTCATCCAGGTTCTTCTGGACATCTTCAGCGAACTATGCTGCAACTACTTGAACTCTACTACCAGAAGATCCGTGGTTCAAATCCCAGCTATGGCATTGAATTTTTCAGTATGACTATACGTTTCCACACTTTCGTGATAACTTAAAAATAAATTCAATTTAGATGGCTTAACAAAAGTAATATGCCTGCCGCATGACTAAATAAAGAGTAGTTGCAGCATGGCTCGCTGAAGATGTCCAGAAGAACCTGGACGAAAACATGTTCCGGAGGATTGAATATCCAAAATCCGAGTAGGTAATCTTAAGTATATTAAAGCATGTCTGTCATCTACTCATAAGTAACGTAAAATTGATGTGTCACTTTAAACACTTTGGTGATATTTTAAAAGTAATTTCATTCCTTTGCCTATTCTAAAATTTCCAGTTACTTTTCTATTTAATCGAATTCTACCATGAACATTATGGTATACACTCTCAAAGTTCAAACGCTTAAAAAAAAGATCACATTTATTTCTTAGGTAGTCATAAACTTTTCACGGCCTCAACAGCCATATAGCCAGTGGAACAAAACCCTTGAAGAAGGAAAATGTACATTGCTTAAAGAAGGGATCAGAAGACTAGCAATTACGAAAATCCTCAGGAAAAAACACGTTTTGAGGTTCATTGAATAAAGAGAAGTGTATTCAGATAAAAATATCTGTGCATTTTTTGTCTGTGTATATGGGTATCTTGTTAACCCTAAACATCAAAATTCGGTTAAATACGAAGGGAAGTTCAGCGTTTACGAACATTTCAGGCTCTTAAAAAATGCTATGTGCTTTTTGTTTCCGTTTTACTTTTTCTACGATTTCTGCTTTTTCTCTCAATAAATATAGTTTTCATGGGTCAGTATTACTGAGGCGTACCATGAATGGTGGATATAAGAATTAAATCTGTCATGGTTGTAGATAACTACTGTCGTGATCGTTGATTTAATTTGTCATTCACGTCAAAGATTTTTATGGCTGGACTAAGCATCACTACAGAAGTTATACTTCTATTGCAGCTAAGCTGTAAGAACATGGCATTGGAGAAATTGCAAGAAAACGAAAAATATATGGGCATGTAAATGTGTGATGTACATAACAGACACTAAAATATTTTGTCATAGCCCAGTAATAAAAGCACACTTTAATTGTATCATGTGGACCAAAGATTCGTGGTTTAAATCAAGTGTTTGATTAACATTTTTACTTTGAAAGAAGCAGTATCGAACCAATTTACAGCTCTTCGCTTGCAAGGAGAATATAAGAGTTTGAATATTTAATGGAACCAATCTTTGATGGTGTGTACAGTCCATCTGATCATAACAAAAAGCTAGTCATAAAATAACAATTAAAAACTTAAGGAATCTCATCTTAAAAACAAAAATATAATGCAAATATAATGTTATATAAGCAACTGCAGTATAAAGAGTAGAACTGAAGGGGTAGATTTAGTCAAACTGCTGGTTACAATATACATAGTTACACCATGTTTAAGTTCGTCTCGGGAACCAAGCCAGGTGCAAATACGAATAGAAATCGATGTTTTGGGAGCGTAGGTACATCTCTCCCATCATCAGGATATTTATTAAATAAATCACTGAATATAACACAAATATAAACAAAGACGAAACACTATCAAAATTCGCATTGATGAAGCTGAACAAAAGACTGTTTCCAGTAAATTAATTGCCAGGTCAGGAGATGGCGTGAGTATAGAAAATTAATTTGGTCAAAGAAACGTAATTGCTTAACTTGATTATCAAGCTGTATAGATCTGTGCTCCTTAACAAAATAAAGACGATAGTCAAGGATAGTGGTGCTTAAAAACAAAACCAAAATACTTATTTCAGACTCAGTCACACCTAATGATAAAATGTAAATTAAATGCTAATATATTTCAGTCGAACAGAAAATTTATTTCTACTGGTACAAGCAGTACGATTTATCGAAAATATAAGCTTTTCCCATACACTGCCTCTCCCGGACTGCCAACACTTGTCCAGGTCTGTGTCGACACATTTCTGGGTTAAGTGCTTTTGTCAACTTTCACAGTCTCTAAAAACCGAATGTAAAAGAAAACTTAAATTTTTAGAACATTATATAATTGTTCACTGTTAGGATTGCATTGTTTATTCTTTCGTGCATACGTGCACCCAGTGCAGATAACCGGTTTGAGTTCTGCTGATAATATTGCTTTATCTCCTAGATTTAGCTCCCGTTGACGTTTTTTCTCTTGCTTTACTATGCACTTGCAACCATGCACAAATGTTTTTATAATTTTCTTGGAATATTTTTAGTAGTCTTAACTCTGGATTACTGGGCATCACTGGCAAATCGTGCCTGTGTATGGGTACAAAACTTCACGCCTTCCCTTCTTCCCTGCTTCCCTTCTTCCTTCCTTCCTTCCTTCCTTCCTTCCTTCCTTCCTTCCTTCCTTCCTTCCTTCCTTCCTTCCTTCCTTCCTTCCTTCCTTCCTTCCTACCTTCCTTCCTTCCTTCCTTCCTTCCTTCCAACTTCCTTCCTTCCCTCCTTCTCTCCATCTCTCTTTCTTTCTGGTAATGCGAAGAGAACAGCACTTCAGAGTTCCCCAGAGTTGACAGCTTTTAAAGCTTCTGACCATTGCTTAGGCCTACTGCATTTCCCTATTCCTATTGTACTTACATAAAAGATATAGTAAAACCTCCTCTATAAATGCTTAACTGGGTTTACATAAAATGAATAGAAGAATTTTGTAAGTATAGTTTATTGAAAATTAGGTAGATGAAGTAATGTGTCATGAAAAAGGGAATATTTCTTTTAGCGCCATAAACGAATTTGTTTTGTTATTTTGAAGAACTTTTTACATCATTTTTCATACTTTTACATTCCAATTGAGAATATACTTAGTTGGCAGAGTAGAAAATTTTAGTGTGTTCGAATGTAGAATAGAAAGCTCCAATTGCCACGTAATTTTCTTAGGTACGTACTTCCATTATTACTGTTTATCGAAAAGATAGCTTTTCCCATACACTGCCTCTCCCGGACTGCCAACACTTGTCCAGGTCTCTTTGGACACATTTCTGGATTAAGAGCTTTTGTCGACTTTCCCAGACGTTTCCTGGGAGGTACGCCTGTGTGGCCTTCAATAACCAATGCTACCGCTGTCGTAAATCTAATTATTTAACTCCTTTCTTTTCCATTTTTGTTGCCATTAAGTCCTTGAACCTTAGAGAAAGAATGGGAGCACAGTTATCTTATTAGAACTCATACAAATTTCCTTTGTTACTTACTACACTCCCGTCTCCTAATGATTCTACATATTCCTTGTTATGAAATTATTTTTACGCTCTAATGCCGCTTGTCAATTATCTCAACAATAGGGCGAATACCAAAGATGTGAAGCTCATGAAATAACATAATTTACTACATAATTGTCTCAGTAGGAACATTAAGACGTTACGGCGATGGGCGGGCCTGCTGGCTCACACTTATTCCCGGCAAATGTCATGGTCTTTGCTTCATTACACGTTGCTATCTCACTGACAGAGATAACACAGTTACTTAAAAATAAATCTCAAACATGAGACATTAGCTGTCCTTCGGCGTGCAGAGTAAGCCATATCGGGTAGATCAGCACAGATTCCCGATTCGAAACGCACGACCGTGGTTGCAATTCAAATGTCACGGTAAATAATATCGCCGCATAGTAAAAATAAAATTAACTTTAAAATGTGGTCAGTTGTCTTGACTGTGATGTGTTGTCTCATTTCTCTGTGACATCTGTACCTGGAACGCTGCGGATTAGTACCACGCATAACGTTAACATCATAAATCTGCCTGGTTAAATTAAAAAGGATGTCACAATACATTATGAGGCAGGCGCAAACAAATATGGCATGCGCTGAATAGAACAAGTGCATGGAGCAAAAACAAAAGAAACTGAATATGAATCTTCTGAGAAAAGGGTCAGATGTGGGCACTCCTTGAATGAAAATGACAGCATGGCTATAAGGTATGCTCACGAGGTTTGTACTAGTAATGAAGGCATTTTTTTACTTTCTCTTCTGCAATCTGTGCAGTTCCAGTGGCACTGTGATAGGGTTACAGTCTGCAGTATATGGCAAAGCACGAATGCGTATCGGAAAAAAATTCGCAACACAGAGATGTTTACCTGAGCTTATCGCACATACACGGCAAGTCCAGTATACTGTTACATGACGGTTTTGGGAGGTTGATAGGAATTGCGAGAGGTACAAAGGTACAGGGTTTGGAAACCGGCGCCGAGATCATATGCTACATGACATAACTACCAGGTGTGGTAAGGGTTCAAAATGTAAGGCGTTTTAACCTTTAACCGCATGTAACTGGGAGCGTAGCTATGGACAAGGTAGAGTAGAACAAACCATCTAATTCAAAATGAACTGAGTAACTGTATTTCAGAGATGCCTAGCGTTTCTACAGGGCACTCCCTGGATCTGGATCAGATCAGGGGCGCTTTTGTAACATTTGAACACATAATAAAACCTTTAGAGATGCCTTGTTTGTATGGCTGAACCTTGTGCAACTGGCAAGAGGTGTACGGTCTGGTGCACCCTGCTGGCGATCTTACTCGTCGTAGCACTTTAAAATAAACTCTTGTTAATGTTTATAGAAACCATCAGCAAGTCCCCTCTCAAATCTATCTGTCAAGTCCCCCGGGTGCTAAGTCAAACCAAGCTAAAATAGGGGTCCTACCCAAAAGCTAACACAGTGATTCACACGCTAACTGTTAATTTCCTCCCAACTATTGCACCATATTGTGCAATCATTGTTTACATCATTGAGAACATGTTTAGGCCTGTTACTGGCCACCTAAGCATTATTTCTCTTGATCAGCAGGATGTGTGATTCATTGTTTACAACACGGAGAACAAGTTTAGGCCTGTTACAGGCCACCTGTGCATTATTTCCCTTGACCAGCAGGATGTATGATTCAACAGTCCAAAGTACATGATTTGCCAGTCAGCAGAATTTAAGTTTAATCATCAACAAACAGCTTTGCCCAAGGCACCGGAAATAAATGTTACATAATAATGATTATAGTAATTTACAGATCTTGCCCAGCCTATACACGCAACAATACTCTGTTCAGATATAATCATGTCTTCTGGACAGCAACGTGTCATACACCGGCAGGCACGAGAAAACATATCATATAGACACACGCAGCTTTCAGTTGCTCTATTTGTGTTTTGTAACTTACTGTACATTAACTTACTAATATTTCACTTATCTAATTGAACAGATAAGATCCGATAAAGAACGATCGCAGCGCTGGTCACCTGAAGGTCAATACGCCTCAATGCTCTGTCGAATAATAGATGGGGACAGGTATAAAGTATTTTTCCCCTTTGGGATGTTTTAGTGGGATACACTCAGCCTTGTAAAGCACTTGTGCAATAATAGAAAACGTACTTCTTGAAAACGTATGACTTCAGACCCAGGAATGCAACTACAGGGATGGTTAAGTAGAATATTCACCACAAGCCACCTCTATTACTGTACTCTGACCATAGAAGCAGATGATGCAGCGTAGATCTTCTCAAATTTGAAATTATGGTGTACAATTATGCCTTATTTTATTTTAAATTTCTATTTTTATCGACGAGTTATTACAGAGAGTCAATTATTACAGATATGTGTACAATGTTTTTGTGAAAATAATATAAAAATGAAAGTAAATTAAAAAGACAATGAATATACATATATACAAACAATTTAAATAAAAATAAAATGAAACAAGAGTGTAACTAACGAGTGGAATGTGAATCTGTATTATTAACTACTAAACGTGTTAGAACTATAATTATTAAAAATTCAGTTGGACCAATGTTATTCTTCTGTTCTGTGAATGATAAGGAGTTCTGGGGCTGCAATCTCGAGTTGCTGAAATTTAAGGTATTCAGAATAGAAAATCCTTCTTTTTTTAACAAAAAGAAGCTAATATATCGTTTTTTGCGCAGAATGCCAATTTGATATAGTTTAATTTTTGTGACAATCGGGGAGAATTAGGTGTCATTAGGAGAAATTTATTTTGATTATCGCTTACTTAAGCAACCTATTTTAAATAAATAAACTGTATTCCTCTAAAACATAGAGTCACTAGAAACCAAATTTTGAAGCATTTTGGATTTATTTGAATTCATACAAAACATTTTCGAATGGAGAACAGGTATATGTGTATATTAATTGAGATAAAATACTAAAGTTAAAAATGTAAGTACAGTATTCTTCCCAGCAGCCTTTCAACATTGTTAATTGCATTAACTGAGTATTTAAGCCATGCACGTTATGTAAAGGCTGATTCAGGAAAAGGCAGCACATTGGAAAACAATGTCTCTGCAACGTATTAGGCTTTCTTATTCCTTTTACTTTTAATTGTTTTTCTGGATTGTTAGTGAACAGATCACTGGTCTTTGTAAAGTGAAAAATTTTTATCCAAGGCTAAAACTCAGAGTTCCTGAACCTTCGAGTTTACACTATAAAATGACGTGCTCATCTTTATAACGTATAAACAAATGATGCCCATAGGAACAAACCTCAGTAGCTGCAGAATGCTAAAAATATGTAATAAGGAAAGGGATGAAGAGACAGAAATTTACAGTTATCACAAAATAATTTGGCACGTGAGAAATTCTTTGGAACTAGTGCACGAGCCCATACCATAAGGGTTGTAAATATATTGTCTTGGACCTCATGCCTCTCTTACTCCTTTAAACACCTGAAACTAGTCATCAGTTAACCTGTCCGGTCAATGCTTATTACAAATAGCGAAACTAGCAAGTGTTTGTTTCACAGAAGATTTTTAGAAGTGAAGAGAAACGTTTTGTACAAGTACCTGTTTATTGGTGATGACAGTGATGGTGAAATGTTGGACACAGGGTCTTTAGAAGACTGCAGTGGTATATGACTGATAGTGATATATCCTGGTGTATTGAAGGGTCAGAGGGTCAACTTTCTGCACACATCGAGTTTACTACTGCAGCGGAACCAACACTCAGGGTACGACGTGGATTGGAAGCACCACGAAAGGGCAACTGACTCGCTCATTAGTTTGCTATTTGAAAACTCCAGATGCCTATTTGCTTGGCATTACCTATACTAAATGGCTTACCCGTAGATTTACAGCTGGCTTTTGAAATCTGTAACGAGAGTATTTAATTTTTCGACGTCCTTTTCGATTCATTTATGTTCACACAGTGGTGAAAAGTTGATTCTCCTGCATTTAGTGATCGTTTATCTAATTCACTTCATGTATATTTATGCATAAAGTACAATTATAATGTCCGTGGTTCAAATCCCAGTTATGGTATTGAATTTTTCACTCTGACTCTACGTTTCCACACTTTAGCCTACACACGGCCAGTGTGAAAGAACAATTAATTTCCACTACTTAATATGTGATTATTAAATATGAGCAGCGAATTTTTTATATTTAAGGTAATAAATCAGGTCTGGATAATCGACCACTTTTGCCCCGGTGACCTCGCAACTGGATGTGAAACAGCTATTGAATACTATAAATGTAATTTTCATATAGGATATTTTAACTATTCAATATAATGGAAAAACAAATAAAATACTCCGTCTAGAATGACCAATACCAAAAGAATGACTATGAAATTAGTGAACCATTATCCATAAGGCCCACTTAAATTATATATTACAACTTTTAAGTTTTGTTTAAAATATGTCCATCTTTCTCATTCTCCTTTCCGTTTATTTTACCTGATGTATACATCCAAACACACATACACAATGATGGACTCTTATATTATAGTCCTTCGCACTAACAATATAACAGCATTATCGAGAGCTATAAGAGATAGTAGCAAAAATATTAACATGGTTCATAAAATCAGTTATTGCTGAGTTACAGGACAAAATGCAAGGCTGCAAAAGTTGCTCAAAGTGGCTTCCCCCTGTTTCGATATATTCCCTTAAGCTTACACTCCATGCAATTGGTACTGTGTTTCAAATTCCTGCAGTGCTTTCTGTTTGTCAAATTCAATATGAATGCTCTATATCATAGAGTCAATATACAATAACTGAGTAGCATTAACCAGGGACGTTGAATGTACCGGGAGATGTCCAATGAATTTAAATTAGGAGTAGGCCATGCAAAAATGCTTAACAGAAGTACAACTTTCTGCATAAAGGTCATGTGTTCCTGATAGATTTCCTTGCGTAAGGTTATACGTGTAGTGCATATTGGTCTGTCCACTCAAACAGTACATTTTCTTCTACCTTCTGTGCTCTAAGGCAAACAACCACTGAAAAGCAGTCACACTATCCGCAGACAATAATTTAATTCAATTAATTAACCATTGGTGGCAATTAAGGGCGAATCTTTTAACTGCCGTCGAAGAAACTATTTTCAGACATATGGGCTCATTGCGCTATTGGTTTTGGAAAAGTATCCTTGAAATGTTTGACTCCAAAAAGGTATGTCCTTTAACCAATCATTGTGGTTTTGATAGAAAACTCAGTTTTACCTCTTTTCCTTCTTCTTTCAGAAAACGATGGCCAAGTGAAGTAGCACATTGCAATACAACTGCAGCAACAATACATTTGCCGAACGAAAATGTTTATAAATAGAAGACGAAACTGGGGATTAGCTACCAACTCGTAACCAGTACTTCAGTTGACCAAGGTAGTGAACAATGACTGCTTGCATAGAAATAGCTTATATTTAAAAGCTGCATTAGTTAAACAGGCCGTAGTAAATGAGGGGAGATAAACACAGTATGATTTAAAACTCAACCCTTATAATATAATTATATTTCATAAATAAAAATATATCACTACCTTTCAATAACTCGAGATCTAAATGCTACATTTTATTAATATACTTTTTAATAAATTAAAAATTCCTTATATAGGTAGTAAAAACTAAGCAAATTGAACTTTCCAGATAGTTACAATATTACGTGGCACTGTTTGACAAGAACAAATTCTACTAAATAATTCGAGAACACAAATAACTTCATTAAAATAGTTGTTTTAAGTTTTCTTGGTACATTAGTGAGTCCAAAAACTGATGTACAATAGGATTAAAATGATTCTTAAATCTCTTTTCATGCTTCATGCCATTCTGTTTCTTCGCATTTTTATTTCTCTATGGATATTGTCATTCCTAACTTACCATGATGGATTTGGAATACCTTAGCACTTTATTTTGAAGGATTTGTACACTCCTTATATTCAGTTTGTTGGTGCAGCCCAAATTCTCCAAATCGTACATTCAAATTGGTTTTAATAGTTTTTAATACAACTATTTATTGTGTACATTCAGTGGGCAATATCTTAGGAACAGAAAATACTGCTTCTGTACTTTATAAAGCATTCTTCTTTATCCTTTTTAATATAAGTCTTTGATTTTAACATAGTATCAAGTACAGTTATCTATACTTAACCTCATTTGCATATGAGATCATTTGTTTATTGATAAATGCAGGAAGACTTCTTAATTATTTATTTTGTAAAATTTACATGCATGGATTTTTTTTTAACATCCGCGGTACAAGTAAAAACAGAATGAAGTGTGAATATTTAAACTTTCAGCATATAACTGTTTTGCGTTAAGCAGGAAGTGAAAATAAAAGGATTTAGTGTTTGGAAAAAAGACTCATTTTTCGTATCAGGACAAAAAAAAAAACCACCACAAACAAAAATGAACTGGTTCCTAACTTGGGTCCTCCAGGGGAGACTGATATTTGGTGGTGGTGATCTTACGTTTTCCTATACTGAGACCATTTGATTAAAGTTTAAATTATAGAAACAGACTCTAAGACCATAAATAAAGAATGAAGACTGCTACATAGAGTAAGATGCATCGGCGAGCTGAAAGGGCCGATAAACAGTTACTTTAAGATCCAGAAAGAACAAATAGTCGAGTGCTTGCAGGAAGAGGCTGAAGAAAGGTACAAATGATGTCCAAGTGTAACATAAGATTTATAACGACTTGATGCTTTCTGGGTTGCAGGTGCTGAGAGCTAGCCTCGTCTCATACATGAGAATACACGCCCTTTTGCATTTCTAAATATACAGAAAATGTGTGCAGCGCGCAAGTGGATGTAAATGAGATGCGGAGGTGGGAGTGAATATAAAGATCTGTGCGACGACACCGGTGATTCATTGCTAAATTGAACATTCCGGTTTTCTTAATACGGCCAAAGCAAGTGCTGCGGCAGAATAAGTCGCAGCGATAATGAGTAAAAGCATATACAATAAATCACCGTGGCCTACTATATGCCACATTTTGGGTGTAGCGCTTACAGTTGCTGTGTACAGTCAATGCCCCTCACGCATATCTGCGGGATGCTTCTTAAATGATATATTATTTCTTAAAGAGTTTTATGACCAAGAAAACGAGAGTTTGGGGTTTTGTTCCACTGCCGGTACAACAACATTCAGTTGCGGTTGACTAAACTGTGAAGTATGACACTCAGATAACGTTTTCCTTCCATTCTTGTTTATTTCCATGTACATCCTTTGGCAAAAAAAACGGCAGCTACCAGAAACAAAGTTCGATTTGGAAAATATTGGAAGCATTCGATGACGCTGTGTTCACAATATACACTTTGGAAAGGTAGAGTCGGACTGAAAAGTTCAATGATTTGAATTCCAGCTATGGCGTTGAAGTTGCATGTCTGACTCTACCTTGGCCTACAGATGGCTAGTGTGAAAGAACAATTAATGTTTCCTATACACACTTTAATATCACTTTGGCTTCATTTCAAAGCTATGCGTTGATAGGGAGTTGCCTTGCGTCTTGGCATTATGCATGGTAGCCGAACGATAAAACTCAGGTCTCTCGTAAACAGACCAACATAGTTCGAATCTCTGATATGGACGCTTACTTTTATTATTGTTATTTTAATAGTAATTCTTTACGTTTTCCTTGTAGAAGATCAATAATGTTTTAAGCACTTTCACTTATTTAAAACCAAAATAACATAATTTTATTGTTTTTAAAGTATGTCCAAAATTATTAAACAATATCCTTAATATTGTTTGCGTAAACATCCGGCTTATTCATCTGTTATGAATGATGCTGGCATATAATGCGAAGCATCCTCTCGTGTGAATTTCACTAGGCTTATGGTCTCATCCATGCCCTGCAGAATGAGGGCAGTAATAGAAGCAGAAAGTTTACACACCCGATACTAAGTTAATTTCCACTTTTATTTGATTTTAAAATAGGAATAAAATATTTATTTCAGTTAGTTCAAAAACCGAGTAGAGTATTTCAGTTTTTATTTATGAGCATACATGTCATAAAATCAGGTTAACCTTAGCGATGGGAAGTTATATTACAATTTGAATAATGTACATTTCGTGTTTCTACAATATAAAAATCAAAATAATATTTGGGATTCGAACCTTTGTACGCGTATTTCCTACATACTTGCCTATAAGCCCTTGGTTATCTGTGTTCGTTTAGTAACTGAGACTCAATTATGAGTTAATTATGAGACTCAATTATTCACAGTGTGTGAAAAAAGGAAAAATTCCCTATGTGGATATGCACGAAATATATGAAACAACACACAATGTGTGAACATTCTCATTATTATAATCATGAGAGGATTCAGTAGGACAAAGCTAAAACCGGCTGTGGAAACGATATGGACTTAGAAAAATGTACGCCTCCAGAGTGTTTTTTTTTTTTTTTTTTTTTTTTTTTTTTTTCAAAGGGTATAACTATTACTGGATATAAAATATCTTGTTTAGAACAGTAAGTAAAAGAAATATTTAGATATTTTGTCAAACTTCAAGGTACATATTTCATCAGAAATAAATACTTTGAGTACCATGAATCCAAAAGTGGTGATTTTAGAAGAATTTCCGTTTGTATATAAGGGTTTGTGCGCCGTGGTGTAGCGGGCTAAGGCAGCATGCCTTGGTAGCTGGCCACGGAACGCGGCCCGGGTTCGATCCCACCCATGTGGTGGGGATTTTCGGTCCCGGGTATAGGACCGGTGCCCACTCAGCATCGTGAGAAAAGTGAGGAGGTAAGCGGCCCTGGTTACGAAAACCAACATTCCGGCTGGGGGATGCCGAGATGCTGACCACATCTCCTCCCTGTATCGGTTGGATGATCGTCCACCTCTGCCGTGCGTAAGTGGGCGTGAGGCCGGCAGTCGGGTTGGTAGGCCTTGGCCCTCTAAGGGATGTCGCGCCATGGGTTATTATATTATATAAGGGTTTGTGTAGGTATGTATGTTTTCGTGAGTAGCACGATTGAAAACCGTGAAGTCGCCTAAATACAAAGCGGAACCTTAAAGTTCAAAAGTGTAAAAGGATGCACCACAAAGCTGGTTCAAGAAAATCTTTCCAACTAAAACTGCCTTTAGGGAATACATTTCAAAATTTATATCTTCTAATGATCTTTATTAAAATACTACATGTTTAAAATATCTTATAGACAAAATAAAGGGTATAAATTTAATTTTCTAGGAACATTCTTTGAAATTATCATTTATAAGTTGTGTTTGTGTATTTTTTATAATTAATAAACCAAAAATGTAGAAAAGACAAAATCATTACAAATGTAATTTAGACTTTGAAAAAAAAAAATTGTCAAGAAATAACTGGTTAGAACCCATAGGAAGGATGCCACAAAATAGATTAGCACAGACATTACATCAGTACTGATTTAAGGGTAGAAGAAAAGTTAGACGTCCCTGTGCCAGATGTATAGGCTTGTTCTCTTCATGTGGAAACAGGTCAAAGGCCTAAATCCATATAGTAGAAGAAGTGTGGAAAAGCTACTTATAGTTGCTATATAACACTTCCTTATTTTCATTTTTTATATTATTGAGGGACTGATAATTTTGGAAGTCGCTGCGTCGATTTTCAGTTCGAAGTTCCGAATATCATCTGTTGTTGTCTGCTCCCTTCTATGCTGGAATTATAAATTCTTTATAATGTTATCGACTGGCAGGATTTCAAAGCTCATTAGTCGGTCCATATTTTTCCATGTGAATATGTTCTCCATGTTGTCAGTTTGTAAAGAAGCTCATAGTTCCACCAACAGAGAGAAGAAAGCAGACGGCAATCGAACCTTAGGTGTTAAAAATGAACAGCTTCCGGAAAATATTTCCTTAACAATATAAAAATGTAAGTGACAAAATGTTAAAAGCCGTGCACTGTTTACTAAATTCCAATCTAATCCTCTTTAAAACACGCCATTTGCTAGAAATAAAGTCTCCGTGCATCAGCTATTTCGAGATATCCTGTGTTATCGATATGAACTGTCGCTACGTCGTCAGTTTAGTGTTGTCACTCTTCAGTCCTGTTTCACAATATCCTGGAAAGGGCATGGCATTGCTATTTCAACATATCGCGATCCGAGAACTGTGGAATATAGTTTCTTCTAGCAGTTCTACAGCTTCAACGAAATAACTAATGAATCTTCGATCAACATGAAACCAGAGAGAAAAATAAGGTCTCGTAATAAATGTTTGTAGAAGATATACGAGTATAAAAGTAAACGATAGGGACAGAAAGTCGTAGGAGTGTAACACACTCTATACTTTTATTATTGCTTCATGTTCACCGTTAATAGTTTTGACCTCATCAAAAATTTTGTTTTGTGACTACGGAGGTACAAATGTCTGAAACAATTGAAAACTATTTTGAAGCAGAGGGGCTGTAAAATCCCATGTTACTTTAATAAAATCACGATAAATGACATTTTAGGGTTTCAAATTTGTCATTGTTAAATCATTGGAAGCAAGAGGAATGCGAATCTTGGAAATTACCAGTTTCAGAATAAAAAAGACACACCAACTGATTTACAATTTTTCACATATTAAATTCTCGTTAATACCTTACTGTTTACCTAATGATAGAGAAATTTATCCCGAATGAAAAGATTTTCACAAGCTATTTAGAATAAACTCAATATACGTGACCTACAGTCATGTAAAGGGTCTTTCAATGAGTGTGTCCTATTTTTGAACGTAAATAAAACACGTTCTATAAATGTTAGAAATTTGTTTTCTTTTTTGATTGTGTAATATAGTTAATGTCATTACATGAGGAAGAGAACGCCAGTTAAGTGACCGCCTCGACTTTATTGGGTTGCGCGTTGAACTAATTTTCAATGACAAGAACGTAAATTAGGTTCAACTTCACGAATAATACGCGTATTGTTATTCATAAGATAATTTACTGTTTCTGGCACAATGGCATAAACTCGAGATTTAACATAACCCCACAAGAATTAATCACACGGTGTTAACTCACATAATCTCGGGGGCCAGTTAACATCACCACCACAGCAAATCAGGAAACTTCTGAACTTCTTCATAAGATCGATTTTTCTGAGAGCAGTATTACATGTGGCACCATCCTGCTGGAACCAGATGTTTCTTAGATCCATACTTTTCAATTGAGGCCAAAAATAGTCCCTTATAAGAGTCCGGTATCTTTCTCCAATAACAGAGCTTCTCCACCTACGTCTTTGAAAAATATTGACCAATAATTCCACCACACCAAAACCTTTTGGGGATGAAGTGGTTGTTCTTGAATCTGCATTGAATTATGATTGATCCAATAGCAGCAATTTTATCTGTTAATTTCATCCGAAAGTGGGCTTCGTCACTGAACATTATTTTTGGACAAAAATCCTTCAACTTCCAATTGCTCCAGTCAGTGAATACACGGGGCAACCTATGATTGTTCGGTTTTAGTTCTTTAGTTAACAGCATTTTGTAAGAGTGCAACTTCAAGTTCAGTTGCAGAATTTGTCAAAATGTGGTCGGCAAAAGCCCCAATCGTTGCACTCGACGAACAATAATTGATTTGTTTCCGTTCTCGCATACACGCTCACGAACGGCACCTGTATTTTATTGGAGCGCTTACGTCGATTAGTACAGGAGCTTTTTGATTACTGACAGAACCTATTCTTTCAATTTTATCGATCAGACGCCAAATCGTTCCTTCGCAGGGACGATTATATATACTGTAACATTCCATGGCTATTTATGAATAACAGTTTGTAACTACATGAAAGAATGACTGCTGTTAATCAATAACAACGGCAGCTATGACATTTTAAAGCTAGGACACTCTTGTTGAGAGAGCCTTTATAAACAAAAGAAGTTTTCATCCAAAACGCAGAAGCAATTTTTGAGAAGCGAAAAAGTAATCAAGGATAAAGCTGACCATGTATGTGGGTTTGAGGTAGGGCAGCTTTTCAAATCCTCAGTTGCTTGTGGCATACTTACAAGTTAGGGCATTCTTGGAAGAAGTTGGACATAATATCAAGCTTGTCGTTTATCCTCATCTTTGCTTTCGAATTATGCGGTTCAGACACATACGCGAAATTTCTCTAAAAGTTTAATCTCTTATACTCGCACGGCTTTCATAGACTTCATCACTTATGCCTGTACATTCTACAAAGAGTTTTTGGAAAATAATACTTTTCTATCTAGCTTTCATGTGGTGTTTAGACCGCTCCTCTATCATCAAGGCGACTGGGGTTCAATCCCAGCGACAGCAGTATGTGATTTGTAGTGGACTAAGCGGGGGATTTTCTCCAGATTCTCTCACCATCATTCACACAACAATTACACCAGTTTTCCAATCCCGTATTCACTTCATATATTCTCTAATTTCTCAGGGTAATGAAGCGCGGCCGATGGTAAGATAGTATGTGCTGAGGTCATATGCGCTTTATAGAGATTTCTAATTTGAGCATGGATTACGGGTAGTCCGCATATATCTGCCGGTGAAGGACATTAGGAAGATGTCGATCTGTAACTAATGGACCCTGTAATTCCCGCACATGCCGCTGCCAGGTCCAGCAACACTCTTAGGATACCACCAACTCATCCGTTCTTCCTGGAGGTATCACACGCAAAACTGTATCGTGCGTGTGATCAATGATTACATATTCCACCAATATTGCAAAAAAGAAATAAAGGAAAGAAAGAGAGAGGAAAGAAAGGACAGAAAAAGTAAAGAAGAGGAGGAAGCGAGACAGAAAGAAAGAAACAGAGATAGAGACAAAGTAAGTGGAAAGAGAGAAAAAGAAAGAAAGAAAGAAAAAGAAAGAAAGAAAGAAAGAAAAAGAAAGAAAGAAAAAGAAAGAAAGCAAAATAAAGAAAAAACAGACAGAGAAGGAGAGGAAGGAAGGAAGGAAGGAAGGAATGAAGTAAAGAAGGAAGGAAGGGAGGGAGGAAGGTAGGAATGGAGAAAGGGAGGAAGGGAGGGATTGAGAAAGGGAGGAAGGGAGGGAGGGAGGAAGGGAGAAGGGAGGGGGGAGGAAGGGAGGGAGGAAACAAAAGGGTTACTATAGCTAATTTGGTCAAGATGTAATTTTTGTACATTATCTTATGACTTTTGACTTTTATTACATTATGACTTTTGCTCTCAAAGTCCTTTATAATATCAACACGTGTTATGTGCCCATAATCCCACAATATCATGTCCTGTATCTTTTTACCCTTATTATCTTCACGCATACATATATAAGAGCGCGCACACACATTACACATACTCAAATGCCCACGCCAGAGGCGAATATCAAACCCGTGTTCTCGTGCATCATGAGACACCAAGCGACCTGGTCCATGGGGACCGACTGTGTTTTCTCCCAGTAACTTTTACTAAAATTTAATTTTTCTGACTGTTTAATGCATTAATAAAATGCGTAGTGTTTAACGCCCGCTTTTACTACATACGGCACCGCAGGCGATGACACTGATGATACATGAGATGAAGATGGAGCACCGGTGGAATGAGATGGCGGGGGAAACTGGAGGTCCCGGAGAAAACCCGCCCCAGCGCCGTGTTGTCCACAACAAATCTCACTTTGCGGTTGCCTGGGATCGAACCCGGGCCGCCTTGGTGAGAGCCAAGCGGTCTAACTACTGAGCCATGGCGCGGCCTTAATGCATTAAAGATATACCATTCGATGTAAACTGTACCCGGTTATATGTATAAATGTTCAGCTGAACCTCTGAGAAAATTAATTTAAAAATTGACTTGTGTTTTTGCTACTCTTTTATGCTCCGCAATACAAGATATAATTAAATGGATCATTGACTACAAATTGTTACAATTAATATATTTCAAGTATGACCTTTTGTATGTGAATAATCAGAAGGGTAAAACATCTTTGTGGGTCAACTTTATTTATTAGTATTTCAATAATACAGCACAATTACTATAATTGTAAAATTATTAATTCTCATAGTGTTCAGCAGTTGAATAATTAGTATTATAAAACATTTTTTCCTCAAAATCTATTAAATATTCTCCATAATATTCAAACATAGCTAAAATTTTCTTAAGTTAGCACTCAACAATAAAATCTGTAATATTTAGACATTTCACTTATGTACAACTGCCCATAAAGCAGATAGAAGTTTACATATTATACAGTTTCATTATAGATTTCAAAGTGGATGTAAAAGTTTAAAGAGGTAGTCAAATCTTTAAACATTGAGTGGCTGTATGTTTTCATGATATCGTGAGGAATAACTAGATGGTCAGTGACCGAGGTTTTAAGATCAACCCAGCAGATACGGATATCTCTCAAACGTTAGATGCTAAAGAAATGCATTTAGATAATAAATTGGTGCTTTAAAGATAACTACTGAAACCTTTTGCCAGTATTTAAAACTGTAAAACATAATTCCAAATCAAGAGGAATTGCCAGGCTATACGCAGAAAGCTCAATATTTTTACATTTTGTTGGACAAGTAAATATCGTAAATGTATGCAAGCAGTTTAGGGATGAGTCGATACCAGTTTTATCGATACAGATACATGATACTTTTCACGATACCCGATAATCGATACAGCCAGTTCCACGTTTAGTTTCAGTACAAAATAGAATGTTTGGATAACCGTATAGCTACAATAAAATTAAGTAGGTGTATATATTTAATGAGGCAAAACTTAAAACCGTCAGTGTTCTTATTTTTAAACTATACATCAGACATTTAAAGTCAATGTAGTATATTTTTATAAGTTTTTGTTCGAATATACTAGCGTTTTCAAACTTTCGAGGTCAAGTCCACTTCACTTTCTGTCACATAGAAGTCCTGCTGTGACAAATTAGTCTTTTAGAAAAAACGGTTGCAGGTGAAATACATATTTTTTTTAAGTTCTGGAAATTTGAATTTGTTTTCCAGTAATCCAGTGTACTAGAAAGAGATGGTGATATACCATCGTTGAGATATGCAGCAATTTCTTCTTGGCAACTAGTAACTGCCAGTGAATTTGACACACGATTAAGAAAGATGGACATACGCCATAACAGTATGGGATGTGCAACAAGGGAGGAGAAGCAGAGGACGTCCGAGGCTATGATCGTCCCAAGAGTTCAAGGATGGGCTAGATGCAAAGTGAATTAGAACGGAAAAAGACAGACATCAATGGAAGCAAGTATAGCAGCCCTAAAGTGAAAGTAAGTGACAGTAAAAATGAACAGTCATTTCTAGATATAACGATACAGTATTAATTAAGAATGGACAAAGAACTGGTATCTTTCAGGGATTTGCTCACTCTGTAAGAAATAGCCGAACTGACCCCACCAGTGGGTGGGAGGTACTTGCTCCTAAGAGATGTTTTGGGCTATGTATTTGTATTTTATTTATTCTATTTAATATCACTGCGCAGGTAACACATTTCTGACAATTATTTCTCGGGGTTTACAGTGTTTTACTTGGAGCAATAATATTTTGTGAATTTAAATTTTAAATATAGATTGCAGAATTACCACCGAAGTATCGAAAGTTATCGAGCAAGTTTTCTGAAATATAATTCCATATGGATTCCATGTAAGTATTGCGGTATAGTATTGAGGATCCATCCCTGAATATTAATAAAAGCATTAGAACCTTCTGTTAAAAAAAAAAGCTAACATTTTCTCAAATAAACGAAATTAGGCTGAGGAGCATCTTCTTGAAAATACTTACTTCTGAATCCTACAAGATACTAACCTTTATCGTATTTAACTGATGTGATGTGCTTGACATATATGCCTTTGACAGACATATGCAAGACATAAGCAGACAGAAACAAGAACATGCACATAATGTTAATTTTAGATTCTAGGGAACTCTTAATTGTGCATTTTCAATAAACTGTGAATTTCGAGAATTTAATCCTTTATCTATGCTAGAAAAAGCAAAAGAAATGCTTCTTTGCTTTATTTTTGGGGAAATAGAGATGTCAAACTGCTGAATGTGAAAACTTGTTCCATATACTGTAAGGGGGGGCCGGGGTTATGGAGAGCCACCAATTCATAAGATAGCGAAATGTAAAATACAAGTTCATAACTTCTTCTTAACCTTAATGTCAGTGCAACTCCGCTTTCTTCTTCTTCTTCTTCTTCTTCTTCTTCTTCTTCTTCTTCTTCTTCTTCTTCTTCTTCTTCTTCTTCTTCTTCTTCTTCTTCTTCTTCTTCTTCTTCTTCTTCTTCTTCTTCTTCTTCTTCTTCTTCTTCTTCTTCTTCTTCTTCTTCTTCTTCTTCTTCTTCTTCTTCTTCTTCTTCTTCTTCTTCTTCTTCTTCTTCTTCTTCTTCTTCTTCTTCTTCTTCTTCTTCTTCTTCTTCTTCTTCTTCTTCTTCTTCTTCTTCTTCTTCTTCTTCTTCTTCTTCTTCTTCTTCTTCTTCTTCTTCTTCTTCTTCTTCTTCTTCTTCTTCTTCTCCTTCTTCTCCTTCTTCTCCTTCTTCTCCTTCTTCTCCTTCTTCTCCTGCTTCTCCTTCTTCTCCTTGTTCTTCTTCGTCTTCGTCATTGTTATGATGAAGATGATCATGATGATCATGATGATCATTATTATTATTATTATTATTATTATTATTATTATTATTATTATTATTATTATTATTATTATTATTATTATTACTATTACTACTACTATTACTATTATTATTATTATTATTATTATTATTATTATTATTATTATTATTATTATTATTATTATTATTATTATTATTATTATTATTATTATTATTATTATTATTATTATTATTATTATTATTATTATTATTATTATTATTATTATTATTATTATTATTATTATTATTATTATTATTATTATTATTATTATTATTATTATTATTATTATTATTATTATTATTATTATTATTATTATTATTATTATTATTATTATTATTATTATTATTATTATTATTATTATTATTATTATTATTATTATTATTATTATTATTATTATTGGAAATTAATTGTTCTTTCACAACTACCTTGATGGCGACTTACTATGCTGTAAGTACTTTAAGGCCCGGGCTTTATAGTTCGGACCACTATTAGCCTACACTAGCCGCGTGTAGGACGCACTATGAAAGGGCAGAGCCAGAATGAAAAATTCAATGCCATAGCCGGGATTTGAACCACGGATCTTCTGGTTTCCGTCCAGCCGCACTACCATTGTGCAACGTGCCGACACGTTGGCCATAGTAGCACAATGGAAGTGCGGCTGGACGGAAACCAGAAGATCCGTGGTTCAAATCCCGACTATGGCATTGAATTTTTCATTCTGGCTCTACCCTTTCATACTGCGTCCTACACGCGGCTAGTGTGAAAGAACAATTAATTTCCATTAATTGTACCTAATAGTGTACCTAATAGTGGTCCGAACTATAAAGCCCGGGCCTTAAAGTACTTACAGCATAGTAAGTCGCCATCAAGGTAGTTGTCTCATATGTTTATGAGAACTCCTAGTGGTTTACCGGGAGAAACACGAGTCAGATGGAGAATTTAATGTCATGTCGGCACGTTGGCCATAGTAGCACAATGGTAGTGCGGCTGGACGGAAACCAGAAGATCCGTGGTTCAAATCCCGGCTATGGCATTGAATTTTTCATTCTGGCTCTACCCTTTCATAGTGCGTCCTACACGCGGCTAGTGTGAAAGAACAATTAATTTCCATTAATTGTACCTAATAGTGGTCCGAACTATAAAGCCCGGGCCTTAAAGTACTTACAGCATAGTAAGTCGCCATCAAGGTAGTTGTCTCATATGTTTATGAGAACTCCTAGTGGTTTACCGGGAGAAACACGAGTCAGATGGAGAATTTAATGTCATGTCGGCACGTTGGCCATAGTAGCACAATGGTAGTGCGGCTGGACGGAAACCAGAAGATCCGTGGTTCAAATCCCGGCTATGGCATTGAATTTTTGATTCTGGCTCTACCCTTTCATAGTGCGTCCTACACACGGCTAGTGTGAAAGAACAATTAATTTCCATTAATTGTACCTAATAGTGGTCCGAACTATAAAGCCCGGGCCTTAAAGTACTTACAGCATAGTAAGTCGCCATCAAGGTAGTTGTCTCATATGTTTATGAGAACTCCTAGTGGTTTACCGGGAGAAACACGAGTCAGATGGAGAATTTAATGTCATGTCGGCACGTTGGCCATAGTAGCACAATGGTAGTGCGGCTGGATGGAAACCAGAAGATCCGTGGTTCAAATCCCGGCTATGGCATTGAATTTTTCATTCTGGCTCTACCCTTTCATAGTGCGTCCTACACACGGCTAGTGTGAAAGAACAATTAATTTCCATTAATTGTACCTAATAGTGGTCCGAACTATAAAGCCCGGGCCTTAAAGTACTTACAGCATAGTAAGTCGCCATCAAGGTAGTTGTCTCATATGTTTATGAGAACTACTAGAGGTTTATCGGGAGAAACACGAGTCAGATGGAGAATTTAATGTCATGTCGGCACGTTGGCCATAGTAGCACAATGGTAGTGCGGCTGGACGGAAACCAGAAGATCCGTGGTTCAAATCCCGGCTATGGCATTGAATTTTTCATTCTGGCTCTACCCTTTCATAGTGCGTCCTACACACGGCTAGTGTGAAAGAACAATTAATTTCCATTAATTGTACCTAATAGTGGCCCGAACTATAAAGCCCGGGCCTTAAAGTACTTACAGCATAGTAAGTCGCCATCAAGGTAGTTGTCTCATATGTTTATGAGAACTCCTAGTGGTTTACCGGGAGAAACACGAGTCAGATGGAGAATTTAATGTCATGTCGGCACGTTGGCCATAGTAGCACAATGGTAGTGCGGCTGGACGGAAACCAGAAGATCCGTGGTTCAAATCCCGGCTATGGCATTGAATTTTTCATTCTGGCTCTACCCTTTCATTATTATTATTATTATTATTATTATTATTATTATTATTATTATTATTATTATTATTATTATTATTATTATTATTATTATTATTATTATTATTATTATTATTATTATTATTATTATTATTATTATTATTATTATTATTATTATTATTATTATTATTATTATTATTATTATTATTATTATTATTATTATTATTATTATTATTATTATTATTATTATTATTATTATTATTATTATTATTATTATTATTATTATTATTATTATTATTATTATTATTATTATTATTATTATTATTATTATTATTATTATTATTATTATTATTATTATTATTATTATTATTATTATTATTATTATTATTATTATTATTATTATTATTATTATTATTATTATTATTATTATTATTATTATTATTATTATTATTATTATTATTATTATTATTATTATTATTATTATTATTATTATTATTATTATTATTATTATTATTATTATTATTATTATTATTATTATTATTATTATTATTATTATTATTATTATTAATATTATTATTATTATTATTATTATTATTATTATTATTATTATTATTATTATTATTATTATTATTATTATTATTATTATTATTATTATTATTATTATTATTATTATTATTATTATTATTATTATTATTATTATTATTATTATTATTATTATTATTATTATTATTATTATTATTATTATTATTATTATTATTATTATTATTATTATTATTATTATTATTATTATTATTATCATCATCAACATCATCATCATCATTATTATTATTTGTAATGTCACTTAACGTAATAACTGCTTAATTCTACTAAATGCTAATACTGCGTGCATGCCTTCGTTACAGCGCTTAAACCCTCTTTATAGGCGGTCTCTTATTTTAGTGCGCCGCTCATAGATGTCAGCACCCTACAGGAAGCAGCGGCATGTGCTACACGACTCCAGCTATCCGACGAGATGTAATGCTGAAGAAATCGCATCTTTCTAATACATAACACCATAACCCATAGCTCATGTGCCATAACTTTATACAAGTTTTAAATAGTGACTTTAGAGTAACATGAAGAATGTTCGAGAAAGTTCGAAGTATGCGAGAAGAGTCAATACAATTTCCTATGAAAATAAACGAGTTGATCGTTTTGGGAAAGAAGGTGTAAAGGGGTTGGATCACTGCAATTACTTACTATTTCAAATAACTTGTATTTTTCGGAGCAATCGTAGTAAATATTTGCAAATTGCTGCAGCTTTATTTAAAGTTCTAAAATCAAGGGGCAATTGACGTAAACACAAAATGCACAAACCATCGTTTCTATTAAACGCCTTTCCCCCAGTGTTATCCAGACTCCGAACTACAGAGAGCTCTTTTTTTAAATTTATTTTAACCATTTCCAAGATACCATACATATTCGCTGATTTGTTTGTTATATTCTACTGTAATAGAACAAAATATCCAAATTTTACTGAAATCACTGAGGTTAGTTAAAAGGTGGAGTAAAAGAACAACCAGATGAATAAAAATGCATAACAGCATTGCATAAAAATTATTTTAAGCAGGTGACCAATAGTAAAAGGGCTTTAGAAGATAATTTTAAAAGATAAATATTTAATTACACTGTACAGGTTTTTCAAAACTATGATTTCAAAAGAAAAGAAGAAAAGGTAAAACATGTGACTTTGCAGGGAAAATTACAAAATAAGATAAAAAAACATAGTGGTATGTTATATAATTTGAAAATATTGGTGTTATCAGCAAACATGTTAAAGAAAATGCCTTTGAACTAAGCAGTACAAGCTAAGTACGTAGTTGTTTACACACAAGTCAACTTCTAAAATGACCTCATTGTGAAAGAAATGTAGGAAGGGTATCTTTAAACAAGTTCCCTTACATGAAACACCAAATAAACCAAATCAGAAACAAGTACATATAAAGTAACTAGTACGTAATTAGAGAAAGGCCAATGCCACGAAGGCAGTGATTTTACAAACGTTACTTTAATCTTCTCTGCATTTGTCTCGTAGAAAGCTTTTCTTTCTACTTACAGCTTCCAATGATATTCGCTGAAAGGGAAATGATATCAAGGGCTGTCCATAAATGTAACAATCTGTGTATTTGTTTTTATTTTTCATTTGTCTTGATATACCTTGGTAACATTTGATCTTGATCATGATAACATTTAAAAGAAGCATTAAATTTGATTCTAAAGTATTAATGATATTTAATAACATCAAATAATATAAATACTTTTCTTTGAAAATGTTACTTAGGAAGGTATTGAAAAGATCTCACGGTTTCCGTCCGGTCGCTCTTACGCAATTGAGCTACCATGGCCAATGTGCCGTCGTGACATTAAATACTGCAATTGACTCGTATGCTTCCCGGTGAACCATTTGGGGAGATATGTACCCTTTGTGGCGACTTACTAACTCCGTAAGTACTTAAGTCTCAGTTTTTATAGTTACCACTGTAAGGTTAATTGATGGAAGCTTAATCATTTTTTCTTGTGAGCCTCTGTAGGTAAGTGGTAGCATGTTTGCCGTATATTCAAGAGGTTCCGTGTTCGAATCTCGGTGACAATGAGATATCTGGACGAGGCTTTCCTTATCCTAAAAGATGAATGCCTGGTAGCTCGTGGCTCTATGGACCTTGGACTCATTTGAGTAATCATTTCATTGATTGTTATGACTTAACGTTGGAGGACTTTAATTTCGGCTAGTGTGAACAAACGATATCCTATTCTACATATATTAGAAAACAATAATGTACCCTTTTCCGGTAAATTAAATTAACAATTAATTAAATGAATATTAATTAAGTGAATTATATGAATGAGAATGATAAAAATGTAATTTGCTGTACTGAAACTATAATTTTTATTTATAATTTATTATTATGTATAAGTAATTCGGTTAACATTTATTTAAATAGTATATATTGTCACACCCTACATTAGAATAGATTTAATATTTATTAGCTTTGGGGGGGGGGAATCCGTAGCGGTAGAGCTAAACCATCTCAACAAACACTAGTTACACCACGCGGTAGGGTGGACATGTTATTTTACTGATAACTAGCTTACCTGCATGGTGGTGAAAGGTGGAAGGTCCAGCGAAGGAAAACTCACAAATGCATTTTAAAAAGAGGTTTAATAATTCCAGACAACTTACATTCAATGAGGTTTGTGTTCCGGAGGGTTGCTACCAACACATCCTCTCTCTCTGGTGGCGGCTGGTCGTCTGCGGAAGAGGAAGCCAACCCCCTCTCCAGCGCAACCAATGAACAAAGATCAGCCAGTGGCGCCAGGTCTGACAACCCATACAGGGTTGCCACACCTCCCCCCGGACCACAAGCTGTTGACCCAGGGTCAACAGAACAATTAATAACAAATGAAAAGAAACTCGCTCGAGTGATGGAACAAAAAAAAATTAGCATACAAACATCACAAACAGTATTACAAACATAAATTTTCTCTTGACGTTACACATTCGTTTCTTTACTCCAGTGTCTGTCTATAACTTTAATTAAAAAGCCCTCAAAGAAAAATAAATGAAGTTCAGCACTTTTCACCACTACTGCACCAAGCAAAAAAAAGTTTCACAACCTGCCTGAACAGTACATTCCATTCCCACTGGTCTCACAAATGTAATAAAAAAAACTTGAAGCTTGCACTGCAGTCACTGATGAATAAAGACCACTGAATTGAGCACAATTGTACTTGCTCTACACTGAATAACAATGTGGGGCATTAATAGTTCTTCTGCCCCCAACACAGGTACGAAGTGACAGCACTAATAGCTGCCAAAGCTCTGACGAACAGTGGTCATAAAGGGCGGACCAGAGCCCGATGACACAAGGCAGTGTGGCAGGTTTAGTACTCCCATGGTGCAAACAGTTCGGCAGGAACAGTGTGGTGCAGCAGGAACGCAGATAAATAGGGCTGGCTTGATACGTATCATCATACTACAACATTATTTCCAAAAATATAAGTGTACGTCAATTACAGAAGACAACTACATCATTAAAAACAAACTTCACTTCTGAACAATAATAAATAATACAAAAAAATTAGGTACACCCCATCTGGGTAGCAAGATACATGATAAAACTAAGATAATTTCCATCACTCGGCAATATATATAGCTTACAAATTTTGACAAGATAAATCAAATAATCTTCACAAAATAATCTTCACAAAAGAATACATAAAACATAGGAATGTCACAATCAAAACTTTACAAAAACCCCTTAGGGTAGAAATAATACAATACACACACAGCACAAAATAATTTGACCTTCCAAAACATTGAATAAAAATATTACAAATTTTCAAAATACCAAAACTTACAATTAGAGGGGTACCCCAAAATATTACACGTGGCCATAAATTTTTTAACAAAAACTGACGTGTACACTTAAACAAAAATGAGCTCAGTTTTTCTCTTTGTTTTACCATTATAATTTCAATCATATTTATTATGTGCGCGCACTACTTAATATCATCAGTACTACTACCTTTCAAATCAACAAAACTACTTACAATCTACTAACATCAACATTTTGCATGCCAACAAAACTACTGTCACATTACTACCCCAACGGAAAAAAAAAAAAAAAAAAAATCGTTCTACAACACAATACATAGAACAAAACTGAAAGAAAAATTAAGTTCTGGGGCCTCAAAATTTCACATCCTAGATACACAAAAGAGAAAATATAGTATCATGTCTTAGCCTATTCTAAAACTTTTGTATACATTGAAGGGTACTTTTGCTTTTCAACATAAAACTTAGAATTCAATAAACCATTAAAGCATACTGGTAATCACACAACTCCAAAATATATATCACTCTTAATGCAAAACAATTTTATCAAAATGTTCAAACTATTAGCATCCTGCAATAAAGAGACAAAGTAAACATCTGTACTAGTAATGTGCTATCTCCCAAATACCTGGTAACTATGGCGAGGATGACAAACAGAACATCCCCAGGTCTCAGCTTCATAACGGTCATTCACAAACCTCTCTGTGATTCAGGTTTTCCTCATCATCTTAGCATGCACATTTCAGCACCAATGCTAAACAAAACTCAAAAATACACTTAATTACTTGCATCGATAAGCACATTTCAGCCATTTATCGAGCCTAAAACACTGGATTAACGGGCACATTACAGCAACCCCATTAACCAGATAAACTTTACCTCTACATCTTTCACATAATCACACATAATTTCATTCATCCTTCTTATCGAGGTAGCACAGCACTATTCCAGAATGTAAACTTAAAATTAATAAACAAAATTTCAATTTCCTAATCATTGTAAAATTTATCATCAAATGAGGTTATTCAACTCAAAACAGTTATTAGGGAACATATACTTTTAATATCAATTAATTGTGACTTTCAATAATAACAATTGTATGTTCAACTTTTGACATCTAATTCATCAAACATCTATCCAAGTATTGCCATTTGCCAATAATATACATCATATTCCAAAACAAAATAGCTTAGCACACTATACACTAAATCTCAAAATTCTCACTCAGAAAACAAGGGGCAATATACTTTACATACAACCTTTTTACATTTAATGTGACACAAAAGAAAAGCAAAATGCATTTACAGTCTATATGGTCCCACAGGATCAAAATATGGGAATATCCTAGAAACATGTACTGATTGTTCCTTAACTCTAGGAGCATTTGGTCGACGAACCACATAAGTAACAGGAGTAATTTGTCGAACAATTTCAAAAGGCCCAAAATATCTATGAAGCAATTTGGTACATTTTCCCTTTTTCCTAATTGGAGTAAAAATCTTAACAAGCTGACCTACTTCAAAATGAGTATCTCTATGCTTAGCATCATATCTTTCTTTCTGTTTAATCTGTTGCTGATTAATATTATGGATGGCTACTTCACGAGCTTTCTGAATCTCTTCCAAAGTTTGCCGAACAAATAAATCATTTGAAGTGGCCTGAAGTTGCACCTGATTTGGTAAGGAAGGTTCACGACCATATATCAAATAGAATGGTGAAAATTTTGTAGTTTCCTGAACAGAAGAATTGTATGAAAAAATCACATATGGCAAAACATTAGACCAATTGCGCTGATTTGAATCCACAAAATGACTAAGACAATTTAGTAAAGTCTGGTTAAATCGTTCAGTAAGGCCGTTGCATGCAGGGTGGTATGAACTAGTAAAATGAGGGGAAACTGACAAAGCTTTCAAGAGTTCCTGGGTTACTTCACTCAGAAAGACACTACCACGATCAGACAGTAACATGGCAGGGGCCCCATGCCTGCAAATAATCTGATGTAAGATGAACTTAGTAACCTGGGGAATGGTAGCCAAAGAGAGAGGGGCAGCTTCAACCCACCTAGAAGCATATTCTGTAGCAACTATGATATACTTATGACCCGACGTAGAACGAGGCAAGGGGCCTAACAAATCTATTCCCCAACGTTCTCCAATAAAGTTAACTGGAATAGGCTGCAAAAGACCAGCAGGTTTTTGATTCTTAGGTGCCTTCCTAGACTGACAACTTGGACAAGTTTTCACAAAATGCTCAATATCTTTTTTCATACCTATCCAGTAGTATCTTGAATTAATCTTACTAAAAGTTTTAGAAAAACCTAAATGACCAGATAGTGGATCATCATGACATGAGGACAAAATTTCATGCTTTAACACCTCAGGAATGACTAGTAAATGCAAGGGACCAGTAGAACTCGAATTTTTCCTGTACAAGACATCACTTTTCAAAATATAGGTAGAAGCTTGACGTTGAACCTTAGCAGGAGCAGATTCAGCATCCTTAAGGGCATTAATAATTGGAGTCAGAACTGGATCATCATTTTGTTTCTGAGCAACCTCAACCGGTGATAGCAAACAGGTAATTAGCTCATCAAGTTGTTCAATTTGATGCTCTTCAGGCTGTAACACAGGGAACCTTGACAAAACATCTGCGTCATTATGTTTCTTACCAGATTTATAACATATATCATAATCAAATTCCTGTAACTTTAGACTCCATCGAGCCAACCGGCCTGTCAAATCCTTTAAATTGTTCAGATAACAAAGGGAGTGATGGTCTGAAATAACATGCACTTTATAGCCATACACAAAAGTCCTGAAATGTGTTAAACCAAAAACGATTGCCAAAAGCTCTAACTCTGGTACACTGTAATTTCTTTCACATTTTGACAAAGTTCTAGAAGCATATGCAATAGGTCTAAGATTATCATTTACTTTCTGTAGTAAAACACATCCTATTCCTAGACCACTAGCATCAGTGTGTAATTCTGTATAGGCTCCAGGATTATAATGAGCCAACACAGGAGCAGAAACAAGAGAGTTCTTTAACTGCTGGAATGCTGTTTGCTGATCCG
Source organism: Mantis religiosa (assembly GCA_030765055.1). Classification (NCBI taxonomy): domain Eukaryota; kingdom Metazoa; phylum Arthropoda; class Insecta; order Mantodea; family Mantidae; genus Mantis; species Mantis religiosa. The sequence goes on from CM060951.1 coordinate 181,832,339, forward strand.
GGCCCCAAATAAAACTTTGACTTTTCTTGGTCAGCTGAATCAATGGATGGGCAATGTAAGAGTAATTCTTAATAAATTTCCTGTAGAAATTGAACAAACCCAAAACTTTTCTCACGTCTCTAACATTCTTTGGGCGTGGTAGTTCTTTGATCACTGTAACTTTCTCAGAATCTGGGGAAATTCCATCTTTAGATACTTCAAAACCCAATAACTTTATCTTTTCCATAGCAAAGAAACATTTCCCAGGTTTCAGTTTAAAATTATGCATTTCCAAACGTTGAAAAACAGCTTCTAAGTTTTCTAATAATTGTTCAAAAGTTTTGGCAAAAACAACAATATCGTCCAAATATGCTAAAGCTTTCTTAAATTTCAAGTCTCCTAACAATTTCTCAGCAACAAAACTGAAAAATCTTGGTGCATTAGCAAGCCCAAAAGACAAACGTTCAAATTCATACTGCCCTTCATGAGTAACAAATGAGGTATACTTTTTACTATTCTCCTCTAAAGGAATTTGAAAGTATGCTGACAACAAATCTAAGGAAGCAAACCATTTAGCTTCTCCAAGGTAACTAAGGAGGTCATCAATAAGAGGCAAGGGAAAGGCTGAATTTACTGTAACCTTATTCAGTTGACGATAATCTACACAAAACCGCATAGAGCCATCTTTTTTCTTTACCAACACAACAGGTGATGACCAAGGTGACTGAGAATCTCTAATAATACCAGCATTTTTCATTTCCTCTACTTGTTGGGAAATAATCTCTTTCTGCTTATGAGCTACCCTATAGGGTCGTTGCTTAATAGGTTTGTCATCCTTTACCTCTATTTTAAATTCAGCTACATTAGTTGAGCCTAAATCTTGCAATGAAGTGGCAAAAACATGTTCATATTTTAACAACAGATTATGAAGATCTGACTTTTGAGCTTCAGTTAAGTTGGTATTAACATTAAATTCAAACTTTGGAGCGTTCAATGGAGTAACATCCTTAGGTGAAACTGAGTTACTTTGAACAAATGCAACCTCATGAGCATTAGCTAATACAGTTTTAGCAAAAAGTGTTTGAGGAACAGCTGAATTATTATGTACTGGTATCACAAAGTCCTTTGAAGATTTGCAAACTACAGGTGGAATAGAAATATTCTTCTTATGCATAATACTGGTAGAAGGCTCGAACATAACCTCATTTGTAATATCAGCTGAAGGCTGCACTGCCACAAAACAAGTAGTAAGCGGTGGCAATTTAACATCTTTTACAACAGAAACTTTATTAACTATCTGTACCTCATCGTTCAATGGAATCACAGCAATATCTGTAAAGGGACCACCACATGTTGTTTCAAAAGGAATGTGTACCATTTCTCCCTCATGAGTTTGAATCTTAACTTCTGCACAAGAATAATCAATGGTAACTTTATGTGAAGTTAGAAAGTCATTACCCAAAATGAGATTATGTGCCAAGTCTTTTACCACTAACACATCTTCCTGAAAAACAAAGTCATTAATTTGAAATTTCAAATTTGTTTGATAAGGCGCATCTAATAACTTGTTACCAGCTGTTTTAAGCAAAATCTCGACAGGTTTCATTTTAGAAATGTCATTGATATGAGCTGCATTCACAATGCTAACTGCACTTCCTGTATCCAACAAAATTGGAAGTTTTGACTCCCCAATGGACCCCAAAATTTGCAAAATTTGACCTGGAAGAGAAACAACATTAGACACAGGTGAACTTACTTTGGGTACCTCTAGGTTATGTCGTTGGAGGCTGGGCCTCTCGAGTTTTTTTGAAGCAGATGGTGAAGTCCAGCAATTACGTGCCATATGACCACGCTTGTTGCAATTGTAACACACAATAAGTGCCTGCTGTCTCTTTTCATGATGTCTTGGAGGCTTAAGTGGAGGTGGCTGCACAGTAGATGCAGCAGCAGTGAATTGAGACTGAAGCTGTTGCATTTGGGTAGCAAGTTTAGTGACCTGTTCACTCAATGTGGAAACAACATTAATAACTGGTTCAGAGTGATTTACACTTTCAAACCGTGATAAAACAGGTGCAGATGACACAGGTGGAGAAGTGTAAGTTGCTGTTTGTGCTTGTACTAAATGTTGTCTATGTTGCACATAAAAATTAGCTTTATCAATGCTTTTAATAATTTGTAAAACCTCCTCAACTGTTTGTGGATTTAATGGGAGCAAAGCTTGCACATACTGAGGTTTCAATCCTTTCACTAAGTTTTTTACCTGCTCCATTTGTGTCATTGCAGCGTTAACTTGGTCACACAAGGATAATACATCATAAATGTAATCTAATACAGGTTCATTTTCTAATTGTACCCTCTGCCTAAGTTTAATTTCCAACAATTCATCTTGATTGGACATTTGAAAAGCTGCCAAAAACTGTTGAGTTAGAAAATGCCAATCATGCTCAGGGTGTCTATGGCAAAAAGTTCGGTACCACAGTGCTGCTGTGTCTCGCAAGTAACATGGGAAAAACTTCAACTTTTGTACATCTGACCAACCATTTGCTGTAGAAACTAAGTTAAATTTTCTCAAAAATTCTGAAGGAGATATCAGTGCTATCCTGTCAAAACAGGGTGGATCAATAAAAGGCCGAGAAACTTGCATTGTCTGAGTCTGATTAACATTAGGTGCCATGGATACTTCTAAATTACTAGGTACATGTGCACTTTGATTAGCTAAAGCAGAAGTCGAAGCTATTACATCATGTGAATCCATTGTAACTGGCACATTGGATGATTGCCGCGTTTTCTTAGGCATTTTGACTTACTTTTAAGTAACACTGGACACCAGAATAAAATAAGCAGAATTACCAACTGGAATGAACACAAAAATGAAGTGCATACTTCACAAAAACACCAAAAAAAGAAACTATTTACTTTGAATTTTACTGCCAAAACTCACACAGCGTCCCTTGAAAATCAACACGTGACCACGTGGTGTCCATTATCAATTTCCATGTAGTTATAAAAAAAAATTTTAGCACAATATTATGAAATAAGTTTACTATTGAAGAAATCAAATAAAAAGCAGACCAAAAGTTAAAGGATTACGAGACGATGACCAGATTAGAATTTCTAACTAATTGAACACCACGCGGTCGGCCATGTTTCCTCCATCTTTCACCACCGTATACATTCAAATTTTTTTCATAAAAACCGGACTAAAGCAAGGAGAAAAAAAAAATTGGAGATCTTACCCGCGTCTCCACCAATATGTCACACCCTACATTAGAATAGATTTAATATTTATTAGCTTTGGGGGGGGGGGAATCCGTAGCGGTAGAGCTAAACCATCTCAACAAACACTAGTTACACCACGCGGTAGGGTGGACATGTTATTTTACTGATAACTAGCTTACCTGCATGGTGGTGAAAGGTGGAAGGTCCAGCGAAGGAAAACTCACAAATGCATTTTAAAAAGAGGTTTAATAATTCCAGACAACTTACATTCAATGAGGTTTGTGTTCCGGAGGGTTGCTACCAACACATCCTCTCTCTCTGGTGGCGGCTGGTCGTCTGCGGAAGAGGAAGCCAACCCCCTCTCCAGCGCAACCAATGAACAAAGATCAGCCAGTGGCGCCAGGTCTGACAACCCATACAGGGTTGCCACAATATGACACAACTACTATGTCCAAGATGGCATTTTAATGGGTTGGAAATACAAAATAATGTAAAACTATGTAGCATATTATTAAAATGGTTGGTAAATGCTTCGGATCAGAGAATAGAACCAAGTATCTATTTAACGTGTCAAGTTTAATTTACGTATTTATGATGAACACATAAATTATACTGATTCACGTACTCAAACCTGCTTAAGGCATCGATGTTTACAGTATTTGTGTTGTGGGGTTATAGCTTTTATTAACACTCCCTGAAAAAGTTTCATTAGCAGTTATAACTGTTATGTTGTACAGAGAGTTAGGAAAATGATAAGGAGATGAAGGAGGTAATGGAAGGGAATGAGGAGAAAAGGGAGACACTTGGTGATGTAGAAAAAGTGAGAAGGGTGGTTTAAAATTAGAAGCACTGATAGAAGGAGAGAGACAGTGAAGAACCTGTCCATTTAAAACAATAACATATCTTGTAATCTATCAGTTTATAGCCCTTAATAGTGAATGATTTCAGATGAAACAGTCGTATGTACTATTTGATCTTCTGTACATTATTTAAATTGCTGATAGGTAAAACCTTCAACTTAAACTGAAAACATAGAAGAAATAATATCAACTCATTCTGTTCCTATAACTAGAAGTTCAATTTTTGAGGCCAGTTAAGTAGTAAGATCGTCGTGGAGCAATAAACTGCAAATAGAAATAACAATAGCTGTCGCTTTTGTTTGGGTGTTCATGTTCTTCCAATAGCTATCGCGTCAGATCTGGCAACAGAAGGTGGAAGGAATATAATAACAAAACCAGGTAGCTTCACACCTGAGGAGAGGTGTTTGGCTAACCTGTCTTGAAGAAATCTATCACCTCGATAGCTATGTGCACCGGTCTCTGCGAAAGAATGTCACCAGAACCTGAGAACATTTTAAAGGAATCAACATAACCAGTAATTGCTCCGACGCAGAAGTCCTGAAAATACTCACATAAATATAATCAACAGTAGTTACTAACACATCAGAAGTAATCAAAATGCACACATACACTAGTTATAAACTTCATTTTGACGTCATTTACTTGTATTCAGTGAGACTCCTTTGATCATGTTGATATCAGCTCTACATTAATCATTGCGTTTACTCTAATCATACAGGGAAAATATATTTTACTAAAAAAATTCCATATATATGCAGAAGCAGTTGACGCAAGTGCTCTTAAGGAATTCCTTTTCCCAAGTTACCGTTTTCGTGGAAACATTTTGTTCATTTATTTCTTCAGAAACTGCTCTAAAGATTTGGATTAACAATATCATTTGTTTCACATACAGACATGTAAAAGAAACATTTAGATACATAGTTTGTGAATAGTCTGTACAATTCTCCGTATTGCATTAAATTTTATAAAATTTTGTATAATTAGAATATTATAGAAAAAAGGGCCTACTGTAATAAAAATTGCAAATTTTGTGTAAAATTCCTTTTATAACTTCTTTTTTTGTTTTTAAAATATTTCATGTTGATATTTTATAGTTTATCCAAATTTTTACAACTGTGAATAGTACACGACTTACCAAAATCTGTGACTTTTTCCCTTCTTGTTTGTATCACAATAATAAATAAATTACTTACTATTATGCAAGAAAGTACTTATGTCTCTATGTGAAATCATTATATGCTTCTTGTAATTACAAGCCTTTGCGATATATAGTGTAGATCGCTGTATGTGTTTCCATGCTATCGTGAGGAATTATCAAAATGTGACCATTTCAGAAAATGAAAAAAATTATTGAAAGATTCACACCATTACAAAATTATTGGAAACGATTGAGTTATTTTAATAAAACTATGTGTTCTACGCCTTATGCATATGAGTAGAGAAATTAAAAATAGATTATATATGCGCAATTGAGATGAGATATTAAAAACAATTTTATGAACTTTATATTCCTTCACTAACTCAAAAGACATCAGATAATGGTTAAAACTGAATAAATCACTCTATCTACGAAAAAGGCTTCACACCAAGTATGCCTTAACCAAGAAAAAAATTGTACAAGAAATGACATGAAAAGGGAACTTAACACTTAATTCAAGATAGAGGGAGTAGAAAAATAGATAAACGACTTTAGGGAATTGAACACTCATTTGTTTAATACTCTCGCGAATCTCAGAAAGTTCAATCTCCTCCCCAAGCACACACTATCAGTGGGGTATTTTATGAGAAGCAATATGAGATATTGCATTAATCCTTTGATAGAGGAAAAACAAAGTTTGAGTGGATAAAAAATTTATATATATATTTGTTTACAGCGCTGTAAATTGCCAGGATTATACTAGCGCTACCGGTGCGTCGGAATTTCGTATGTAAGAGTTGTTTTAGACGTCAATATATTTGACATGGAACGGTCAGTTTTAAAACACACAATACCACCGTTCTAGGCCGGCTTTGAACCTGCGACCTTAAGATCAAGATAGCAGAGGTAACAACAAGTATTATATGATAATAATAATTATGATGATGAATATACTTTTCCCCAGAAATAAAGTACTTTTATTTTTGTAGGTTATCACACTTATCTACATTGCAGTTGTCTTTTTTTTTTAATTCAACAAGCAGTTTCTTTTCGAAAACGTGGGGGTTAAAAATTTGAGATTCAGAATTACTTAAGTTAACTGATGGAAATTAATCTTCTCTTTTCTCTAGCCTTATATAGCTAAGGATTTAGATAGAGTCAACCTGAAAAATTCAATGCTATGGTCAAAATTTGAACCATGGATCTCGTGGTTGGCCAGGGTGGTTCAAAGGGTAAGAGCGACTGGACGGAAACCAGGAGATCCGTGGTTCAAATCCCGGCTATGGCATTTAGTTTCTCAGGTTGACTCTATCTATCTAAAACATTAGCCTATAGGCTAGTGAGAGGAGATCAAGCCTGGGATATAAGTACTTAAAATAGTAAGTCACCACAAAACGGTGTATCTCGGATACAAGAGCCCCTAGTGGTTTACCGGGAAAATATATGAGTCATTTGGAGAATTTAATGTCAGGACGGTACGTTGGCCATGGCAGTTCAATGGTTAAGAGTGACTGGGCGGAAACCAGCAGATCCGAGCTTCAAATCCCAGTCATGACATTGAATTTTTCAGGTTGACTCTATCTAACCAAATTACTTGTTTGTTTAAAGTGTAGCATATTTTTTCGGTGCTTTTTTTCTGTTGGCAAACCTCGGCTTAGGTCTAAAGCAAATAGTTTTAATGTGAAGGTATTCAAGCTTGCTCAGGAACAATGGAAAGGTTTCGTGAATCTATTAATTACCAATTAAGTGTTCACGAAGAATACAGATAGGTACTATAAGTATATTTCGACGACCAGATGCAGGAATATTCACTTCTGAAAATCTTGTAGAATTCCAAATGTTCCACGCTGCAAAAGATAACACACCTCCTGAAACTTCAAGGTAGCAGGTGCAGGACGACAGCAGGAAGATCTGCTGGGGCGGAATTTGCTGTTGAAGTGCAACGCGACTTGGACTAACACCGTCCTGTCATAATTTCGTGCAATCTCGTTTTGGTTTCTATGATATTTAAAATAGCATTGCCCATTGAGATGTCAGGCTGGAATTCTCTTGTTTAAATGATGGCTTTGAAAACGTATGTAAGGTATGCGCAAGGGGGGGACAGTTTCCGGTAGAATGCCATTCAGACTGGTAGAGCACCTGACATGATGTATGGCACGAAGAAAAAGAACCAGCTCCAGGGCACGCGCTGGACACAATGCTCGCCTTGGAATTCCTTCTCTCCCACAATGCTCCACGGGAACAAATACCAATAATCTCTTTGCTCCGGCTTTCTTCTCTCTTCCTTTCGAACCAGCTTCTCTGCAGAAAACTTTTTCTTTCTTTTTTATCGTTGTCGCTAACAAAGAATGAACCTGTTGTATATTGCTCCATCACTCATCTGTTACTATGCCCCGTATCCGCAAATAGAGTAGAGCACCACGTGTTGGCTAAGCTAGTGTTAGGGCGTGTTTTTGTATCGGGTTCGAGTTCCTGTTCTAAATCTCCAAGTTGTAAGTCCTGCATTCCTAAAGATTACTGCCAAAGCTTGTTGTGAACCGTGTTAAAGAAAATATCCCAGTATATTTACTTATACTCGCTGTTGATGCATTGTTACAAAGCAGTTGCTATTCTTAGCAGTAAAACAATCAAAACAGCCCTTTTCTTTTTTATATAATATTACTATTATATTTTAAAAAGTAAGAAAACACCAGTAAAGTAAAACTTGTCATAATCTGAGGGTATTTATTCTTTGGATGTATAAAAAAAATTTATTTTGATGTCTTTTGTGCTGGATTCTTTTGAAAATTGCTGTGCCAGCTCATATTCATTTGTACTGTCACCTGCAAGCAGTAAAATATTATCTATTACACTCAATGATTTAGTTGGAACAAATTATTTACAGGAATTCCCCTTATTTATTTAGCAATTTCCAAATGGACTCGTACTGGGAGTCAAACTCATCGACCTTGTGTTTCCGACAAGCTGTTTCATCAGCTGTACGTCTTCCTTTTCGTAGCCATGACTTGACATATGGTTGTGGATTAAATATACGCACAGGAGGTCAACGCTTCTTATGAAAATAAGTCCGCTTGATCTTGTAACCATCAGCCTTTTCTCTTTTCGGTGTGAATTTCATTCATGATACTGAAAGCTCCTTCAGTTTTTTTTTTATTTTATTTTATTTACGTCCTCCAACTTTTTAAGTCATATCCGACGATGAATGGAATGGGTGAAATGATGCTCAAATGAGCCCAGAGTGCATAGAACTTAGAGTTACCCGACATTCGTCTTTCGGGATAAGGGAAAATCCTGGTGAAAACCTTAACCAGGTAACTCACCCTGACCGAGATTTGAACTCGGGATCTCTTGAACGTGAAGCAGACACGCTACCAACAAGCTACCGAGGCGGGCTCTTCAGTTTCTACTGTAGAGATAGGAATAGTATATACAATCTTGATTAAAGGTATCAACTCCACTGAAATTTTCTTGGTCTCGACATACTTTATAAAAACATTAATGTACCTTCACTTGTCTGACATTTGGAAAAAGTCACAAAGGTTGCCAACACTCTCATCACCAAGCCCGCCTAGGTAGCATTGTGGTAGCGTGTCTGCCTCACGTTCAAGAGGTCCCGAGTTCAAATCTCGGTCTGGGTGAGTTACCTGGTTAAGGTTTTTACCAGGATTTTCCCTTATCCTGAAAGACGAATGTCAGGTAACTGGAAGTTCTATGGACCCTGGGCTCATTCGAGCATCATTTCACCCATTCTATTCATCGTCCGATATGACAACGTTGAAGGACGTAAATTACGGGGGAAAAAAACCTCTCATCACTATAGTGATATCCAAAGTAGGAGTGGAGGGCCAATTATTTTTGTATATTACCTTTGAATCACTGATAACTTTTGTCATTCTCAGATGTCTCTGCTGACTAGAGCTGGAACCAAGATGAATGATGGGGACACATTTTCTATAAGCCTGTTATTTAAATTATTTGTAAGACTGTAAACTCATGGTGACAGCTTACTTTCATAAACATTGGAAAACTTGAAAGGCACTACGGGGCTACTGATGTTCATTAACTGCAGAGAGATTCCATAATATCTGCTTCACAACAGCTGATCAAAACATAAAAATAAAAGAAAAAAAAGAAAAAATAAAATGAATTCACACAAACATAACGAGTGGAAGAAAGTTGTATTCACTTCCAGGTCTCCGAATCCAACAGCAGTGTAGCCAACCTTAGATAACCAGAAAACCGACCAGGACTGAGAAAGCGACCGTATCCTATGAACACAAAACCGCAATGTTCGATATTTGTCCGCTAGAGTACAGCCATGACGTTCTAGCGCTATGCGTACTATAGAGTACAAACTATTTACTTACTGAATGCAAAAACGTTACGTCATTCTAAAGCGGGAAAATATTTTCCGGTCCAACTAAATCACTCAAAGCGAATAAATTTCAGAACTGCTGAATATTTGTGGTTTTTCCGTTTGTAAATCAGGAGTTTACATTGCTCTTTGTAGTCCAAAACTGTTTCAGTATTAACCAATCACATTATTTGTCGCCAACATCTGATTATATTATTCGATGCTGAGTTATCAGTTTTGATTTTTTTTGCAGTTGGCCACTACAATAATTTGGAAACTGGTTCATTGTTGCTTTGAGATATATGATTATGTTTATTGAATTTATGCTTTAATATACCTTCTGAATTATGCTAGCCTTCAAGTTCAAAAGCACATTTCCGGTTAAACAAAATATAAATTCAAATCGTCAAACAGGAACTGTTTATGCCTCTATGTACTTCGTGTTAATTTAGACAGAAATTTACAGAAATGGTCTGACTACATATTTCCATGAATGAAAACAGGGGAATATAGTAAGGTTAACGATAGTCAAATGCTTTACGTGCTGGTTGCTATGTGAAGGCTTTGAAATTCAGTTTTCCTGTATTATTAGGAGGAAATAAATGAATATTGACTTCTCATTTGAGAAAATATGAACTCCATTGGGTAGTAAGTCTTTGTCAATATTTTACGCAAAAGGCATTTGGAATGCTGAGGAATTCAAAGGTTATTTCCATAAAATCTTTTTTCCTTTCCTCACGGTTAGGCATTAGCCTGTTCCAGTCTCATATATTTTGAAGCCATATTTTCTGGGAACGTCGTATTAATTTTTGTCCTCCAGGTCTACAATTAAGAGCTTGTTTTGGTATTTTTTCTTCTGAGTTTCGATGACGATATTCAATCCATTTGTTTCTATATTTTTGTATTCTCTACGTTTGTTGAATGCTTTTAAGTATATGTTAATTTAATCAAAATCGTTAGAAAGACCCTTGAAAATTCCAAATTATTTATCGAAAAAAAAAAGGTGTTCATGTAAATGGTTGTTGTAGATGGGGGATATTTTTGAAGTTCTTGCTTGAAACATGGAGAAACAAATACCAAAATTTACAATTAACCAATATTTCGTTTTTGGGTTATGCAATTAACACACACACGCACGCACGCACACGCAGTGTGTGTGTTTTGGTTGCAGAAAGTCCCAAAACGTGTATTTCCAGTGAAATCTTGCTATAACTTTTTTTTTCTAATACAATACGTACATATGCCTCTACTCACTAACTACATATAGAGAAAATAAGTATTTAATCTGAAATAAATAAGAATTATAATAAAGACACACTAAAGAAATAGGCGATATAGTTGTTTTAAGCAAATGTAGTGCGATCCATATAAATGTGGACCATTTCAATTTTTTGAACCAACATCAGGATTCACGTGCAAATTTGGGAGAATATAATATAGAATTGGGATATTACATTACACTATTTACATCTCGGAGAAAATGTAGGAAATGTCTTCCACCAGCATCTTGAACTCGTCTCACCATATTCTCTGAATTTTCACGGAGAGTATCCTCGCCAATGTTACTTATTTCGGTTCGAATGGATTTCTTGAGAACATCAGTTGTCCGTGGGCTATTCTTGTACACTTTGTGGTTTAGATACCCTCACAAGAAAAACCCCGGTGGGGTTAGGTCAGAGGATCTGGGCGGACACAGATCTTTTGATATTATTCGATAATCAAAGAAACTCGTTACAAGTTCCATGGTGTCAATAGATGTACGGCACATTGCTCCATCTTGCTGGAAATAACCTTCTCTCAATTCGATATCATCCAGCTGCTCCACAAATGTCTTGAAGATACCCATATAAACGTCAGTGTCTACAGTCGTATTAAAGAAAATGGGAGCAACGATCCATAGATGCTGGTGGAGGACACTTCCAACACTTTCTCTGAGATGTAAATAGTGTAATGTAATCTCCCAATTTTGTATTATATTCTCCCAAAGTTGCACGTGTGTTCTATTATTGGTTAAAAAATTATGGCCTATTGAAATGGTTCAGGCTTATTTGGATCGCACTATAGATGAACGGACAGTTAAGCAAGGCGGGTTCTCTGTAATAGGTAAAGTGCCTTTAATTGACTAATTATAGCTTTGGAGACAAAATTTGATAATAGAACGATGATGGTGTTTTTTTTTCTTCCTGTTTTAATTTACGTCCTCCTAGTAATAACGGACGGTGAATGAAATGGGTGAGATGAAACTCAATGCGTCCGGGGTCCATGGAGCTTAGAGTTACCCAACATTCGTCTTTCAGGATAAGGGATATCCCCGGGACAAACCTTATCCAAGTAACTCACCCTGACCGAGATTCGAACTCGGGACCTCTTCAACGTGAGGCAGACATGCTACCATCTACGCTACCGAGGTGGGCTCGCTGATGGTGAATGATAGATGAAAATATTAAAAATGGTTAGGAAAATCATGAAACAAATCTTAAATTATCATCAATAGTGTTATCCCTGTAATATATTTATAGTTAAGCAGAAATTGATAAATAGTCTATTGCCATAAAACCAAAAATGATAATGATACAACTTGTTCTAAAAATATGTGAGCACAGAGATTATTTATTCTAATTTTTGTTTAGTGCTGTTTATGAATGAACATTTAGGCCCCATTCGTATTGTTCTGCGTGTCTCCTTTAAATTGTCTTTCGAAAGCTTAATATCTATGAGATATTGCCTAAAGCCATTTACTTTTGCTAATATACCTGTTTCTTTTAAATTAATTTGCAGCTATCATTTATTTCAGAAATCATCTCTTTTGTTTCTTAATGGACATAATTTAATTTCTTCATATCTTCAGCAGCAAATTCCCAATCTCGATTTGTTTTGAGGCAATAATGTTCATAGTACAATTTCTACCATGATTAAAAGGCAACTAATCCCAATACAAGCTATTTCTGGCGTGTGCTTACTGAACCTAAGGTAACAGAGAAAGATCGGTATTTCTCTACAACAAACTGAAGCCGCAGGTTCTTTTGTGCTTAGTTTGCAGTACAAGTTCTCTGTTCTTCAAGCTAATTGAAGGCGAACCTTGCCTCCTTTCATCCAGCCGCAGTCTATTCATACAAGAGATATGCTTGAGTTCATACGGAATTGGCAAACGATTCCTTCGGTTTTACAGTTTTAAGATTACGATAATACAAACAAGTGGGTGTTTGTAATAAAATTATTATTATTATTATTATTATTATTATTATTATTATTATTATTATTATTATTATTATTATTATTATTATTATTATTATTATTATTATTATTATTATTATTATTATTATTATTATTATTATTATTATTATTATTATTATTATTATTATTATTATTATTATTATTATTATTATTATTATTATTATTATTATTATTATTATTATTATTATTATTATTATTATTATTATTATTATTATTATTATTATTATTATTATTATTATTATTATTATTATTATTATTATTATTATTATTATTATTATTATTATTATTATTATTATTATTATTATTATTATTATTATTATTATTATTATTATTATTATTATTATTATTATTATTATTATTATTATTATTATTATTATTATTATTATTATTATTATTATTATTATTATTATTATTATTATTATTATTATTATTATTATTATTATTATTATTATTATTATTATTATTATTATTATTATTATTATTATTATTATTATTATTATTATTATTATTATTATTATTATTATTATTATTATTATTATTATTATTATTATTATTATTATTATTATTATTATTATTATTATTATTATTATTATTATTATTATTATTATTATTATTATTATTATTATTATTATTATTATTATTATTATTATTATTATTATTATTATTATTATTATTATTATTATTATTATTATTATTATTATTATTATTATTATTATTATTATTATTATTATTATTATTATTATTATTATTATTATTATTATTATTATTATTATTATTATTATTATTATTATTATTATTATTATTATTATTATTATTATTATTATTATTATTATTATTATTATTATTGCTTTATTGATATCAACAGCACGCTCCATTACAAGGTAATGCTACATGCTTTATAGTTAATGTCCTATTTTGAATTGTTAATTGAAAACATTACAACAATTTTACATTGGGTTATTCTCTGTTTTAGACACTATGTACATTAAATTGAGGGTATTCTTCTAGCTGATTTTTGGGAGTTCACAATTTGTAATTATTTCACTCTAAATACTTGTCATATTTGTTGAACTGGTGCTTTATGTTTTAGCTAATTGTAATATTATAATCAAACCGGATTAAGTTGATTGTATAGAGTTCACAATTTGTCGTTATTACACTCCAAAAACTTCAGTCCATGTCCGTGATTTTTATAGAAGTTGCAAATTTTACGAACGACTTCAGGTGATTATTCGCAATCTTCTCATTGGTGGTAGGCCATTTCCCTCCATTGCTTGTTACACTTTTTGCCAATTCTAGTCTTTGTTTATCAAGTATTCTGCAATTAAATATTATATGGTTAACGGCCTGTTCTTCTCCGCAAGGGCAGAATGGGTTATTATTCTAAATCAGTATAGGTATGCATTTAATTTTCCATGGCCAGTTAACATTGTAGTGAGTTCTGGGGATATCGGAATCTTTTGACGCAGTCTGTTTTTCACTAACGGGAAGGATGATGATGATGATGATGATGATGATGATGATGATGATGATGATGATGATGATGATGATGATGATGATGATGATGATGATGATGATGATGATGAGTGAGTGTGTAGTGTTTTAGGGCCCGTCGACAACAAGGTCATTTGGGCCCGAAGGCAACTCTAAAAACTAAAAATGATGATGATGATTATGATGATGCAAGTTTGTAACTACGCAATTGATTAAAAGAGAGGTTGCAAGCTCTGAAGTGCTATGTTTTTCTGATTTACTTTTCTGAAGTTATTTCTTTCTAATATACAGCACAGCGATCTACAGCAGCGCTTAGAATCCTGCGACTGCAGTCGACGGCATCATATGTGACGAAGTCACAGTGTCCCTTGAAGATTAATATGTTTAATGAGCCCCATCAGTATTGGATTTGTTAATGGAACGTTCAACATCCACCAAGAAGATAACTCTGGTATATATGATTCCATTTTGGTATAATGCCATTGTACTTAAAATGGGACGACAGTTGAGGTCTGCATTAACCAATTCTTTTAAGGCCAAGTTTGGTTTGAAAACTGAAATTGTACTAGCAGACATGTAGTTTTTAAACAATAAAATAAATAAATAAATGTCAATGATAGGTTCGGTATTACATCATAAAATGTGCAGGTGAAACTAAGAGATGTATAAATAGAGGGCTTTATAAATTCACATGTTAGTCCGAAGAGACAAACAAGGCCATGTATGAATCGCTAACTATGCACAGATTAGAATCGGCACGGTTCGTGAACGGTGCTCACGTTCTGATCCTTGTCGGGATCGTGAGATACCGCTATAGATCAATCTGTAGATCGCCAGAGAGAGTGGGACATATAGAGTGACGTTGCATTTCCGCTGGGGTGAGCTGCCGTATATCGAAATTCCGCTGCAGTCTGCTTTGTCATACTCTTAAAAATGCCATGTGGAATTTGACCTGTAATCTGTGCAACCGTCAATAAGAATTTCGTAGCGAAGGTTATCTTCATCCATGCGACGTTTATCAGTGCCATCATCGCAGCTATCGCCTTCAGCTGAAGGATTGTAGTGCTCGGCTCAAGATCTCATTTGAGAACCTGAATATTCAAGCTCTTGGCTATACCGGGTGTGTCACTTTAATCCCAACTACCGAAACAAGTGCAGATATTGGTGCGCTATTTTCGTTCACCAACTTAATACAAGAGTAATAAAAAACACAATAAATAAGCTTGTCTGGTGTACAGAGGTTCACATGTCGACAGGCCATTGTTGATTGGAGGCGGCGCGGTCAACTAAATCAAAGAGACGGCAGTGTAGTGTGGAGATAAAAGCCCGTCGAAACGGAGTTCGCCTTTGTTCTAGCCGGGTCTCGATTGTTTGAGAAATTTCTGATGTGTTAGTAATCTATAAAAAAGGCAGCCCGCCCGCCCAAGACAGTCAGTCGGTAATGGAACGCGTGCAGGTAAGCGGCTATGTTTGTTGACCTGGTATGTTGTATTATATATGTGTACGAAGCGTATCTCTACGGAAATAAAGTGCAATTTTTGTTTGTAACCTGGACTTTTTATTTCACGAACCCACAGTCACATTATTTTAGGGAATTCTAAATATCCTATTTTGCCAATGCTAATGTTTCACCCACTATCTCAGCAACATAACATAAGGAGCTAATTTTTAATTTTATGTTCAACAATACATTTACAGTTAATGGATACAAAATAAAATACTTATATTCATTAGAAGAAATGTTATGATTTCTTTTATTAAATAAGGCTCTGAAAAATTATGTCGAAAGATGAAGTTTTTTTTTTTTTTAATTTTTAAATAACCAATTCATATATGTATGTATACGTATATATATAAACCTTTTAATTAAAATAACAAATTTGAGGCAAAACTTTCAGTCCTTAGTGCCATTATTTTCTGAGATAAGGGGCATTTTTTAGAAGACTATTGAACTTGCTTTCAAAGATACAGTTTTTCAAAACTCACCAACTGTGGTATACAGAATGTCACGAAATCCTCCAGCTTCATAGTCCTCTGTGTCTTTTACTTGGATATGGTTCCTTTTTCTTCTGTTTAGTAATCTAGCCTCCTGAGACATATGTTGTGCCACCTCTTCTGCCTTACGTACTCTTGTCACGTCAATCTCTTTTAGATTATTTCTGGTATTATACCCCAAAGTCATTCCCATTTCACACAGTACACTTATTCTCCCAGCATTCCCTTCATATAATGTGATAATTGCATCATTTGAACCAAGATGTGAAGTTTTTAGACCAAACCAAAATATTTTCAAGTACTCGAGACCATACTACACTATTAAAAGATTCATTCACATTTTGAGTTTTCCTTATCGAACACTTTTCCAGTAATTCTAGATTAGCTGGATTTACATAAATAAGTTTCAGTGCCAAAATTACTGCTATAAGTATGCGATTCTTGTTACCAAATTCATCAAGTTTACCATCAGCTTCTACTTTTCTATATTTGCACCAATCCACAGAGCTGAATTTGTGGAATGGTTTGAAATCAGTTGAAGCTTTGCTAAAGCATATAGCCAAACTTCTCTAGTCATGCTCTCAAGGTTATTTGATTTTTCTCTGATACCTTCCCATTACATTCAGTTAGCTGATCTGTGGTTGCATCTGTCATACGTTCTCTGATGTCTTTCCGATCAGTTAATTCTGTTTTCCCACGGTCTATCTTAGGCTTTGTCAATCTTGTACTCATTCTGTTTTGCTCATGGCAGAAGCATTCCAGTTTGATTGGCAGTAAATCTCCATAAGATTTAGTTACTATCACTGATTTGAAGGATCTGGAATCATCATCCCAATCAAAATCAAAACAAAGAGATATCTTCTCTGACGTTAACATTTGCAAAGTTATTGATGTTTTACCAGGTTTTTATTTTCAGAATATGTAAACTATTTATAACTAGCCCACCTCTGTGAAAGTTTCTCCAAAATCAGTGGGAGATTCGAAATATTCATATGCAACTAAAACCTGAAAATGGAAAAAAAAAATATATTACGAAAATCTGATTTTGACTACCTTTAAAACCATTAACTTGCCTGCAACTTTGGGCACTTTCAGGACAAATTCTATTTTACTCCCTTTATAGAGACAAATTTTGTAACCTCAGATCTAAATGTTGGCCAAATTATAGATCCTAAGACGCTTTCAAGTATCATTAATTTCCTCACATTCACATTACAGTCTTATTAATATCAATAAAAGTAGTTTCAAAATAATTTTATGTATTGCATTATTCTTACTATTTCGTCATATTAAAATAATATAATCTACTATAATTTTCATCTAAAATTCAGGCAGTCTTCAAATATACTAAATAAAACTGTTTTTATTATATGTTAAGAATCCAGAAATAAAAATATCCGTCTGGATAATATGAATTAATAATTGAATATTTTTAATGTTATTTTAGATTTCTCACTTATTCAGTATGCATAGCTCTGGATTAGAATGCAGTTAATGATATTATACAATTTATTTCAGGGCATAAGGTTATATGCTGTGGGAATGCTAACACTTGAAAAAAGTACTTCCTTTAGAAAAATTATAGTCTTCATTCACCTAAAACTACGAACAAAGTAAATAGCTAATAGATGTCAGTAATAAAAATCACTTTCGAAGAAAATATAATGCTCTAGCTCAAAAAATACTTAAAATAGCAATGCCATCCACAATTCTTGCTAGGCTAGATTGAAATGCTAATGACATCTTTTGTTTCTTTCCCTTTTACCAAGATTTCCAGAAGGTAAATTTAAGCAGTGATTTTAGAGGGAGAATATTACACATTAAGTAAATTAAGTAACAATACAAAACATATATTTTTCTTGCGGATAGAAGCCACCGTAAATCCTTAATTATCAGGTCACTTTAAGTTTTCCTCGCAGTGTAATCCTATGACTATTGTTTTAAGTTTATGCTGGAATTGTACATTTTAGTTATATGTCGTAACTTCACTGATCGTTACAAACTATTCTTTCCCCTTGAATGTAGTCCATAGCTTAAATAAGATCTGAAAAGTTCAGAACCACTGGCAGGATTTGTTGTTCGAGTCCCAGACCTCATTCAGCGTTCCATATTTGTAATATTTGGGTTACAAGTACGTGAAAGCCACACGAGTTCATAGACAGTAACCTGCAGTACATTACAGCCGGATGAGAAAGCAAATGGAAAATACAATTTAATTTGGACGTTGCGGCTGAGTGTACCTCTTAATTTTACTAGGCTCTTATTAGAGATTTCGCAGACTGTTTTGCATTTGAATTAGGTATCTTATAGTTGTCAAGAAAACTATGTTCATCATCTAAAAGAACAGATTCATTTGGAAACATTTCCTTTTTTCCTTCGTTCTTTCCTTCCTTCCTACCCTCTCTCCCTCCTTCCAGCCTTCCTTCCTTTTGTTTCTTTCTTTTTTTCTTTTGATCTCTTTTCCCAAAGGTTACTCCAGTTGTTTGACTAACAAATTTTTCTGCAGTCTCCTGTGACTCCAGCTATCATGTGATACTAATGACTCAAAATTTGGAAATTTTCTCGCTCTATGAACGAACCAAGGTACACTGCTTGTTTGTATTTGTTATATTTTCATAGTTGAATTCTTAACCTCTGCTGTGTATCGATGGTTGAATAAGTGTGAATAATCACGGGGGATCCTATTTAACCTTGTACCTTTAGAATTTTGTGTTTTAGGAAGACTGTTTTATGATAAGAGTAACCCTTTGAAGGATTGTGATGATTTTTGTTCCCTGTCTTGCGTTAAAGGAATATATTGTTAAACTTCTCTTACCTGTAAACTTTTACCTTATTCAGTTGTTAAATGGGGCAACTGTGAGACAGTTCCTTGTCTGCCGTTCCCGTAACCTACTTCTCTATTATGCCTGTAATGTAAGTGTTGTAGGGCCAAGCTAACTTATAACAGTTTAACGAGTGCTAGGTGTGTAATGCGCGGCCTGGGCCGCCCGCCACACTGTGATTTACAGAAACTGCTCAGCTGAAGGCTCCTTAAAGATGACCGCTAGAGCCATTTAACCTGAGCGCTGTCTTTAAACTTTGCGACAGCTGATAGCAGTAAACACTTTATAGGGAAACAAACGATTTCTGAAATTCCATCTCCTTTATTAAGTTCACGCTATTCACTATGTTCCTGAATAGGGGTCCCAGTTCTATAGCTGTTAATTCATATCTGTAACTAAAGTTTCCCTCTATGACTGTTCAATTCCAAAACTGCAGCCACAAAAGCTGATTTAGAACTAAATCAAATATTCAAGATATCAGCGAATAGTAGATCGAAGAAATGAATGGAGCAATCACGTAACACGAATGGCAGAGAATAGTAAGGATCGCCAGAAACAGTTACTAATGGATGGAAAAGGAACCCCTGGATGACCGAGGAAGATATGGAAAGATTCAAATCCTGGATTCAGCAGGGCGTAGGCCTATAAGTAGAAAGAAGAAAACTGTTCACCTTTAACAATCTTCATTAACTTTATAATTTCCAGAATCGTCGTATGTGCGTAGCAACTGCAGCCCCCTCTAATAGATATATAGTTTTCAGGTACACCTTAAGCTAATGGTTTTCTTTATCGCACTATAGTAATTGCCTATCTAACTGTAAAACTGGCTAATAACTCCCATTCTCTGATAAAATCTTACATTGTCTAGCTGATTAATGTAGCTGAGATTTATTATTTTAACATACGAACTTTTTATTGCATCATTTACCCAGCAGGATGCCTCACGGGAGGCCCGAGCTCGATCCCTGTGGCCGACCTACCTGACCCATGGTTTTTTCGGGGGTTTTCCCGAATCGCTAGGCGCATGATGGGTAGGTTAATTACGGTCCCCGAATTTACTGTCTCTCCATTTCATATCCATTATCATTTCAGATAATCTCTCATCCGGTGGTCTCTTTCAGGTTAGAAGTGTCGGTGGTAGTTTCGGCGGCGCATGGCAGGATGATATGCTCTGAGTGAACCACTTCCTCCTACGGTAGGTCTGTTGCCAGTCTCCGGATCTATTGCTCCGAACTACAGTAGGGGGAAGATGTCCGTTGTCCTGGCCTACCGGAGGAGGTTTCCATCTAAGTAAGCTGTAGGGACCCTGCCATCTGTACTATCGTAGCTCCTTGGGAGGGTCGCCCTGTCTCCTCTTGCTTCATCCTTCCTCCCTGGAATACCTCTCTGAGGGCCTAGGTACAATAGACCAAAACTGGTTGCAGTGTCGAATCCCCTCCATAGTAAAATAAAAAAATCATTGCCGTATGAAATTATACAGATAAACATCAATGATTCCAGTACCAGAGTATGGGTATGTGTGTGGATTTATAGCCTACTTTAATCTTTTCTTCTGTTAAATTCATCTAATTTTAGTATCATAGGACGAGACACTCCCAATAAATAATTCTCGTATACTTTAAACAAAGTTTCCGGTTTTTGTTAATCGTCAGCCATTAATTAGCACACTGTACAAACAGCAGCAATTGTCTGTGTCGTACTTTCCAACAATTTATGTTAGTTGCGGTCTCGGTTAATTCATTGCTTCAAAATGTTTGTTCTGGTTAATATACATAAAATGAATCGAACATGTTACATAGGTCTGTAGAAGCACTATGGAGCAAAAATGGTTGAAGAGAGCATTACAATTGTAGGATATCACAACTTTACTTTGTGTACTACATCTAGCAAGTAGGAGAAAATTTGCACTCCACCCAAAAAATCTGTATCCATATTTCGGCGGATATACGTATTTTGGGACACCTTGAAGCACTGTATAGAAAAGGGTCCACCCGCACACATTTTGCACAGCACACCTCAAGAACACAAAGCCGGTTAATTACCTAACTTGGTATTTAAAACCAGTTCTAAAAATAGATTTCAATAGTGGTAAGACAAGGTTGTCCAATGTCAACCCTCTCTTTTATTTTATATGTAGACGACAAGATAAAATCATGGAAACAGCAAACAACAGGGGGAATTAATCTAGGGACAAGAACAGCAGAAACAATGTCTATCGCAGATGATCAAATACTTAAAAAAAAAAAAAAAAAAAAAAAAAAAAAAAAGCGAGAATGATCTTCAAAGAATTGCATAAAATTATATCAAATAGTAAAAACACATAAATTAGAAATATCTATAAGCTAAACAAAAACTATGGCATTTAGAGGTATTCACCAAGCTTGGTCTAAAATAGTTCTAGAAAATAAAACTATTGAACAAGTGTCAAAATCTAATTTGCTTGGGTGTGAAGTACTATACATAGCGGAGACATCGATAAAAATTAAATAAGTCTATATGCATAAAAGGTGCAATAAAATGAACCACCCTATATAAGTTAGTTACTAACACTCCCCACATGGCAACCTTGGCCTTCGGGGTAACCTCACCCCACCAAGTGATGACCGGACCCATTTCTCAGGTGGAGGCACCCAGAGGGCGGTGTCCATTACCTCCGATGATAGGGTGATAGTGAAGATGGCGGTGAGGTGAGAGGACCTACAGTTTTTACCGTGGACTCCGAACCACGTTGGGCATAGGGGATACTTCACGTGTGCTAGACAGAGGTGAAGGCGTGGATAGGGCCGACTTAAAATCGCCAACCCCAGAGCCGGGAATCGAACTCGGGACCCTTAGAACGGGAGCCGCGAACGAAACCACCGCGCTACCCCGGCGCCCCCACCCTATATAATTAAGCAAGAAAAGTTTCTATCATAAAATTGTATAAAGCAATGGCTGTCCAAATTATAACGTATCGTTTAGAAACACGGACACTAACGGCACAACATAAAAGAAATGTACAACCAGCAGCATTGAAGTTCCTTAGAAGCATAACTGGATATACAAGACTAGCCCGCCTCGATAGTGTGGTGGGAGCATGTCTGCCTCACGTTCAAGAGGTCCCGAGTTCGAATCTCGGTCAGGGTGAGTTACCTGGATAAGGTTTTTTCCGGGATTTCCCTTGTCCTGTAAAGACGAATGTCGGGTAACCCTACGCTCCATGGACCCCGGACTCATTTGAGCATCATTTCATTCAATCCATTCTTTGTCCGATATGACAACGTTGGAGGACGTAATTTACAAAAAAAAAAAAAAAAAAAAAAAAAAATGATGATGAAATACGACAACAATTAAATATAGCTGAATTAAATAAAACAATAATAAAATATTGAACCAACTGGAACCATCACATACATGGAATGGAAAACAATAGAATTCCTAAAATAGTATATATTTACCAACCCCAAGGACGAAGAAATCTAGTAAGACCGAGGAAAAGCTGGAAGGAGCAAAACTTTGGGTCCGGAAGAGGCTAAATGGCCTAAAACATGTTGAAGAAGAAGAAGGTATTTAAATTCTCCGTATTTCAGAAACGTCACTCGAAAAATTTCAAGAAAGGGATTTCTTGAAATTACACCTTTCGTGAAACATCTTTATATCAAATGGACCTCTGATTATTTTGATTAAAATACATGTTTTTATGATATTTCTATAACAAATTAAACGACTTCTTAAATTCTCTAGATAGGTCTTCATAAGTCCTCTTCAAGCCTTTTGCATAACTGGTGAAATTAAAGGAATTTTAAAAATCTGAACTTACAACAGATACACACACACACACACACTCACACACACACACGCACACACACACTCACACACACACACACACACACACACAAACAGACACACACACACACATACAGACACACACGATGCGGGATTTTTAAAGCATCCAATTTATTCCAAATACATTTTTATGGAGTGATTCGTTTTCAATATAATTCAGAATATTTCTTAAAATATGTTTCAGTTTTCCAATACCTATACCATTCTCGAATATGACCAGCTGTACCCTTAAAAGGACTGATTACCCATAAAGCCTATGGAATTCCAATTATCTCCATGTCTCTACGAGAAAATTAGCAATAAGGTAACGTTTATCTTGATGAATATGAAGCAGATACAGGAATAGGTGTTGTAAGAATACTATGTACCAGAATGGAGAAAGTCATGTGAGTGCAGCAGTCCGATTATTTTTCTGCTGTTGTCAGTAGTCCATTCTTTTCCTTCTTTTTCTTTCTTTAATTATCTACGTGAATGAAACAGCGTTAACAGGCAGTTCATGAGTTTCTAATTGAACAAGAGCAGCGGGACCATTTGGAGAACACAATACCCTTCAGTAATCGCTTATTACAATGAGACTCATCTAGATTGCTCATCGCCAAAGGTAATTAACTCATGGACCATTTCGACGATCAAATGCAATCGCTGAATTAAAATTACTAATTCCATTCCTTCATTGTGGTTACCCTAGAAACTTCGAAAGGAGCTAATGTGTTACATTCACATGAAACTATTTGCCAAATCATTTACGCACAATTGCTTACAGGAATATTTTCAATAGTTTATTACACGTATCTCCTGTAGAGATATTGATAATCACATGTTTAAACAGAGATCGATATAATAAGTATACGAAATGGACTTTCCTTTACATCGCGGAGAACAACTGACGGTTAAAACTACTTAAAATGAAATTAAGTACTGAAAAATTAAAATAAAGAACAATGCATACCATAAAAGCGTCTTATGACCGATTTAAAGATAAAGATATTTCTTGTAGTACGTAATTTCTTATGGTTTAGTTGTTGTAGTTTATGGGTTGTAACAAACTATACAAAATTTCCTTCAGAGTAAGAGGATTCCATTGACTACTTCCAGAAAAGTCAACACACATATACACATACGAATATGTTTCTAAAAACTCATATTTTTCCATTCTTGCGTTCTCAAAACGTAGGTATATTCCGGACAAGTTTCGACACGCAGTATCTGATGATGTGAAATACTTCATTTATCTGTTAAGAAGTTACAAAAAATGAAATGTGTAGTGTTTAACGCCCGCTTTTACTGCATACGGCACCGCAGGCGGTGACACTGATGATACATGAAATGAAGATGGAGCACCGGTGGAATGAGATTGCGGGGGAAACCGGAGGTCCCGGAGAAAACCCACCCCAGCGCCGTGTTGTCCACCACAAATCTATCTTTGCGGTTGCCTGGGATCGAACCCTAAGAAGTTACAGATTTGAGAAAATAATAGTAAGGTTTCTGGCGTCCATCCTTCTTAGGTACAGAGAAATACATGATTACTTCCCAAACTCTAAAAGCAACTTAAACGGAGCGTGATTCTGCTAATTTATAAACGCGAAGAATATACAAAAAAATTATACAAATTCCTGTACAACATAGACAAAAGATGTGAAACTCCTGTTTGGAATATATGAAAGTTTTATACCTGAATACCGATATAGTCTGGAAGGGTAGAGCCAGACTGAAAAATTCAACGCCATAGCCGGGATTTGAACCACGGATATTCTGGTCTCCGTCTAGCCGCTCTAAACCATTGAGTTACTATGGCCAACGTGCCAACATGACATTAAATTCTCCAACTGACTCGTGTTTTCCCGGAGTTCTCATAAACACATGAGACAACTACCTTAATGGCGACTTACTGCGCTGTAAGTACTTTAAGGCCCGGGCTTTATAGTTCGGACCACTATTAGGTACAATTAATGGAAATTAATTGTTCTTTCACACTAGCGGTGTGTAGGACGCACAAAACACGAATCAGTTGGAGAATTTAATGTCATGTTGGCACGTTGACCATAGTAGCATAGAGCGGCTGGACGGAGACCACAAGATACGTGGTTCTAATCCCGGCTATGGCACTGAATTTTTCAGTCTGGCTCTACCCTTTCATAGTGCGTCATACATATGGCTAGTGTGAAGGAACAATTAATTTCTATTATAGTGTGTTTGCAAATACGGTTTGATCAGACTATTAAACAGCTGTTAGCTTGGTTTTCCTTGAACAAACAAGAGCATTTAATCCATTTACCTAGCAAAATTTGTTACAAAATTTTTATGAACGTTTCCCTTCGTATCTGTTTGTTGCATTACTGAAGATAAAATGTGGTAGTTGTACGTCAGGGAAAATATTAAAATCAGAAACTAATTTGGATCGTATTTTAAATTTACTTTTACTTGGTTTAGAGGACTATCTTAAAAGAATAAATAGTTTAAAGAACTAGCTCGTCTTAAGGATAACACTTCCCTACTTTATTTTTACTTTGTATGTATAATATATAATATAAAATTAAAGAGTGCGTAAACACATAACATTTCTGTCAGTTATAATGCTAAGAAAGCACTTTTATAGTGAATCATCGTTGGAAGCTATACGTCAGTTGCCATTCTAGGAGTTTTAAGAGATCATGAAAGCATATCTATAGTTCGATAAAACTGATTCAATTTCGTTTTGGCTTTACACAGTTCTCTTATACATACTGTTATGCTAACAGGTTGCATAATCTTGCACTATAGCAAATCCCATTGTTAGCCTCATTTCTGAGTTTCTGTTGGAAATTGCATCCACTTTGAAATAGTTGGGTATAGCATAACATCTGATATGAGGAGTTTTCCCTAAAGTATGAGTTACACGTCATTCTTGTGATTTAGAATTTTATATCACCATTTTTATAACCTATGGTATGATTACTTAACATTATATCGTCACTTCATTTGCAAACTTGATGACTTCTAGGCTTCCAATGCTCTAAGTGCCGCTCTAAGTACAATGCAAGGCATAAATGTCCTCGTTAAGAGTATTAATACACAGCATTGCTTTCGTTACTCTTTTAATGCCTTCATAAAAGATGTAATTGAACTTAAGAAGCTGATTAAAGTGGTAAACGACAACACTTTCTCCAGTTTATATCTCTATGCTTTGACTAATAGCTGGCAATATGAAATCATTTTTTGTTCCATTTTGCAGTTTCTTTAACTTCTATGGCCAGATCGGCGGCCGTTCTCCTTTGGAATATATCAAAGGTGTTAACTCTTAATCCTGGGTTGTATCATTAGATTACGCACACATTTGCACTCTCATTCATACTTCCAGACTCTGGGGAAGGTGGGGGATCATCTTGTTTGGAGAAAAATACCCATCCCCACTGCCGAGAAGCCCGCCCTCGGTAGCGAAGATCGTAGCGTGTCTGCCTCACGTTCAAGAAGTCCCGAGTTCGAATCTCGGTCAGAGTGAGTTCCTGGATAGGGTTTTTTCCCGGGGGTTTCCTTATCCTTAAAGACGAATGTCGGATAGCTGTAAGCTCCATGGACCCCGGACTCATTTGAGATCATTTCACCAATTTCATTCATCGTCCGATATGACTTATCGTTGAAGGACGTAAATTACAAACAAAAAGCTGCCGGGAATCGATCCCGAGACCCCCAGTACGGGGCCAGCCCATGAAATCATTGTTGTATTTTAAGTAGCATTATGTTGGCTAATGAAACTGTCTACTGTTCTTTGGCAGAAAATATTGTGCATAGATTTTTAACTGTGAAGATACAATTTAAATTTCTTAAGTCTTAAGCCTTAGTGCTTTCAAACGCACCTTCAAGCGCAGTTTTCATCATCGTTTACTACTTTCCATTCAATCATATATTTGCAAAATTTGTGAAATCCCAATAAATTGGTTTTAATTGCATTTTATTTGTAAAAAATGAATTTTTAGAATTATAAAAGAGCACATTGAAGTATTCATGTTTTACAAATACTTACGTATTGCAACTATATAATACAAACATAAAAAATTCAGATAGGTTATAATTGAAATAATGGGAGATTTGAGAGAATATACTATGAAAAATTATTAAGACACTAGTAATAGACTTGCTCATGGACGAGTAAGATATATGCAATTTTGTGTATTTTGTCTCTCTAGATGGTATATATAAACACTTTTTCTGTATTTTTGTGTAGGATACGAGAAGAACAGTGATTCGTCAAACGAAGGGGATAATATTTAACTACCTTCGATATCTTACAGATATTTGCATAAAAATCACATAGCAAACTCTTAATGGCACATAATCGATGATGATAGAAAAAATAGCAATAATACCCGCAACAATGACATAGGACGTATAAATAAACGTCCATGGCTGTGTAACAGTAGTTTTGAGTTATATTTAGAAAAGGCACGAAAAGTTTATAAATTTATAAAAAAATGATTATGTAAATATATTTAGTAATTTAAATAAATAAAAATATGTGTAATTTGTGATTGGCCGTAGTAATAATTGTATGACGTAATGTTGTGACGTGGAATTAAATCGGCCAATCACAAAATTAAGATAGGAGTAACGATAGTTACGAAGTATCATTAATCTTGATAGATATGTTTTGTAATCGTGAGTGTGATGGATAGTGATGCAGGATTAAGAACACTTATGTAATAGATGGAACTGTTTAAAGATAAAGTAAGAATTTATCGATATGTTGGAAGTGACTGGAAAAGGAACTTCAAGTAAAATGTAATCTAAATAATACAATTAAATTGTTACAAAATTAGAATTCTCCGAAACTTTATTCCGAACCACGCCTGAAACCAAGATTCTCATGACTTTTATTTAATCAAACACAATCATAAAGAAACAACTCAAAATACAACGAATTAACCCTGTTATAACTGGCTTCTCGACTTGGGTCTTCGAAAAGTCAACGTGCATCCCATCTCAAACATAGAAATACCGCAGCAAATTGCATCCGAACGTGTGGCTGATTAAGATGGAGACAAATTAACTGTGGATAAGGGATTCCTGTCCCACCTGTAAAACTGAAACAAAATAATTAGTGAGGGCCTTCGCGACCTAAACCATGAAAGGAGCTATGAAATGTTATAGAAATAAATTTGTATAAGTTTTCTTGTGTACATACGAGTATATCCGCATTTCTTTTGCATACTCAGTTTATCAGAGGAATATGAAGCTATAAATATAGCAGAAGTAGTATTTTTCTCCTTATGTACTGCCGCGCCTGATTCCTTTTTATTTCCATGAGTTTGGAGTTAGGTTCATTTAGAAGCTTTCGACAAAAAAAAAAAAAAAAAAAAAAAAAAAAAAATTACTAAGTAATGCATGCCTTTTGTGAACATTTCCCTTTTATTCGCGAGAAAAAAGTGATTTATAACAAACAAATGAGAAAGATAATTGGAAAGGTATGTTGATTGTAATCAACCATACTGGTTATTTTTAAGGAAGCTTTTGATATTAATTTCAAAAATAATATAATTTCCATATATGAAAGAAAAAATTATTTACAAAGAAAGATTATTACAAAGACATTTCCGCTACGTGCTTTGAAATCCAGTCTTTTGTTTAACCCTATTAGGTTTATTTATATCTAGTGACTTTCTAATCACGAAAGTCGCGTGTAGACCTGGATTAGAAATTTGATTTCAATTGCAAATTTGCCTGCCATATTACAATCTTTAGGATACGAAGTGTGTGAGTAACGCCTAAACGTGGTACATAATTCCAATGTGTAGAGTTCAGAATCTAAGATCTGAAACTTCAGTTTATATGGTGATGGAGATTCATTTTTCAACTGAAGATTTCTCTTTACTTTAATACTCTTTAATACTCTTGAAGTCCAGTCATTGATCACAGCTATAAGAATAGAGGTTTCTCCTCGAGCACCCTTAACATCGCCTATTTTTCACTGGCGCTTCGAAATGTGTAGCAAACTAGGAACGCCGTGTCGAGGGTTCCACAGGTTTGGAATTACACCTGCGGCCCAAGAGTTCTTTACCCCTCCCCACCTTTTCCTGAGGATGGCCTTGGTCTCCTTCCACACGGTAAAGAATGGGGCCGCCACCCACAATCACGTGTTTGAATAAAGGGAGAATGGTCCCATTCATGCTTTGGATCTTTAAATGACGACCAACAGACATTTAAAAGACCGAAGAGGAAGAAGATGAAAGCAACCTGCAACCCAGTACAGTACAACCTAGCAAAAACTTGCACCTTACACAGGAAGTATCCACCCTTTAAACGTACCAGTTTTGTTCTTCAGGTGCGATGGGATCTTAAGAAGCAGAGATCCGAGATAAAGACGGTCTTTATGGAGGACAATTTTCTTCCTGTGGTCGTATGTTCCGGGGTTGCTCATCTTGCCAAGGAATAACATTTGCTTTGACCCCCACTGGGAGCCAAGTAACATGCCCTTGTCTCAAGTTTCACGAGCAGGTTATGTTTTCTTTTCTGGCCGTTTGGAAATATTTTCCTCTTTACCTGAGCTGTTATGTCCTCAATGGGTGCTATGATGGCTCCTGTTTCTTTGGAATTACGCCGTCTTTTTGCTGCCGTGGAATAAAGGATGACCTGATGTGACCTTAGCGCACACAAGGAGCTTTTTGGTCCTCTTCCCCACCTATACAACCAATTTTTTTTCTGCTTCCATGGCGCTGATGACTATCTTCCTCCGGTTGCACGTCAATTGTCAGTCAGATGGCTAACACAATCGAAAATATTACAGCAGGTTTAAATGAAAAGAGAATGAGCTTAAAGCTACAACATAAAACATTGCAAATGATAATGATGGTGATCATGATAATAGTAATAATAATAATAATAATAATAATAATAATAATAATAATAATAATAATAATAATAATAATAATAATAATAATAATAATAATAATAATAATAATAATAATAATAATAATAATAATAATAATAATAATAATAATAATAATAATAATAATAATAATAATAATAATAATAATAATAATAATAATAATAATAATAGTAATAATAGTAATAATAACAATAACAGCAACAGCAACAGCAAAAGCAACAGCAGCAGCAACAGCAACAGCAACAACAATAACAATAATAAGTAAATAAATTTAATACAATTATCTGAATAAATGGTTAGTTATAAATAAAGGTAGCCAACAATTAGAATTTGGTCAGCAAGAAATCAACAGTAAGGGTTATTTTAAACCATAAATTTCTTTGTGTTGAAGCTTAATTGAGCCCTTTTAAAAATTCCATCCTCCAATGTTAAGTTATATCGGACGATGAATAATTTGCCCACCTCGGTATCATGGTGGTAGCGTGTCTGCCTCACGTTCAAGAGGTCCCGAGTTCGAATCTCGGTCACGGTGAGTAACCTGGATAAGGCTTTTTCCGGGGTTTTCCCTTATCCTGAAAGAGAAATGTCAGGTAACTCTAAGTTCTATGGACCCTGGGCTCATTTGAGCATCATTTCACCCCTTCCATTCATCGTCCAATATGACTTAACGTTGGAGGACATAAATTACAAAAATAAATAAATAAATAAAAATGATGAATGAAATGATGCTGGAGTGAGTCCAAGGTCCCTAGAAATTAGAATTACCAGATATTCACCTTTCAGAATAAGGGAAACCTCTGAAGAAAACCTCTCCAAATAACTCACTCTGACCAAGATACGCACTTGGGACCTCTTGAATGTGAGACAAACACGTTGTATAGGTGAGCTAGTACAGCCCAAAGTATCTAGTTATCGAGAGCCCTTAAGCTACATACGCGCGCTTTAATCGCTCACTTACTAACTCAGTCACTCGAATGGTCATGCTCTGCAATGCTAAAGATTCATAAACATTTCAATTCTTAAACCTCAAACATTAGGCAATTGCTTCAAGTAGCTTATTTATTAAGGCCCATTTTACGTATTTATCAGCCAGCTTAACTGTGTTGTCTTCTCTCAACCCACCCACACATACACTTAAGAGAAATAATAAGTCGGTAATGTACAATTTTATAAAGAAACCCGAACATCGCGTTTTAAATGCATCTTTAAGAAATTACACTTATCTTGAACCTAATTTATATAATCAATATTTAATCACACATATGCTTCCTGTTGTAGGTCGTAGCAGGAGTTTCAATTCTTAAATAGTACAAGGGCATTGCAGTTTAGCTAATCCTTGTTTCACATAAGCTAGCCCCGTATCTCTTAATGGTCACGTGATCTAATCACCTCTCATTGGCTGCTATTGTAGCATAGACTGTTGTGCGGTAAAAATTGGTTTGTTATTTAACATGGTGATATATCTTTATATGTTGTAAGAATATTGTCAAATGTATATTTTCGTAACTGTTTTGATTAAATATATTACGCAACAGAGTTGATTTATCTGAAATGCCTGTTAATTCTTAAACGAAGTAAAGAGAAAGTTCCCTTGCTCTCAAGCCCGCTTTCATATGACAAGGTAGCACCTGCTTTAGCGGTAGTGATGACATATTTGTTTATATGACTTTTATCACTGACCTTGTTTTGAACTGGATTAGTCATATATCGCCATTCGAAGGTGTGTTGTGCCGAGTACGAGAGCTTAATTATTTTAGTGATCGTTTATTGCGCGTGTACTTATTATATGTGTAATGGCAGAGTCTACCGCCAGTTTTTCGCTGAAGCATTGCAAGGGAAAACCTTTTCAAACCGGCGAGAAAAGAATTGTGGTGCACTCATAGAGAAGAATCCGTCTTTGCCAGTGAGAGAAGTCGAACAGCTGTGCTCTGAACTTACAGGTGTGAGTGTTAGATCCGTAGGAACATCAAGACATGAAATTGAGACAACAGGAAAACATACCACTCCAGGGGCGATATTACTGTGTGGCGAAGACGTTATTTAAGGACAGTCAGACTGTACCGGGATAGAAGTCGCAACATATACTACCTTGACGAAACATGGGTGAATGAAGGACACACGACAAGTATGGCGTGACACGACTTTTAAGACTGAAAGACAAGCATTTTACAAGGTATGTGTACTGGTTTAAAAATATTCCAGTGGAAAAGGCCGAATGCCTTTCATTATAAACTTGTTTCAGTTTCATTGCTCATTCATTCAGTTTCAACTTGCTCAGTATTATTATAAACTTGTATTTTTTCATGCCTTCATATACTTATTTGTATGATTTTATCTATCTTCCTGGCAATTATTAAGGCGCTTACTGCAGGTTTAAATGTGATGGGAAGGTACCGCCTATGGCCTATGGCGTGAAAGCATTAGTCAATTAGGGTGAGGGGGAAGGTAGTTGCACGCGGAGTGATACATGTTAACGGGGAAAGGTTATATGAAACAGAGATTAGGTGGTTTTGGTTGAAAATATTAGGTGTAGTACAAAACCTACTAGGGTATAAACATGTGACACTTTCCTACAGATCCTCAGTTTATGGGGATTCTTCTCGAAGTCCTACACATACCTTGCGAGTTGGAACCATACCTGCCACGGAATGTGTGCGGGTTCAAACCACGCATTGTAGTGTGAATTTTGCAGTCCATAGATGATGTGCCTAGCTAGCAGTCACCTAGCTAGGAATGAGTGAACAAAGAACGAAGAATGAAGAGCGAACGAATGCATATAGCCTAAAATGTCCTGTGAAGGGCAATGGCCTCCTATCAAATAGAAAAAGCTCATCTATTCCAATGTGATGAGCTAGACGTTGGACATGCTTATTGCCACTTTTGTCTGATTATGCGGTGCACAATTTAGACATTGCCGCGTTTTTACTAGCAGTCGGTAGTTCAACACAACATTTTGACCTATCGAATAGCCGTTTAAGTATACCAAATATGCTTTAATTTTATTTTTATCCCATCCGTCACAAAAATTGACATTCAAACTAGGAACAGCCGGAAGAGATGTAAAACAAATTTTAATTTTTTTCTTTTTTGTTCTATTTATACCCTGCAATGGTCTTATTGGCGGCCGTTCTCCTTTTGGAACATTTGCCTATTGGCAATGGTGTTAACTCATTAGCGTTGGGTTGCAGGTACTTTAGGTTTTCTAGTCATTAGATAATGCATACATTCACACCCTCACTCTTATTTGCAGACTCTGAGGAAGTTGGGGAATCATCTTGGTTTGGGAAAAATCCCCGCCCACAGCCGGGAATCGATCCCGGGGCCTCTCGGATGACAGGCAGGTGCGACCAGTCATCCTTAAAATAATTGTAATTATTTATTTTCGTATCATTTAAAATTTATGGCAAACATGTAAAAATATACTGCATATCAATAATTAAATTCAAACTGCAGAAATGAAGAGAAAAAATAAAATTCTTAAAACCTTTATGCCAAGAAAACTAAATGTAAATAAGTTAAGTTTTAGAATTATTAAGCCTAATAGAACCAAAAAGATGTTATGTTAATCATCCTTACGTATATATGTTCTTTAAAGGAGTTCTATTCAATTCACTAGTTAATGTTAATGAAGATAAACTTCTGTAGAAACTGTCTTATTTTATATTTCCTTCTATGCTACCACCAGGAAAGTAGAGGCAGCTTTAAGGAATAGTCAGATCTTTTAATAACTAGTCGCAATATGATGGCTTTGAAATGGTCAAAAGATAAACGTTCTGGTGTGTTACACTCACAAGATTTATTCTTATACAATCTTTATTGTTTCATTTCATTTGTCTTTTGTCTTTAGTCTTTTGTTAGTCTAGATAAACATTTGTATATATTCTCTTATTGCACATTTCCTTGCAAGTATAAGGACAGTAGAAATACGGTAGACCTAAGTTATAGTTCTCTTTATATTGTTAAGAAATCAACCAAATATTAGTGCTCTTGGAACTAATCCGATAATGAATGCAATAGTGGAATTTACCATCTCCCTGGATCTAAATTGAAATACACAGCTTTTCAGAAGCTATAACCTAACACGATCTGCCTAGAGTGTATTCTTTCTTCTCCTCTAAACGTTGGTCACTTTTTCTGATAGCCACTAATTTACATTGTCTTTTTCTTCTTTTCTTAGCGATTTAATACGTCTTGTCGGCTATTTGTCCGAATCTTTTTCATAATAGTATGGAATCTTTCAACTTATTAACTAGGTAAATTTTATTTCTTATCTTACTGCAAATCTATTGTACTCCACTACTCCACCCAAAAATGTAATATAGAGATATCTCTGTAAAATACCTATTTTGAAACTTTGTGAACAAAGGTGGCAAAAGGAATTTTAGTTTTTTCTGCTATGCATCAGAAGTATTGCATTCCATTAAAATTACGGTTTCGCAACTTAACCTGAAATACATGTTTTCAGAAGGGAAATGTGAATTGGTGTTTAACGTGAGAAGAGGTGCTGGCACCATAATTGTTTATGGATATGGCGTATTGTGGTTTAAAGGTCTATTTATTCATATGCAGAGAAAAGAGACTAAAACCGCGGTGACCGCTCCGTGGCTGAGAGGTTAGACCACCCGACTCTTACCAAGGTTCGATCCCAAGCGATCGCAAAGTGAGATTTGTGGTGGACAACATGGCGATGGGTGGGTTTTCTCCGGGATCTCCGGTTTTCCCCGCCACCTCATTCCACCACTGCTGCATCTTCATCTCATGTATCATCAGCGCCACCACCTGCGTTGCCACATGTAGTGAAAGCGGGCGTTAAACACTACACATTTACATAACGCCGCGTCACAACGCCCCTTTTTGAACCAAGATTTACTGCCGTGGCCGAGTGGTTACAGCACTAGACTCTCACTAAAGCGGTCTAAGTTCGATGGCACGCGAAATTTGTGGTGGACAAAGTGGCGTAATTGCAGATTTTCTCCGTGATCTCTGGTTTCCCCGCCATCTCATTTCACCGGCGCTCCATCTTTATTTCACATATTATCAGCGGTACTGCATGTAGTAAAACCGGGCGTTAAACCTACAAAAATAATATTTGCGATGTCGCTATGTCCCCAATCTCTGGCCATTACAGGCGTAAGCAATGGGACGCAGTACTGAAGAGTGGGACGTGGTTAGCGTTCACGTCCATTCCGGCGACCAGGAGTCGCTAATTCTGAATCAAGCAGCGGCTCAGTTGGTTCTCCAAGACTTTACGAGGCTTATTGCACTTTGGGCCAGGCTCCTAACAGGATAAAATCTCCACACCAGTACCGGTAATCGAACCCGAGTCTTTCGCTTCGAAAGCAGCAACGCTACCACTGTACTAAAGACGAAAATTTAAATATTTAAGTAGGAAGGTAAAAAATACATTGTATTTATAGGAAAACAGAAAGATGGAAGGTAGTTTTGAATAATTAAGTGTTAGAACAAGTGAGAAAATTTAATTACTTGGTTGTAATGTAAACTTTAAACCAAATAATGAAGAAATTAATAATAAAGTTACTAAATACCAACATATTTGTGAAGTACTCGTAATAACTCGTACCTTGAGAAGAAAAATTCAATAGGATACAGATCTAAAATTCTGTAAGACAATTGTTGTTCCAGTTTTACTATAAACATGGACTATTTAAAGGTAACATTGGAGCCAAATACAAGTGCAAAAATGACATATCTCCGATGAGTAAATGGATGGACAAGACAAAATTATGTTAGAAATGAAGAAATAAGGAAGGAATTAGGTATATTTTCGTTGAAATAAAAGATACAAATAAATGGAGAAAAATGAAAAAAGTCATTTACAAAGGTTAACTCCATTCCAGTATAGGTTATAGACCAATAGGAAGACCAATAAAAAGTTGGGAAGAAGTACGAAGCCGGAACAGAAGAATTCTCCTAAACCAAGAAGAGCTGATGAAGGTGAAATTTAAACAGGAAACGGTTTCACATTAGATTGAACGAATGTAGAATAGAACAATGGAACGTCTGTAAAGCCTAGAGGCAAACAGAACTTTCCTAACAAAATCGAGTACTTCTATGTGTAGTAGAGAGGAATCTGCTTCCCCTGTAGACTCGGAGAACCAGCCCAGCGGTCATGTCCTCAAAGATATATCTTAATTGGAAGCTTTATACTCACCATTTAGATAGACTGTAGCGTGCTAAAATGACTTGCTAAAATGACTGCATTGCTATTCCGATTAGAATATCGCAAGCAGCATTAATTAACAACTCTGCATCGCTAGGTGTGGAGAACACCATTATGAAAGTGAAACCTTTATACCGCTGGCACTGCTTTAATTAGCGTGCTAATGGACCTGCGAGGAGGGTAGGTACTTTCCAGTCACAAAGAGCTCTCTCAAATTGATTCGAGTAATCGATTTACATTAGCATATGGTGTCTCTGTGAATACATCTTCTCTAAAAACTATTATGTTACCTTAATGTGTGCAAAATGCATTAACGAGATATTAGATTTTTCCGCCCTAAAATGGGATAACTTAGCAAAATAGAGATATAGCAAATGGCTTTATCTGAAACATATTCTCGTAAAAGGCGTCATAAATTAGGCGGTTGTAATAGTAGTAGAAGAACTGGATTATAGGATTATGTTAGCAACTAATTACTACCAACCTCCATGCAGTTGAGAGGTTTTATTTTATTTATTACCTTCGAATATGTGTACTCAGAATATGATGCACAAATCCATATGTAGTCTTATAGTATTTTCTTTTCCCATGATTGAACTTACAACTTTAATTCATTTTTGTCAAACTAATTCAAAAGGAGAAAGCTTCCATTAAATTTTATATCCGCAGTACAAACATTCAACTTGTAATTATAAGAAGTGTCATAAAAATAAAGGTTTATGCTATGGGTATCAGAAATGTAATGAAATGAAAATGTAATGTAATGAAATGTAATGAAAAATTCATGTTATTAAATGACTTTTCATACTTCTGTGCACACTGTTCTTGCAAACTTTATCTCTCTATATATTTCATGTTAATTGACGTAAACATTTAAACAAATCATTAAACTTATAATCTTTCTTTAAGGACAATCAGAATATGGGAAATATTTAAGACTTTAAGTGGTAACCACATTCTTGAGTTGGTGACCATGTTATGGCTTTAAAATTCCGTTCTCTTTGCATGACCAAGAGGTTAAAAAAATGAATAATGACTTTTTGTTTAACAAAAGTATGTAAACATAGGAAAATTCAGATAAACGACAAGGAATATATCTGAAATAGTTCACACAAGATATGTTTATTCACAAACTCTGTGTTTTAATGAGATATGCGTATATGTTTTGTTCAATAGCTACCTTTCCTTTGTCAATTTCTTACGGCTTACGAGAGTGAAATCATCCAGAATAAAGAGAACATTTGAGGATATTGTCAGAAAATTCAAGTTGTGTGCTTAATTTGCCGTGAAAATATCTTAAAACGTTTGTTAGAGCAACTTTTCACAAAAAGTAGCTACTCTGGAGTGGAGAATTTTCTTAATAATCTTCACAACTTGTCCTGGAACATGCTGAACATAATTAATGGAAATTAATTGTTCTTTCACACTAGCCGTGTGTAGGACGCACTATGAAAGGGTAGAGCCAGAATGAAAAATTGAATGCCATAGCCGGGATTTGAAACACGGATCCTCTGGTTTCCGTCCAGCCGCTCTAACCATTTGAGCTACTATGGCCACCGTGCCAGCAAGACATTAACTTCTCCAACTGGCTCGTGTTTCTCCCGGTAAACCATTAGGAGTTCTCATAAACACATGAGACAACTACCTTAATGGCGACTTACTATACTGTAAGTACTTTAAGGCTGGACGGAAACCAGAAGATCCGTGGTTCAAATCCCGGCTATGCCATTGAATTTTTCATTCTGGCTCTACCCTTTCATAGTGCGTCCAACACACGGCTAGTGTGAAAGAACAATTAATTTCCATTAATTGTACCTAATAGTGGTCCGAACTATAAAGCCCGGACCTTAAAGTACTTACAGCATAGTAAGTCGCCATTAAGGTAGTTGTCTAATGTGTTTATGAGAATTCCTAAATGGTTTACCGGGAGAAACATGAGTCAGTTGGAGAATTGAATGTCATGCTGGCACGTTGGCCATAGTAGCTCAAATGGTTAGAGCAGCTGATGGAAACCAGAAGATCCGTGGTTCAAATCCCGGCTATGGCATCAATTTTTCATTCTGGCTCTACCCTTTCATGTTGAACATAAGTTTAGCATTAACCAAGTTCTGTTTATAACATTATACTGTTCAAAGTCACACACATGGAGCATTTTATAAAATTGCTCTTGTTAAATTAAGGGGTGCAAAACATGTATTTTCGGCGAAGCCTTAATATAAAACTTTTGGATTGATGGCATCGTTTTTCCTAATTAGGTACTATACGTAGTAAAATAAGTAAAAGCAAAATGAAATTTAGAAAATAGTAAAGTTATAGCTTTCTTATAAATTAATTTTATTTCGAATTTTCCTCGTGCTATTTTATAATTTTTTTTGTTAATTTATTTGTTCGAATCACGGCCAGGGTGAGTTATCTGGACAAGGTTTTTCCAGGGGTTTACCTTTTCCTGAAAGACCAATTTTTGGTAACCCTAAGCCCTGTGATCCCTGGGCTCATTTGAGCATCTCATTTCACCCATTTCAGTCATCGTCCGACATGACTTAACGTTGGAGGACGTAAATTACAACAACAACAAAATTCTGAGAATCTCTTAGGGTATTCTTCACACATTAGCTCTATAATTTAACATTAAAACCAGCTCTGTATTGATTTATTACAAACTAGGTTGACTATTTTTTTATGTATCTCTTCCTGACTACTCTGCTCTTCTGCGATTCTTAGGGGTCGCGTTCTACTCGTATTTAAGGTTACTACGGTGCATCTCCATTGTTGTGTTTTCTTTGTTGTCTTATGTAAATGAACCTGATTGTTTTAACTTTTTCCTTGCTTTATTTAACTAATTTGCCTCACTTTTGCATTCATTCCAATTTGATATAATTACAAGCTGTGTTGATTTGTTAATATGATTTTGATACCACTTTGCAATTAGTCGGAAGATTCACCAAGGATATAAAACGTAGGTTGGTAGCGGCAACAAAACCAATTTTAGATTTAAAACCTCTTAATTTCTTTCACTGAATATGGCACTATAATTGTTCGGGCTTAAGACTGGTCAAATTGTACCGCACAAAATAAGACTCGTCGGTTCTCACTAACTCTAAAACGTAACACAACATATCCCATATAAGCTCTCTGCACATCCAATAGCGAAGACGGACCCCTTCATGTAATACTTCATTAGAACATACAGCTTAGAAAACATGAATGTCAATGACAGATTTTTCTCAGAAAAAGGAGAAACAGTGGCGGAAGTAGACACCAGCAGGCACCAGTATTAGACTACCGCTGGAAAGCATCAAATATATGTATAAGAAAGCAGTCTACAACTTCCACCATCGCAGGTAGAAAATTAGAAATCATGATGCTGGAAACGCAACAGATTTTGACGAAGTACCATATAAGATGGAGTATAAAGCGAAGTGAGACATTTAACGCACTACGTTTATATAAAATATTAGTGCTTTGTAGAATGATATTTTTAGTCTAAACTCCTAATGTATCAAGTTATGTTCTCAAATGTACTGAATCTTCCACAAGCGAGTAGCATTAAGCTTACATTTCGAAGATTGTACAGCGTTCCTTTTCAGGAACTCAACACCTGGTTCAGTCACAAAACACTTTAATAATAACATTTGACACAAAAGTTTATGCTATACAAACATCTTGCATCACATATTCAGAAGCTGCAATATACTATTTTAGATTTTAATAATTATAATTTAATATGACATACCTAGTGTTCACCTTATTTTCTGAATAGAAATAGCACTTTATTTATATTTACTGAAAATAAATAAATATATTTTCAAGTACAAACATTTTTACAAATTCTACAAGCAAAACCTATAATGTCTTTGAGAGTAAGTGTTCTTAATGTATATATCGATGTTTTTTAATGTTAAGGTTTATCTTTTTGTACATAAC
Source organism: Mantis religiosa (assembly GCA_030765055.1). Classification (NCBI taxonomy): domain Eukaryota; kingdom Metazoa; phylum Arthropoda; class Insecta; order Mantodea; family Mantidae; genus Mantis; species Mantis religiosa. The sequence goes on from CM060951.1 coordinate 181,872,223, forward strand.
AACGCCGTAAATAATCAAATAGATTGATAGAGTCAGCATGAAAAATTCTAAAACCTTAGCCTATAAACGGCTAGTGTGGAGAAATGATTAGTTTCCATCAATTAATTATAATAAGAGTTAAATGATGAAGCCTGGGACTCAAGTACTTACGATGGTAAGTTGCCACAAACGGTGTATCTCGGATGCGAGAGTCCCTAGTGGTTTACCGGGAAAATATACGAGTAAAATGGAGAATTTAATGTCAGGACGGCACGCTGGTCATGGTAGGTCAAAGGATAAGAGCGACTGGACGGAAACCAGGTTCAAATCCCGGCCATGGCATTGAATTTTTCATGTTGACTCTATCAAAAACCTTAGGCTATAAACGGCTAGTGTGTAGAAATGATTAGTTTCCATCAATTAACTAAAATAATAAGAGTTAAATGATGAAGCCTGGGACTTAAGTACTTACGATAGTAAGTCGCCACAAACTGTGTATCTGGGATGCAAGAGCTCCTAGTGGTCTACCGATAAAATATACGAGCCAAATGGAGAATTTAATTTCATGACGGCACGTTGGCCATGGTAGCTCAAAGGTTAAGAGCGACTGGACGGAAACCAGGAGATCCGTGGTTCAAATCCCGGCCATGGCATTGAATTTTTCATGTTGACTTTATCAAAAACCTTAGCCTATATACGGCTAGTGTGGAGAAATGATTAATGTCCATCAATTAACTAAAATCAAATAGATTGCCTTCTGATTGATTGGTCAGCGAGTTGATATCTTACCCGAATATACAGAGTTCAATTTCCCTCCGGGGTGGGAATTCTTCTTTAATTAAGATTATTGATGTCCGATTTACTATCCTAAAACTATAAAAGTAAGTGAATATGATTGTGAAAATCAGTTAAAAATTAAAAAGGTAAAATGAAATTCAAATGTTTCATACAAAGCCCCCGATGTAACCTTATCAAACAAAATTTAATTTAATCCAGAAAAATTCAAATACCGTTAGCTTCTGATATAGACATAAAGCCATTATCTTGACAACTAAAAGAATGTCCTGATAAACCAACGTACGGGGAAGGAGATGAATAGCCGTAAGAAGGGCCGAAGGATGAACATGAAAATAAGTTGTGACGAAAAGCTTGGAGACGTGTAGAATGTTAGGGCTGACCACTTATGTAACGTGAGCAGTGGGTTCACATTCCACTCTTCGGGCTCTTCAGCTAGTAACAATAAGTAGGTTCCTTTGATGTGCATGGGAACACCAGCCCCAGTTTGTTCCCCGACTCTGGTTATTATTATAATACGAGAATCTTCTTACAGGTGCAGCCCATCTCCTCATTCGTTCCTTTATGATGCAAGTGAAAGCTGTGTGACATTTTGTATGAGAATGCTTTGTTTATTTTATTGGCTTTTAAATATATATTTTTGTAAATAAACTATATGTGCACCCAAGCGTTGCAAATTCATTCTTATTAAGCTGCACAGTTGCTAATAAGCCATAATTTACATATTTATTAATGGATAAATTATACTTCAAGAAAAAACATTAGTAGCCAATTCTTTGCATAAGCTCTGAACGAGAAAATGTGCTTTTCATGGAAAAGTTTCTTCTAAATATGCTAAAAAAGAGAGTTTTAGTTTTATGTATGAAGTAAGTTAATAGACAATGCCACACTAAATTAATACGTATGCCCGCCTCAGTAGCGTAGATGGTCGCGTGTCTGCCTCTCGTTTAGGAGGTCCTGAGTTCGAATCTCGGTCAGGGTGAGTTACCTGGATACGGTTTTTGTCTGGGGTTTTCCCTTATCCTTCAAGACGAATATCGGATAACTCTAAGCGGACTAATTTGAGCGTCATTGCATCCATTTCATTCACCGTCCGATATGACTTAACGTGGGAGGACGTAAATTACACCCAAAAGAAAGTCAAAATAAAATTAGATGCAGTCATTTTAAATTGTGCTGAACTAATGGAATTTTACAAATATATTTAGTAATTAACGTTTACTTTAGATAAGAAGAAATACAAGTTGTGTAATACTTCAATAACAACACTAATAATTATATAATAATTGTAATTATAAAGTAATATATGTACACAAAACCGAGCAAGAAGGCCTCACGGTAAAGTGTGAGGCTAGGAATTTTGAGGTCCCGGGTTCAATTCTCGTCAACTACCACTCTGGCAGGTTTCTTGGTCTGTGCTGATAGGTAAATCGTTGAATTGACTACAATTTAAATTCTATCATTTCCATTTCTCCCAGTTTCCTTCATGGCATTTGTTGGTGTGAGACAGATGGTTTGTATGCTTGCTTAAAGAAATGAGAAATTCTTGCGGATACTAGAAACTTTTATGGTCGAAGTACACTTCATCGCCCTCTTAGGTGGCTGCAGCAGTAGCCTCTGTCTTCGAGTCTGGAACTGTTAAGAACTTCAGCACGTCTCTGGGACCTCTCTGTCGTAGCCTCCTATGGTCCCTTCAATTCATCCATTCCTCCTACATGTGGGTCGCACTGAGCGCGGTGTCTCTTTGCAGTATAACCTACCTACACATTTTCCTATGCCGACGACCTACACTAAAATAGTTTTAACACCGCATTTTTCCAGATATTTCTAATTGTGTATAGTTATTTAAAAAGTTGATGCTATTTGGTTATTTTTTATTATTTGCGTAACCTTAGCCAAACTTTTGGCTGAGGGCTGCAATTGTTCAACTTTGAGCTTTAAACTAACATGATCAGCTGCTTGCCTTTTCACTTATGGGAAATATTTATTATGACGCACAGAGATAAACAGTCGATTTGGCTGGAACAATATTTCTTTTTATATAACATGAAACATTTAATATTTTGTATACAACTTTCAGTTTAAAAGAAACCGACTCCTTGGAAAGAGTGGCATGGGCTGTAAATGCGGTTTTCAGGGAAAACTTCCGAAAATGAATATTTGTAAATCCACTTCATTGTTAACGAAAATTGTTTCAAAAGGGAAAATTGTAAAGTACACAAGACGAGAAGAGATATTGAGATTTTTCATAAAATACTAATTTTTTCCCAAGCCGTAGCCAAATATGAAACATTTTTCCACTCGCTGCAAATTGTAAAAGTGTGTGATCTATAATGCTATAAAGAAGGCATAAAGTATGATATTTAAAATCAAGATTTATTTTATTTTTTATTTTATTTTGTCACGTTTACTGCAAAATTTATGATATACCTATGCATTTATAAGATTTTGTGTACCACCAATTAGTATATGCTGTATTAATCACATGCTCATACTGTGAAAATGAGTAACATAAGCATACGATTTTATATGTGGGGAAAAATGCAGGCAAAGAGAACCGTAAAGGTCCAAAAGTATCAGTGACTGACGATCAAGAAAGGCGTCAACGTGGGATGTTCCGTAAAGAGCTACCGCTACAGAAAATGCAGTTTTTATAGGTTGTCTACTTTAGTGAGCTCTACATATTTTAGTTATTAGTTTCTATATTTATCTGAACAAAATTATAAATAAATTAACCAAACAAAGAAGTGCAAACGATATTTACACGAACTGAAAGATACCTATGCATTTTTAGATCCCATGTGTGTAATGCACATTTGTATGGCTTTGTAAAAAAAAAAAAAAAAAAGAATAAAAGGTGACAAATATGAGTATGTGATACATACCCATGGTCAGGGTGTTTTCTTGAAGAACTTTCTGTTTACGGCTTTGGATGAATTTTAACTTAAGTACTCACTTTTATATTTAACAAAGATTTTGTTTTTCTTAGATGTATTGTTTACAGGACAACAGCGCGGGCTCACACGCTCACATATACATACACATTCACACACATAAGCTCGTCCTTTCTCACTCGTTCTTATTTTTGTTTTAGTTTAAAAATATAACAACCTTTTTTTCTTATAAAATTATACACTATTTTTAGTGGCGCTCTAAACTTCTCTTTACATTTCATAACTTAGATTTTAGAGAAATGAAACTTACTTGCTAAAAAAGTTCACACTTTTAATACGGTCGAATATTAACAAGAATTAAATATTTTCATAATAATTGATTCTCAAATTTAACTTAGACACATTGAATAGGTAGCGTCAGAATAAAAAGTCCAATGCCATAGCCGGCATTTGAACCAAGGATTTCCGATCTCCATCCGATTGCTCGTAACTATCGAGCTACTACGGCCAACATGCCGGCATGATATTAAATTCTCCTTGTTACTTAATTAGCCCCTTTCTCCCGCCCCCCTCCATCTTGCTTTCTTATATTCTTTACATTTCTGGCCTTTTTTTTTACTTTCTATAAGAGATAACCAATACTTCCTACCTTCTTTTCCTCCATTCCTGTTAACATTCTTACAGCTACTATCCTCTTCTCTACTTTCTCCCATTTTTCCTCCCAAATTTATTCTCCATGTTGCAATCTTCTCGCATTGTATTACATAGTGTTCTGTGCTTTCTTTTCCACCACACAATTCACACATTCCCTTTTCCCTACCTCTTATGTCTCTTAGGAATATTGTTCCTGTTCTCATCCAAGCTAGTCCTTCTCTCTCTTGCCTATTGCAGTAAATTACGTGTGCTTCTCGTCCCCAGTCTGTTTTTATTTGTTTGTAAAATTCTAATGATTTCATATTTTCTAGACTTCGCCATATTTCCCGCCTTTCTATATCTTCTATTCTGCATTTTACCAATTTACCCAAATTGCTTGTATTCCTTTCCTCTAATCTCCATATATCTCACATTCTTATTTTTTCCACAACTCTTCCTATCTCTGCCCACCAACTGTTTGAGTTCTCTAATCATTTTTGCTGTCTCATGCATAATTTCGCCTTCTTCTTTGGCCAAGCACCTATACCAAAATGTTACTATTTTTTCAGTATTATTCCATTTCTTCTTGTCAGTCCTAATTCTACTAAAGCTACTTCCCTAGGTGCTGATCTTGGTGAGCCTAGTAGCTCTTTACAAAACATTCTGTAGTGTTGGTGCACCGTTTTGTTTACCTCTGCGCCACCCCCCCCCCCCAGATCTCCAGCGCATACAGCATTTTGGATTCCACTAATGCCTCATACATTCTTTCTAACCACTTGGTTGTTATTTCTAGCTTATATTTACATATTCTTATCACATTCATTACTGCACTTCCTTTTGCTTCAATTTTTCTCCTATATGCTCCCATTTCAACAGAATCGTATATTTCCCGGCATATATTTGGGGGTCTTCATATACAATGAGATACCGGACGGAGACCGGGACATCCGCCGATCTAATCCCGGCTATAGCATTGAATTTTTCAGTCTGACTCTACCTGTCCAAACCATAGTCTACACACGGCTAGTGTGAGAGAACGATTAATTTCCGTAGTTACATGGGCTACGTCATTAATGAAGTTAATATGAAGTATACAATAAAAAATTCCGTGTGCTTAAGACCACACGACAGAAGTGAAAACTTGAAAACTATTCATTATAAATTATTCTTAAAAATTATTTGAAAAATCTAATATTGACACTCATTCTTGCGCAAAGAGGCCAGTTGCGAGCTAAACATTTCATGCCTTACGCTAAGTGTGATCGCAAATGAAACAACTGAATGACCACGGACTTGCGATCCTGCGAAGAGGGTTATACATAAAACATGTATGAAGGAAGTAAAATCAAATCACATAATATACTGTTTTACATGTATTTTATTTTTATATTAAAATACATGCTATTTCACAACAATTTTTCACACATATTTTATTGCATTTTGTTTTTAATAAAAATACAAGTTCATACATATGTTATTACATAATTATATGATATTAATTTGCTTATTTGAATATTTTTTTAATATTCGGAATTGTTTGTATACATTTTACATATGCTATTACACATCCGTACATACACTTATTACTTCATATTTTATTGCAGGTTCGTACATAATTTAGTACATATTTCATTATATGCCATATTCATTTCAAATGTTTTGTCAAAACTGATACTGATATTAATACATTTTCAATTCAATTTTTCAGTTTTATAATTATTTTATTCTCCAAAAAGAAAATTACAGTAAACTTTCAAAATTAAGAAGAAAAAACAGTACAATTTAACAATGTTATTTGACTATGCAATATATAAATATAAAACTGGAGCTGCATATTAGACAGTAATTTACTAACTTTTTAGTTTCTCATCCTTCAGATACAGAAAGTATTGAAATCATCAAAAAAATTAAATTTTGATTTTTTAATGTTCGCGGTATTTCTTAGGGTGAATCTGAATTTTTCATAGTATTTGACATATATTAAAACGCACCTGGATGCGTGTTGTTGATACGCTGTTAAAAGCGACAGAAAATCTACGGTGTATAGCGGTATGGACAACATAAGATTGAAATAACGAATGAGTGTTTGGGGGAGCTAGTTCGGATTGAGCAACTCGAGCCGAGTTCACACGAATGAGCGTCACATATTCCAGCGTGACGGCTCAGTTTAAGACATTACCCACAAAAAGTACTGAAGGCGCCTAAAGAAGTTTTCAATTCAAAAATGTAATTAATTTAGTTCTATGTCCAGAAAGTGTTCTGTTCATGAGCTCATAAGTTGAAGCATAAAGCAAATTCCTTTTCAGTGTATGCTGTTACAGCTAGTGATATCTCTCTATATTCTCTCGCCCAGAGTTGTAATCGGTAGTATATTTTCATAAGTAGGAATGAGAACATTTTGCTTTTATAGAGAAATATAAAATACTTTAAATAATTGAACATAATTTTATTTCCTGAGCAATGTCCCCAATGTTTAATTTTTGCCCGCTTCGGTAGTGTAGATGGGAGCGTGTCTGTCTCACGTTCAAGAGTTCCCGAGTTCGAATCTCGCTTAGGGTGGGCTACCTGGATAAGGTTTTTCCGGGGTTTCCCCTTATACTGAAAGGCAAATGTCGGGTAGCTCTAATCTCCATGGATCCCGGACACATTTGAGCATCATTTTACCAATTACATTCATCATCCAATATGACTTAACGTTGGAGGACGTAAAATAATAATAATAAAAAAGGATGCTTAATTTGCAATATATGTTGATTTTTTATACCTCCACAATTTTCCTGTTACTTGTTGAGTCCTTGTAAATCACTCACTTGATATTCACATACGTAAAAAAATGTAAAGTACAGGAGTATTATTGTTATAAAACCCAGAGGAATAAATAATGGAGAAGGGAGAGCACTTTGAAACTGTCGCTTCTGAACAATGCAATATTTTGCCCCAACCCGTTAACAGCGGGAATACCAACAAGTGCTCCGGAACTAAATGAGTTATTTAACTGCGTCGAAGAAACAACGTCATTTAACCACCTGCAAACGACAGAGACTGTGAAATCAATTTAAATGTGACAGTGCAATAAACCCACGTGAGGCTTCTAATTAAATGTTTTAAATAGCTGACATTAGCATTCTGTGTTCAGACACAGCGGTACAAGTTCCACTCCACAAGATCCATTCAACGTCCGATTGATCATCACAGAGCTTTAAACACTTGCTCATATTGAACTAATTAGATGTCTGTTTGCATAAACGTGCAGTGTTCATCTCTGTCAAGCGAAATGACAAGAACCAGTGCGGTGTTAATTCACAGCGTGTCATGCATTTTGTTTTGCGCTTAAACTAAGAGACACAAAAAAGATGATGCTAATCAATTCATTTCACCGTTAGAAGGAACTGGCCGTCTTTCTAAGCAAAGCATTCATTTGAATATGCTTGCATATGTACTTCCTTATTTTCAAGCAATAATTATAATACCAGCAAAGCTGTTTTTGTTTATGATAAAACTGAAGCATATTGTATAGTTTTAGACTCTTTAGATGAATTATTTATATACGAGGGCTGTTCAATAAAGAATGACCACTTTTTTTTTTATTTTTTTTTTTTTATTTTTTACAACGTACCTTTACTCATCCTCCTAATTTTGATGGCCCTTCTCAAAACAGTCTGCCCTGAATGCGATATACTTCTCCCAGCGTTTCTGCCAGTCTTCAAAGACATACTGGAAACCATTTTTTGAGATAGCCTTCAAAATCGCCTCCGCAGCCTTCACTACTGCTTCCGATGATGGATAATGCCTCCCACGAAGGCGTTCCTTCAAGTTAGGGAATAGAAAACAGTTACATGGGGCTAAATACCGACTACAGGGAGGGCGAGGGATGCACTTCACGTTGATTTTTGCAAGACATTCAGCAACAATTTTGGCAATATGCGGCCGCGCATTATCGTGGTGCAGCATCCAGCCTGCTTCACGGAAATGTGGTCTTTTGCGCCTGATATGGACTTGCAATGTCTTCAGGACATCCCTGTAGTATTTTCCAGTTACTGATGTGTGTGCAGGTACAACATGCTGATAAACCATTCCATGAATATCAAAGAATGAGATGACCATAACCTTCCCGGAAGAAGCAACCACTTTTACTTTGTGATGAAGGAGATTTCCACACTGAGCTTTGCTGTTTGTTCTCAGGATCAAAATGATGTAGCCAAGTTTCATCAGCAGTGATTACGTTTGAAAGAAACTCCGGATCTTCCTCTACCATAAACTTTAACTGCAAGCAGACCTCCATGCGAATGTCCTTTTGTTCGGTAATCAACAGTCCTGGAACCCATCACGCACAAACACGTCTCATGTGTAATGTTTCGTCACCAACGTGTGGGTGGCACACAATGAAATGTTGAGTATTTCAGAAAGTGATCTTAAGTTAATTCGTCGATCCTCTCTCACAATGACAGCAGCAGTGTTGATGTTCTCTTCCGTAAGAGCAGTAACGTGAGCACTGAATCCACCTTCCTTCGAAATTGATTGTCTCCCCTATTTAAACATTTTAAACCACCTTCGAGCTGTGCTGTGCTGTGTAACAGTAGTTTCGAGTTATATTTAGAAAAGGTATGAAAAGTTTATAAATTTATAAAAAAATGATTATGTAAATCTATTTAATAAAATAAATAAGTAAAAATATATGTACTTTTATGATTGGCCGTAGTAATTGTATGACGTAATGTTGTGGCGTGGCATTAAATCGGCCAATCACAAAATTAAGATAGGAGTAACGATAGTTACGGAAAATCAATAATTTTGGTAGAGATGTTCGGTAATCTGGAAATTGAAGAATAGTCATGCAGGAGTAAAGAGTGTTGTGTAATAATTGAACTGTTTTATTAAAAAAGTAAGAGTGTATTGATAGGCTGAAGGGAACCTGCAAGTGACTGGGAAAGAAGTTCAAGTAAAATGTAATCCAAATAATACAATTAAATTGTTACAAAATTTGACTTCTCAAAACTTTATTCCGAACCACGCCTGAAAACTAGATGTCACATGACTCTTATTTAATCAAACACAGTCATCAAGAAACAACTCAAAATACAACGAATTAACCCTGTTTTATCTGGCTTCTCGACGTGGGTCTTCGAAAAGTCAACGTGCATCCCATCTCCAACATAGAACTACCGCAACAACTATAGCGAAGAACAAGACTCTCCACAGGTCTCCTGTAACATTGTATAGGCCTCAACTGAAGATTTGTTGAGACGAAAGCAGAATTTCTAAGCCGCATATTGCTTCTTGCGAGTTACCCCAATTACAGCGGTAAGCGATACTGAACATGTCTAAACTTGCCTAGTTCTCACAAGCGGGAACCAGGAATACCGACACTGAAACTCCTACGGCGTATTTGTTTCCTATTAAGCTAACAGAACATAATAGGATTGATTTTTTTGTGAAAAATTATGACCGTAAAAGTTATGATCATCCTTTATTGAACAGTCCACGTACTGTTGTCTTTCCTAAGAAAGAAAGTGCTGAATTCAAAAGGTTTACTTAAAATGTTCACCATATTTATATAGTTATATTTCAAGATTGCTTATCATTTTCCAAGATTGATGTTGTCACTTAATTACCGGAAAGCACGGCCAGCTAGCAGCTGGGTGGGCGACAGAAGGCATTCAGACCACGCCCACCCATTTATCTTGTAGCGTTCATGAAGGGGATGGTGAGGGAAGTGTCACCGGTCACTGGCCGCCTCTTTCCCTCCCCCTGAGGTCTAGAACAGTCGGGATATTTCATCTAACCCGGAACCTTCTAGATGGGTCAGTTGGTCTTATATAAGCGACGTGCCGGGCTGGAGAGAGTCAGTTCTTGGCGAGCAGCCGTGAGGAGCGCCCAGTGAGAGAACGGACCGAAAGACTGTGTACGTGCATCGGAGGAGTGGCGTGTAATTGCGAGTGCAGAGTGGACCTGTGACAGACGAACTGGCGAATTGTAATTGTGTGCGCTAAGTAATTCTGTGTAATTGGCAAGTGTTCAACTGTAATTCGGTGGAAATAAAGAACATTTTGAGTTTGTGCATTTGGACTTTTAATTTGACGAACCCACAATGTTACAATACATAATATTGTATATGAACATGTTCAATCGTGAAATTAGTGTAACGACTGTGAAGTTTTACAAATTGTATTGAATTACTGATAAACAATTGAAGATGCGTGAAAACATAGCGTGATCCATATAAACCTGAACCACTTCAATAGGTCATAACTTTTGAAACAATTATACGACAAACGTGCAACTTTGGGAAAATATAATACACAATTGGGAGATTGCATTACACTATTTACAGTTCAGAGAAAATTTTGGAAGTGTCCACCACCAGCATCTATATATGTTTGTACAAGGCTCATTATATTCTCTGAAGATTTATGGAGATGATATCGAATTGAGAAAGGTTATTTTCCTCATGCTTCGATAGCGTGGTGGTGGAGTGTTTGCCTCACGTTCAAAAGGTCCCGAGTTCTTGGTCAGGATGAGTTACCTGGATAAGGGTTTTTCCGGGGTTTTACCTTATCCTGAAAGACGAATGTCGGGTAGCTCTAAGCTCTATGCACCTTGGGCTTATTTGAGCATCATTTCGCCCATTCCAAACATCGTCCGAGTGACTTAGCGTAGGAGGACGTAAAATTACAAAAAAATGAAGTTATTTCCAGCAATATGGAGGACAGTACCATATATCTAATTACACCATGGAACATGTAACCAGTTTCTTTCATAATCGAATAATCTCAAAAGGTCTGTGGCCCCCAGATCCCCTGACCTAACCTCGCCGGATTTTTTCTCGTGGGGGTATCGAAAAACTAGAGAGTATAAGAATAGGCCACGGACATTTGATGTTCTCAAGGAATTCATTCGAACCGAAATAAGTAACACTGGCGAGGATACTGTCCTTAAAACTTCAGAGAATATGGTGAGACGAGTGCAAACTTCTAAACATACTGGTGGAGGACACTTTCAACATTTTCTCTGAGATGTAAATAGCGTAATGTAATCTCGCAATTGTATATTATATTCTCCCAAACTTGTACGTGTGTCCTATTATTGGTTCAAAGTTTATGGCCTATTGAAATTGTTCAGGTTTATATGGATCACTCTTTATATATAGGCCCTTCATGAAATTTTCATTTCGGCATTCAACGTCTTAGGAAGATTTGCTGCTTTAGATTTAAACGTTCCAGCTTTGCTGTATAGGTTGTTAGAAAGTGAGTGAGTAATGGTTTCCGTTGACCTTATGATTAGCATACAGGTACAGGCTTTGTAAATAATTTACTGCCATTTCCACCTCAGCAATAATAAGGTTTGTGTGTTCTAGTTAACTAAAATATTTGTTGAGATTATAAAATGTATTCGTCTTAGTTGCTCTAATCATGCATTCCACCCAAAATTTCACGTCAACTTATCATAATAAAAAATGCCTTGAGTTTCCTTGAATACAAGAAATATATATTGTAGGGTTTTGTTAGGTTAATTATGTGGATTATATTGAGTTTATTAGAGTAGTCGTTAGTACAAATGTCCTTCCTTCCGTCTGTTACGTAATAGGCTGTTCCAGCTACTGTTTGCTCCCTTGGCTCCACTCATGTAAATAACAATAATAAATAAATTAATGGAACAGCCCTTGTGGAATTTGTAAATAAGGTATTGCATTATTTGTACATGATGTATTGAGTTATTGGCACGTCGCCCATCTTGTTATTTGTGTATGAAGAGTTGTATGTTGGGGTGTGTGAGCGGTTGTTGGAATAGCTCGGTGTAGCTATGGTGTGTGTGTGACTAAGCGTGTGGTGTGTGGACAACCGAGGAGATGGACGACGCTGGACACTGTAAAAGATTATTTAAGGTATAATAAATATAAATAGTGATTGTGAAAGTGTCCTTAATATTGTTCTGAATTGTATATTAAGCCTCTGAGTGAAACCCCCGAGTAATGTGTTCTCGTTCGCCAGCTCAAAAATGGTAACAGTTTTTGATGTGAATGCAATACATTTTTCAGCATTCAGTAAAAATTAAGATCCCGGATAGTGCCTGGCAGCGAGGAACATTACAATATACAGTATATACAGGCAGAATCACCTAAACTTTCACCACCAATACTTCCGAAATGGAAAGTGCTATTGAGCTGCGGTTTTCACAGTATGGTTTGGTAGTTAAAGGCTTGTACGAGGGTGGGTCAAAATGTAATGCCTCCTATTTTGTTCCTTAAATAAGTAAGTTAAGTGAAAACTTTGAATTTGACGCAATTCCTCAAACCTTCTTCTCCAATCCCCTGCAGTAGTAACTTTCTAAGTCAACAGGTGGCAGCACTGCATCCCCTTGCAAAATGGCTGACATCGACATTCTTATTAGACAGCGTTTTGTGACTGTATTTTTGACTGCGGAAGGTGAAACGCCAATTCGCATTCACGAAAAGCTAAAAAATTGTATATGATGATGCAACGGTGGATGTCAGCACTGTTAGACGATGGGTTCCTCGCTGTAACGAAGCTGAAGGACGAGCTGCAGGCCGGTGACTGCTGTGACTCCATGCAATATTCAGCGAGTCGATGGCATCATTTGTGGTGATCGCCGGGTAACAACAGGTGAACTGTGTCGTATTACCTCCCTCAGTAAAGGCAGTGTGATGACGATTATTGAACTGGGTTACTCAAAAGTTTGTTCACGTTGGGTACCAAGAATGTTAACCGCCCAAAACAAATTAACAAGGAAACAATACTCTTCGAACACTTGTAGTGCATCAATTTGGAGGGAGAGGAGTTTTTGAAAAAAAAAATGGTTACTGGAGACGAAACGTGGTTCAGTTTTTGAACCTGAATCAAAGAGGCAGTCGATGGAATGGCATCACACAACGTCACCGAAGAAAAAAAAAATTCAAAACTCAGCGGTCGACAGGGAAAGTTATGGCGACAGTGTTTTGGGATGCAGAGGGTGTGCTTATGATTGATTTTTTGGAGCAGGGATGCACAATAAATTCTGTCCAATACGTCAGAACTCTCAAAGAGCTGAAAGCATTTCTTCGGCGAGTTCGCCCAAGAAAAACTATGGCGGATGTTCTTCTTTTGCATGACAATGCAAGACTACAAACCAGCCATTACACCACTGCAGAAATTGAGAAATTGGGATCGCAAGTCTTACCTCAGCTCCCATACAGCCCTGACCTGGCACCATGAGACTTCCATCTGTTCGGGCCACTAAGGGAACCTCATCGTGGGATTCATTTTGATGATGAGGAGGCTGTGAAAGCGTCCGTGTGTCAATGGCTTGGAAAGCGAGACCGTGTTTTACCACACTGGAATACATGCCCTAGTTAAAAGGTGGACCAAAACTGTTGAAAAGGACGGATATTTTATTGTATAGTGACAAATTAATCGTCAATGTTGTAGTTTACAAGCTATGTAAATCGGATTCATATTTCTTGGCAATTAAAAGAGAAAAAAATAGGTGGCATTACTTTTTTACCCTCCCTCGTTGTTTTGCGTGTAATTAGATTTTAATAACACTTATAGGGGTATTTTTGGAGCAAACATACCCTTTTTGAATGGAACAATGACTAATTACATAAAAAGCAACCTGAAGTCCGGAAAATTGGAATGTTAATGGTATTTTCCTTAGTATTCTAGTGCCAGTAGTTCACGAGATATCTTATTTCGAAAATTTTACACACCGACAATTGTGTTCAATTCAACTGGCTTACACGCCAGATACGATGGTTTTATAGTCTGTTTACCCGTGTTTGTGGTTCATTTGTTCATTGAGACGTTCTAGTCAGTTATTGATAGTTCAAGCACTAGGTTGTGAATGAAGATGGGATTCACCAATGCAGAAAAAGCCGACATGCTCACTGTGTACGGAGAGTGTAGGAAGAATTCAGGTCTTTCTTGTATGGTGTATACGGAAATATATCCCAATAAACGTCATCCATCTCGGCAATTATTCATCAACCTCTTCAACCCATTACTTGAACGTGGTACAAGAAAAGTAACGGAAACAAATGTAATATATTGAAATTGTGTGATAAATATGTTAATTGCCGGTTGGCTACGCTGGAATGATGTGACAATTAGCCGTAGTTCGTGCACGGTTCAACAGATTGTCAATATCGCGCATGCGTGATTCCACCACTTCAGTTTAGTAAAATGACGGACAAAGGCCGGTTGACGCTAGAACAGAAACGAACAGAAACGAAGAGGTAACAAAGGCGCAACGATGTTTTCGTGTTCATTTTCCTACGAGGTGGCCCCCCTGCAGCCAGATAGTGTATAGACTAACCACACGATTTGAAACTGACGGCCATATTTTAGAGCAAAAGCGACCTCATGTCAACACAATCCGTACTCCAGAGAATTTCGAGGCTGTGAGAGTGGCTTTGACACGAAGTCCCAGGAAATCCACGAGACGAGCTTCGGCCAAAATGGGCAACTCACGTCGTTCACTTCAAGGAATACTTCATGCTGACGTGAAATAATTCCCATACAAAATGACAGTGTTGCACAAACTGACGGAATATAACAAGGTACGTTGATTACAGTTCGCAACTTCGGCTCTTGCAATTGATGATGCCGTGGTAGTCTGATGAGCTTTACGTTCAATTGAACGGTAGCGTCAATAGGCAGAGTATCAGATTTTGGGCACAAGAACCTCCTTGTCTTGTAAACGATATTGGAAATGATGCAGAAAATGTTAGTGTATGGGGTGCCATATCCAGCCATGGAATCATTGGGCCAATCTTTTTCGACAGTTAAGAGTGCGCGCTACTTGGACATGTTGCAGAATAATTTTCTTCCGCAACTTTATGAAAAAGGGTTACCAATCGAGACTCAATGGTTTATGCAAGATGGAGCTCGTCCACATACAGCAAACGTTATTCTGGATTTCCTGCATCAACATTTCGAGCTCCGTGTGATGTCCCATCGATATTTTGAACGTTTTCAGGATGGTTCAATATGGTCAGCATACAGCCAGGATACCAATCCCTGTGATTATTTCTTATAGATATATTTGAAGGAGACAGTCTACCGCAACAAAACACGCACTCTAATGCAACTCCGAGCGGCTATCACAACCTTTGTCCAGGGAATAACAGAAGACATGTGCTGTAGAGTGGTCGGAAACGTCACAGTTCGTCTCGAAGAGTTGGTACGTCAACAAGGTGGACAAGCTCACTGAGAATACACATTCTGATGATTAAAAATGCTTTTGTTATTAAAAGTTAAATCAACAATTTTCAATGTATGACTTTTTGCGACATACTGTAGGTCACTGATGTTTTAGCTACTGTTGCAGTAGATCCGCAAATTAGTTCCCGCACAATTGCACGTGGAAGTGGAATGAGTCAGGCAAGAGTACTTAGCATTCTCCATCAACATAGGTTCCATTCCTATCACATCTCTCTCCATCAAAAGCTGTAGGGAAACGATTGTGAGAGTCTTATTAATTTATGTGCATGGGCATTAAGACATATTACTACAGATTTATCATGTATTTTGTTTAGTTATAAGGCAACATTTACTAATCATGGCAAGGTAAACTGCAGAAACATACATTATTGGTCTGTTGACAATCCCCGTTGGCTTCGTCAGGTGAAGCGTCAGTGTCCGTAGACTTTAAACGTGTGAAGTGGGATAGTGAACCATCAGCTCATAGGCGCTTTTTCATAGAAGGAACACTAAACTCGCAAAAGTATCTCTCCTCTGTAGACTAGGAGGAACCTGTGGTTCCAGCATGATAGCTGTCCAGCCCATAGTGCACGAATTACTACAGCTGGTTTTCACAGATGTTTCCAAATCGATGGACTGGATGAAGGGGTCCTTAAATTGGCCGGCCCGTTCACCGGATTTGACTCCGTTACACATTTTTCTATGAGGAAAACTGAAAGATTCTGTCTACAAGGACATACCAACTACAAAAGAAGATGTAAAACAACCTATTACTGCTGCTTGTTCTGAAATTTCAGCTGAAATCCTAGAATGTGTGCAGTAGTCTTGTCATAGGAGACTTGAAGCTTGTATTGAAGCTGATGGTTGTCATTTTGAACATAAGCTTTGAACGTCAAGTTTCTTTTTACTTGTCAGGATCCAAGAGGCAGTGCACTCCCTTTTGTTTTTCTTTATTTGCGCTACCACAGGTAATACAAGTGTCAGAGTGTAAAAGTATCAAAATAAGATATTTTGTGAACTACTGTGACTAGAATCCTACGGAAAACAAGGCTAGCATTATAATTTACCATACGTTTGATTTTTTGATGTAATTAGGCACTGTTCCATTTTAAAAAAGTGTATGTTTCTTACAAAAGTACACCTTCTAAGTGTTATATATTTGTCTATACACTAAAACTACAAGCCCCTAATTACCACATAATGCTGTGAAAACTGCACGTCAATAGCAATTTCAAATTCCGAAATATTGGCGGTACAAGTTTTAGGTGGTTCGCCCTGTATATAAAGACAGCATTACTCAAAGACGAAACAAGGTATAAATACCAGACATATTGCAGCACACAACTATTTATAGAAAATCCATCCCTCAAAGTTGCATTTTGCACGAAAAATAAAGTACGTATATTTTCTTTAACATTCCTAACGCTTTTAATTAATACCGTGTGTATAAGATATTCATATGTCATATATTATGAACACTTTAAATGTTCAGGGCATAAGCTGTCAACTTTCACTTCCTTATTCGGTAGAAGTTCTATATAACGTTGAATCAATATAAATCTTAAATATAGACAAAAGTGCCCTACATAAAATATGTAAATCTGTTTCAAAGAAAATTTATAATGTCGCCAGGCCATTGTTGATCGAGGCGGCAAAGCATTCAAAGGGATGAGCACTGCAGTGTGTAGAAAAAAGCTCGCCGAAACGGCGGGGGGGGGGGGGTGAAGGAGCCGGATTTCTTGAGAGTTCGCCTCTGTTATAACTGGGGCTCGATTGTTTGAGAAATTTCTGGAATGTTATTAAGCTATAAAAAGGCAGCCCGCCCACCAAAGAGGAGTTAGTCGGTAATTGAACGCGTGCGAGTAAACAGCTATGTTTGTTGAACTTGTATGTTGTATTGTGTATGTGTACGAAGCGTAGTTCTACGGAAATAAAGTGCAACTTTTTGTGTTTGTAGCCTGGACTTTTGATTTCAAGAACCCACAAAGTCACAATTGGTGTCAGGAGTGCGACAACATGGAGGCTGCATTGTGAAAGATTTTGGAGAATATGATGGAAATGTAGGCCGAACTGACCTCGGATATGAAAGCAGCAAATGACAACCTCGTTGCGAAAACAGAAGCGGCAAATAACAACTTGGCCGCGGAACTGAAGGAAGGCTAACGACAACCTCGCCGCGAAGACGGAAGCTGCAAACAACAACTTGGCCACGACAATGACCGCGAAGATGACCGAAATGACCACGGAAATGAAAGCGGCGAATGAGGCTCTCACTGCCAAGTTTGAGGATCATTTGTCTGGCGTAAAGGAGGACGTCAAAGAGTTGGGCGAGCACATTAACGACCTAGAGGGAAAGGTTGACAATAACACCAGATCCCTCGAAGACCTGGCAAACCGCGGTAACGACCAGGAGGGAAAGGCCGATAGCAACACAAAGTCCCTGAACGCCATGGTGGAGGACGTCGTCGGCAGGAGGCTGAAGGATTTAAAGGTCGACGCGCCGGGACGCGACACAACATCTGCGCGCATCAAACCGCCTAAATACGACGTCGCAATAACTTTCGAAGTCTTCCGTCGTCAATTCGACACGGTGGCCAAACACAACAAGTGGTCACCACAGGAAGAGGCCGCACAGCTAATAGCCAGTCTCCAGGGACGGGCCGCAGAAGTCCTGAATGTGGTCCAGACAGCGGTGGCATCCAAGGACATCTGGGAGGCCCTGGAGAATCGTTTTGGAAACCACCGCTTAGCAGCAGCGTACCGCAGCCAACAGCCAAGGGTTCCAGCATGGTGACCTAGTCTTGTTGTACCGCCCTACCCGGTCCAAGGGACGATGCCCCAAGCTCCAGCAACCATGGCAAGGACCGTGCCGGGTGGTGAAGAGGACTAACGACGTGGTCTACCGCATCCAGAAGGTGCCCCGAGGGAAGATGTTGGTGGCACACCTGGATCGTCTGGCCCGTTACGATAGTGCTGTTCGGGACGACCAGCCTTGAGGAGGGAGCAGTGTCGCCAGGCCATTGTTGATCGAGGCGGCAAGGCATTCAAAGGGATGCGCAGTGCAGTGTGTAGATAAAAGCTCGCCGAAACGGCGGGGGGGGGGAGGAGATCGATTTCTCGAGAGTTCGCCTTTGTTCTAGCCGGGTGTAGATTGTTTGAGAAATTTCTGGAATGTTAGTAAACTATAAAAAGGCAGCCCGCTGCCAAAGAGGAGTTAGTCGGGTGGTTAAACAGCTGTGTTTGTTGACCTTGTATGTTGTGTTGTGAATGTGTCCGAAGCGTATTTCTACGGAAATAAAGTGCAATTTTTTGTGTTTGTAACCTGGACTTTTGATTTCACGAACACATAAAGTCACAATATTAAATAATATTTTGTGTATTGAGACATTTCCGCGATATTCTAATATATTAATTTGAATTTTTAAATATTATAATGCAGCGGAAGCACCGAGATCACCCAAAACATTGTTCTCGAGATTCATTTTGAGGCTTTCTGATCCGTTTAAGGTCTCTGGAAAGCAAAGGTAAAGCATATACTTGTGAGTGTAGGATGTGTATGTGTATGTGCATAAAGCAACTCGAAAACACCAGTGCCTTTGCCATCAAACATGTATAATTGTTACAGCTTCAAGAGAGAATAACACACTTACTATTCGAGGGTTTGAATAAATTTGTCTTGTAACTGTACATACAAATTATATTATCACGACGTTCTTAATTGAAATGTCATGGGTTAAGAGTGCTGAGTAAAGGGGAAGGGAGGAGCTGTTTGTTCTACTGCAAATCGATATTTGCTAAATTCTATGATCAGCTTTTCCAGTTGTAGGTGTGTTACAATTTCACCTCATTTAAGATATCCTCTTTGGTTTCAAATTTTGTGATATGAAGCGATTCTTTTGTCTCACGTGAGTGACTTGTTACTTTATACCATCCTCTGAGTAGGACTAACAAATCGCTCATTGAACTTAATTGGTGTACGATTACTCTAAACGACTCCAGGTCTTAACATTTTAAGGTGCAGAGGTCAATAAAGTGCTTTTGAAAATTAAAGTTTAGAAATTACATAATTAGCATATAAAATACACAAATAATAAATATGGTCACTTAAAACCAGAGCCCATAAAAATAAATCAGGTAGTAAGACAAGGTTGTAGTCTATCACCTGCATTATTTTGTATTTATATTAATAATATAAGTGACAAATGGAAGACTAAGGTAACACCAGAATATTTATTGGTATAAATAGGCATTTCAATATACTCTTGTATGCTGATGACACATTAATAATACAAAATAATGAACAATATTGAGCCAAATCGGAAAAGAATATAATATAAAAACATCTAAGGAAAAAGTTAAAAAAAGAAAGAAAGAAAGTGATGGAACACCCAGTGTATAAGAAAATAGTGACAGAAAACAAAGTATTAGAACGGGCATCCCACTTTTATTACACTGGGCAACAAAAAAGGGTTGATTTTTGAATGCTTCGAGCACTTGATACGGCAATTCCTACTAATTCTGGGTTGAGAAAAAAAAACAGACAATGAAAAAATTTTATTAGCTCTAGTTTCTATGATATACACAAGGTGAAAGTATTTCATATTAACGGATTGAGAGAAAAGGATACATTTTAATTACATATATTCTAACAACAGTGAAAGGGTATTTGATTTTTTTAAAACTGGAACTACATGCTAAGAGTTCTAAATTGCTGGAAAAATACTTCGCAGATAGTCGTGTCTGAAGAGAATCATGTGATGGCCTATTGACTTCGTCGTCTTTTAGCTTTCCTCTTGTGATGGGGTTCCGCAGAATCCCTATACAAAGACCAACAGTAATCCGCAAGCATTACTTCATTCCAACGGCCCTGATATGTTTGTTCCACAAGAGAAATGTCCTGACGGAATCTCTCCCCAAGTTCATCACTAACAGCTTCACAACTAGGAGGGAAAAGGTCTAAGTGGGAGTGGAGAAATGAAATGTGTGTAGTGTTTAACGCCCTCTTTTACTACATACGGCACCGCAGGCGATGACACTGATGATACACGAGATGAACATGAAGCACCGGTGGAATGAGATGGCGGGGGAAACCGGAGATCCCAGAGAAAACCAGCCCCAGAGCCGTGTTGTCCATCACAAATCTCACTTTGCGGTCTCCTGGGATCGAACTCGGGCCGCCTTGGTGGGAGCCAAGCGGTCTAACCACTGAGCCACGACGCGGCCTTAGAGTGGAGAAAATGGATCTTAAGGGACATGTTGCATACAAGGTTACGGTATTTTTGCAGGAGCACTGTCACCAAATGCTTTAAGTTGTTTTCTCTTTTGTTGCCTAAAAATCCATGAACAACACACTTGAAGACTTCCCAAGCCTCCTTTTCTTTTCCCTCCAAAATTTGGTCAAATGCAGGATCCATTATAAGTTCTCTTAATTTTGGTCCGACAAAAATGCCTTCCTTAACTTTTACATCACTTAATTTCCAAAATTTCTCTCTGATTGTGTTTTGTCATTTGACAGGTGTGCAAACTCCCCAAAAAATTCCCCCAATTTAAAATATTCACTATAAAAATGAAATGTCACTTTAACTTCGAAAAAAGAGCGAATTCAAAATTTTTATGGTGATTTTTGAATTCAGCAGATGGAAATATATGTAAATTCATTATTTTTAAGTCCGAAACATTTTCATTGTTGCCCAGTGTTATTTAGGATGTAATGGAAGCTGTGATAGCAACTGAGAAACTGAAAACAATTTGAACAAATTTCAATCAATAAATATAACTCTGCAAACTAAAACTCGAAAAGATACAAAGCTAAAACTTTATACGACTATGATGGTTCAATATTAATTTTCGGAAGTGAATCCTGGTTGCTACGAGAGTGGGATAGAAGTAAGATCCGGTCAGTAAAAATGAAGTTTTTATGAGTTGAAAAAGGATGTGCCAAGCTAGAGATTGGAGAGACCATCTGAGTCGCATGAGAACGAAGGAGTTCCAGTGATATTTAATAGTTATCAGTCCCAAGGAAGAACAGAAGTTGGACGTCCGAGAAAAAGATGGTCTTAACGCTGTGAAGACGGAGCAGGCAAAGCGTACCTCGGCCTTGCAAGGTTGAAGAAGAAGAAGAAGAAGAAGAAGAAGAAGAAGAAGAAGAAGAAGAAGAAGAAGAAGAAGAAGAAGAAGAAGAAGAAGAAGAAGAAGAAGAAGAAGAAGAAGAAGAAGAAGAAGAAGAAGAAGAAGAAGAAGAAGAAGAAGAAGAAGAAGAAGAAGAAGAAGAAGAAGAAGAAGAAGAAGAAGAAGAAGAAGAAGAAGAAGAAGAAGAAGAAGAAGAAGAAGAAGAAGAAGAAGAAGAAGAAGAAGAAGAAGAAGAAGAAGAAGAAGAAGAAGAAGAAGAAGAAGAAGAAGAAGAAGAAGAAGAAGAAGAAGAAGAAGAAGAAGAAGAAGAAGAAGAAGAAGAAGAAGAAGAAGAAGAAGAAGAAGAAGAAGAAGAAGAAGAAGAAGAAGAAGAAGAAGAAGAAGAAGAAGAAGAAGAAGAAGAAGAAGAAGAAGAAGAAGAAGAAGAAGAAGAAGAAGAAGAAGAAGAAGAAGAAGAAGAAGAAGAAGAAGAAGAAGAAGAAGAAGAAGAAGAAGAAGAAGAAGAAGAAGAAGAAGAAGAAGCAATTACAGTGCATCCAGTCAAGTTAATCCCCATTAGGATTGGCAAATAAGGAACGGTTAAGTATCCAACACAGCAATATTTACAATTATACTTTGCAGTATCTGAAATATGTAAGGCAGAACATGACTTTATAAAAGAGACATTAGTTGTTTGACCGCTATAATTATCATCATCGTCTTCTTAGCGATGCTGGTTACCGAGCGCGTGAGCCCGGTTCGCCTTCCGGTACGGGCAAGGCCCTTTCTTCCCCCTGGGAGACTTGATCCGGGATACACTTAGCCTCGTTAGGTCCCCGAAAAGCTACTTGATTGGGAATTAACGGTGTCTGGTCGCGAAAACCGCGCATACAGTCCGGGGGGAGGACCGTGATTCTGACCATTCCCCACTCTCCAATATTACACCTCACTCATCGCACCTGTAGTCAGAGGTGAGGCTGACAGCAGCCGCGCGGTAGAAATGGCTGTTTAACTGTCATACCATTAGCACTACCACTAAATTATTGCGTGTAGTAAATAAATGGCTCGCCGTGAATACTTCTGTTGTGCACTTGATTCATAATTTAACAGAAATCTATGCCAATCTTGGACAAACACTTTTATATTAGAACTACATCTGTGAAAGCTATGCTGATCTATTCTAGGTCATGATCTCTTATTTTGTAAATTAACTTCTATCTATTTGGAAAGTTGTATTGATATCCCTTGTATTTCTATTCATATTTAATCTGGAAATCAACATCCTCTCCTCCAGCCCAAAGCAGCAATATTTCTTAATTGAGTTGTAAGATACATTTGCTATTTATTTATCAATGTGACATCTTCAGTGGTCAAGGACTAAAATGCTAGCCTGCCTCTAACCTACCCGGGGTTGTGGAATTTCATGGATATTTTCGGGCGTAGAAACTCCTTTTTCTGAAGGGAAATAAAAATATGACCCCATGTCGTAAATTTTTGGCACGTAAAAGAATCTAAAGCCTGATAAAGAGGCCTTTGAGCAAAATAAAAACTATGTTTCACAGCCAATATAGAATTAGGCGCTAAGAAACATACAGCTTAAGAGCGGGCATACATAACTATTTCCATTGTTATAAGTGTAAACGAGTGCTAATGAACTTTTAGAAAATAAATGAAAAAACGAGCCCTCACTCTCAACATTACAAGAAAATTGCCCATGATGTTTGAAAATTGCTTTTCTTTCTGAAGTAAAACTTTTCACTTTATGGTCTTAACTATCAAAATAATGCAAAACATATAGTTTAAAGAGACATTGATTTTTATGGTGCAGGTATGATGTGATTCACTGCAAAGAGCTATTTAAACAGAAAGCTGTACAGCGAAACAGAGTCGAAGTCTTGGTCGTATAGTAAACCAAGAGAGTTGTATATTTCGGATTCCTGTTTCGCTAACTGGCAGTGGGAGTCTGGCATCAGGTCTCATAAGGTTGCCCCGTCAGACTCAATGATCATTACACACGCGTTTCTTTAATTAAGATGGTTCCAGAAATGTAGCTTTAAGTAAAGGGACAACGCCCATAAGCGCGTAACTCTGGGAACCAATAGGAACGAGCATAACAAAACAATGACTGTTTCCACATGTCTACACCGGTTTGTAAGCTAATTAGATGTCACTGTTGGGGCGCGGCGGGTTCATTAGCGATAGCATGTCTTGTTTATCGAGTACTTCCTTTACACCGCTGTTGAAAAAGAAATGGAATGAGTCAGATAAAGGGCATTAGTAAATTACCAGACTGGTTGATATTTCAATCAGTATAAGTGAATCGCTTAGTAGACACACTTGCCTCAACAAAAATAACAAGATAAAATTCTGGAAATATGAAACTGGTATAAGTTCTCCAGCAAATAAGGATGGAAACGTTATAGTGTGCTTTTACCTTCCCACTCTCACACCTAAGGAAGTAGATACCATATCTATGTCATCAAGAAGCTCTGTACCAAGATTTCTCAGGGATTAAAATTTATAAGTCCCCCAGACGTCTTAGACGTACATATTTGTGTGTGTATTTGTCCATAAGTGTATGCACGTGTTCTTGCTTGAGCGACATATGTCTAGGGATCCCTGACATCCTGGTTTTATCGAGACAGTCCCGCATTTTAGCCTTTTTGTTCAATTGTCCCGATGCCCCCAACAGTTTTACCCGGGACGCTAAATGCCCCGGTTTTTTAGAGGTTTATTAGTACTGAATTCCTTGCATCTTAAATACATGAAATATCTCTAATTTTATAGCACTTGCATTCCTTGCCATGGAGAAATATTTTTTTATAATTTTTTATTGATCGATCAGCAGTACAATGCTTTACAGATCAGAGTGAAAAGAAGGTAACAGTTCAATAAGAACAATAACACTTAGGGGTAGGCTAACAGGCCGCCCCCTAACTACACTAAGATAGAACTCCAATAATACTCTCTGAGAAATTATGTCAATATTGAAGATGTAAGACAGACATCAAGCACTAGAATCACTCGAATCAGATGTATCACTTAGAAGCATGTCCTGTGGTAGTCTCCTCTTCAAGCGTGAGGGCTGGCGCGTGCGGACGTCGATGTTATAATGCACAGCTCCTGGAACTTCTTGCAGCGTGGTAAAGAAACGAGCGATCCTGCGAATGTAGTCGTGAAGAGGTAACAGTCCTAGTTCGTGATGGAGCTGCTGATTACGGATGAACCATGGAGCGTTGGTAGCGATGCGCATGAAGCGATTCTGTATGACCTGAAGACGACGCAGATGACATGTGTGTGCGGCCTCCCACACTTGGCAGGCATATGTAATAAGCGGACGAACGAGTGATTTGTAGAGTAACAATGAAGACTGTAGGCCGAGGCTGGAACGGCGATGTAACAGAGGTGAGAGCTTTGAAAGTCGCCCGGAGGCCAGTGATATAAGACGATCGATATGAGCACGCCAGGTCAGTCGAGAGTCCAAAAGCACTCCAAGGTATTTAACGGGAGTTGTAGTGGGGAGCCAAGGGACATATGGAGAAGTATGCTTTTTCTTTTTTCTTTTTCCCATAATCAGGTAAATATCAAAAGGAAAATATTTCACTATTTGATTATTATGTTGGTACCGAAGCGTCTGTTTACTATCGGCGGAAGTTTCGTTCTAGTTTCTACAGACGAGGCAGATTGGCTTGTGAGTGCTTCCAAGGTGAACACGTGGATAATAAAGTTATTATTAACTTGTTTCTATTGTAACTGTGAAGTACATTAACATGCCTAGGCGAAAGTATATATTTAGTTATTCTCTTAAAGAGCAATTTCCATTTTTGAAGGAGAGTACTATTGATAGTACTGGATCTTGATCTGAAGTGGAATGTAATTTCTACCACAGTGTGCTTAGCGTTAGCCATGAGGGAAATGTGATATCATGAGTCACGTTCAGTACAATAAAGATCAGCTACTGGTACTGTACTAATATGTGTATTCATTATTTACCCTATTTGTATGTGTAACAGATCCTTCGTTTTTCCGATAACATATTGTCAAAGTGTCCCGTATTTTTCATTTCAGAATCTGGGATCCCTATATATGCCAGAAATCAAACCTGGTAAATATCACAATTATTGCTACCATTCTAAGGTGTCAAACGAATATTTACAAGAACATTTCCCGCAATATTTAGGTGGAGAAACAGCATTAAAACAATAATTAGTATCTTACTTATGAAAATCAATAGCTTCTGAAGTCCTCTTGGTCCTGACCTTTATATAAATCCTATGTGGTTAATTACTAATACGGTAGCTTCCAAAACCCAAACAAGATTTCCTCTGAAAAGAAGATAAACTGTGAGTCGAATGGAAGTATTTAATTGGCGTACATGTATCTCACAATAGAAGTTCTAACGGTAGGAGCTTCGGTACGCGAGCCAGAATCCATGGTTATAATCCCGAACATGGATTAAATGCTTCAAACTTGGTTCATCTATCCCAACGGCATATGTTTTAGAAAATTTAATGTTCGCGTTATCCGTTGAAGCATAATACAATATGCATGATATATTCAAGCCTGCTATTGTACTTCATTATGATATCGTCAGACTTTATAGGACATTTTACCAATTCGGTTCAATAATAATAATTAATAATAATAATAATAATAATAATAATAATAATAATAATAATAATAATAATAATAATAATAATAATAATAATAATAATAATAATAATAATAATAATAATAATAATAATAATAATAATAATAATAATAATAATAATAATAATAATAATAATAATAATAATAATAATAATAATCATAATAATAATAATAATAATAATAATAATAATAATAATAATAATAATAATAATA